>VSDK01011045.1:260463-270866 GCA_009767595.1 Symbiodinium kawagutii | reverse complement strand
TAGGTAAGTATCTGGGACTTCTCTAATTTGATAGGTTGGTTGGTTGGATGAGATTTTGGTGGAGGTTGATGAAGGTGGGTGGTGGTTGATTAAGGTTGATTGAGGTTGGTTGGTTAAGGTTGGCTAGATGATTGATGGGGCTTTGAATCATGTTATGTAGATATGTTTGGACTATGGCCGGTGGAATGGTTGGATGGGTAAAACTAGTTAACCAACCAACGGTTGTTCTGATCAGCGGTGGAGTGCTTCATCGCTCTCAGAGGACAACTGCAACAAGAATCTATCAGTGTTTCTTATTGAATGGGTTGCGCAACCGCTGAGATTGTGATCATGATAGCTGGTTGGCGATTTTATTTTTTGATTTTCCTAGTAATCATTAACAAATGGTTGGTTGACTCATATGTTTTAATAGGGGTTGAAACCACCAACCAGATAATGGTTGACAAACTGGATACGCTTTTGATCAATTTAATTTGAACGAGATTGGTGATATACACCAGCAATAGTTGTAACAAACATAACAAGCACGGATCAATTTGTATTACTGTATATAATGATGTTCGTTGGGACAAACACAAGAAAACTCGTATGTATCCGTATGTTGCTTGTTTTTGATGACACACTTAACAAGTGTTCAAAGACTGCTAGAACAACTAACTCAATAGATAATACCCATCATAGCCTATATCAGCAATGGCGGTTGACAACAAGCAAGTACCTTACTAAGCAATGAAACACAGCACAGAAATTGAGGGTGGTAGAACAACCAACTAACTATATGACTCATTCTCAAGCGAAGAAATTATATATGATACAACAACACTTGTATCATAGGGTAAGGATGCTGGTGAGTGACGGAAAATACGAGAACATGTGTGTAGGTAATGCCATCATGGATTATACGGGGACGGTCTGTACCCAGCGGCAATGGTGGCAAGCCCATTGATAGCAAGCCAAGTGTAAAGCGAACCATTGATTGATTGATTGATTGATGGATTGATTGATTGATTGATGGATTGATTGATTGATTGATTGATTGATTGATTGTTTCTATGCTCAGGATGGATGTAAATGATTGTGGCAGAAGAAGCAAGTACTTCTACAGACAGAACGAACAATTGCTGAGCATGGCCAATTGAGTTGAATACAATCCTATCTACAATGTATAAACGGCTGTCGAACCGACAAATATAAAGACATGGCCTAGTTCACAACATTTCTGCAAAAGCTACCTGAACAGAACAGGCACAGGGTTTTCACTCTCAACCATCACTTTGAAGGTATCCTTTTGGTGAAGCACCAACATGCTACTGTTGGGTACTGGAATATTGTTGCAACCAGCACCTACACTTACCATTATGGATCATCATTCAGCATGAATTCACCCTGCTGGCCACCATCCATTAACCCTTTGTCACTGATCAATCATCAGCTAAATAGATTGTGGCTGGTGTATCAAGCAGATGAGACAGAGTGGTGGTTACTTTTTTGTGCCAGAGTTAAACCTCGTTATCAGCAACCATCAATCTGTTTTGCCGGAAATGATGGTAAGGCATTTGGCCATAGTGCAGACCCCAATAAGGTACTCTCACCTGGTTTGCCAGAGACGATACCTTCTACGTTAGCCACCTCATCAAGCCATATAGAAACTGACTGGTGGTTTGAAACATGTTTTGTTTTCACTGGTAATCATGAACAATTGAGTGGTTTTTCTCATAGGGGTTGTCATTTGTGAACCCCTGGGCCATCACCAAGGTGGGGCGATCATGAAATCTATATAAGATACATAAGATTATGTTATTTTTTGTAAAATACCCCTCAATTCCAAATAATTCTACAACAGTCAACCGTTGAAACCAATAACCAGGCTGGTTTTACAAGGGTTTCATAGGGGTAATAACCATTGATAAGCTGGTTGACAACAGGGGAAAGTAAGCAACTACTGTGAAACCAAAACCCAGCAGTTTTACGTTGAGTTATAACCCCTGCAACTGGTAGTCAACCCAGGGTTGAGTTATAAGTGACTTATTAAGTGGTTGGGGGCCCACGTTAACCCTAGTTAAGTCACTTGTAAACCAAGCTTTCATATATATCTATATATATATATATGTATATATATATATATATATATGTAAAAGTGGTTGGGGGCCCACCTTGTAGGAGAGTCCCCTCGGCTGGCCATGTTCGGAACCCATCTCCTCATGGCTTCAAGGTCTCGGACGAGGCTGGGAAGTGGTGACCTGGGAAACCTGGTGGGTTTGCTGAGGTGCCATGGGTTAGTGGTAGGGTAGGGTGTGGTGGGGTAGGGTATGGTGATTTGATTGTGGTCTTTAGGCTTAGAGCTGTTCAATATAGCTTTGTGATGGTTAAACTTGGTTATGAATCAGTTTTGAACCAACATTTGGTTGGTAATAGCTGCTTTATCATGGCCCTTTGGTTGATGATTAAGAATGGTTGTTGGCCGATTAGGCCAACTTCGGATCTTAGTAGCTGTCTCATGGTGGGCAATGGTGGTTTGTGATTGCGCCGTCAATGGTAATGAATCAATGCCGAATGATGGGTGTGATTGCTATCATCTAGATTTGAATTGACATGTAATCAACCGGGTCATATCGGGTCATGTCGGGTCATGTCGGGCCGTATTGACCAAGCCCTTTACGATGCAGCTGGTTGTTGCGGTGTCCTTGCAAGATCGCATGAGCACACAACAGCGGTTCGCGGTTCGCGGTTCCAGCCTTAGCCACAACAGATGTGCGGGTCAGGCCTGGACGCGAACTCAAAGTCTACTTGGTGGTTTTGATTGTTTTTTAATGGGAAATTATCTTGGTCATTATTGGTCAAACATAGGGGATGATAGATAGGCAACAATCATGGTTGATTAAATATTGGTTGCTACTTTTGAACTTTGTTATTTTCAATCATGGGGATGGTGGGCTGGTTGAGTATAGAACAATTTTCACAGGGGTGGAAACCACAATGTCATGTTCGGTGTTTCTTTATTTGAGCCTGCGACTATTGCAATCTCATACAGTGCGATGAATTTGCTGCCTAGCGCCATTTGAATCAAACATGTTTCTCGTACAGAGCCATTATATTTGCCGTATACCAGCTATTGATTCTTATCTAATAAACCATGATGTAACCCCATTATGAACCATTGATTGACCACTATTGACAATCAATGTCGATGTCCATTAACCTTCACACGCCATGTGATAAACATTTACGAACCATTGTGCCAGCTTCATTGGTCATTGGTGTTTATTAACCCTTATTCACCATCAACGTGCCCTTTTCATTTACCAAAATGTCTCATCAAGACCAGGATTGACCATCAAAATACATTCACTAGCTATCAATTCACCACCATTAAATGTCCATAGGCAATCAACCAGCAATCAACCAGCAATCAACCCTCAATCAACCCCCATTGGTCGTAAATTGACCATTATCAACCAGCACTGCCCACATTGCTTCACTAATCACAACCATCATTTATCATCCATCAACCAGCAACCACCACTAGCCATCATTAAGAATCAAGGAACCATTGATTAAGCGCTAGCCGGCTATCAGTATCCACAAATAACCATTACGTCATTAAGCATAAAGCATCGTTAGGCCTCAATGAACCGTTAGCTAAGCATCAACCAGCTCGATGGTTGACCAACAGCATGTGCTTAAGCCATCATCAAGTAACCATCATAAACTAAGCATCATTAAATAGCTATCCAACTCCTGTTCCACTAATCATCATGATCAGGTAACTTCATGATGGCTCATCATTCCGTAAATTAAGTATAGCGAATCATGATCAACTCAAGTTCAGGATTAACTAGTTGGATCAGCTCTAGTTTCATGCTAATCACCATTAACTAATCACCATTCACTAATCACCATTAACTAATCACCGTTCACTAAGCATGTTTTCCATCCACTAATGATCATGATCCACTTTTCAACTGGATCCGCTATCCAATCCATGAAGTAACTCTTTGTAATGCTGTTCCACTAATCATCATGATCAATCAACTCCAGCATTGATGATACCATTAATCAACCATTGCTTAGTAGTTCCGTTAACTAATTACCATTAACTAATGGCTAATCATGATCTCACCATGGACTAATCACCATTAGTCAACCCTACCATTGGTTCATCATGATTAACTAATGCTTACCAAGCATCATGATCAACGTCCAGCATTACAAGGCGCACACCTCTTCAACGTCGCAGGAGGAACTGCTCCGAGCACAGCTGAAAGAGTTGGAACATCAGCTGGTGCGGCTCCCGGGTGGCCGCGTGGGTCCGCGTGGGACCCCACGTCGTACCAGGGGTGTGTCGTGGGGCTTTCTTAAGGATTTTGAAATTGTTGGCCATTTTTTTTTACATTTTTTCTGGGGGGGATCTGTTGGCCAAGGATTTTTGTTGATTTTTGTTGATTTTTTTGTTTTTTTTTGGAAGGGCCGAGGAGTTTGTATAGGCCTCTAACCTCCCAAGACAACACTGCTTTGGTGTGGTCCCCAAAAATCAAGGTGAAATCTTTGTTTGTTGATGACATTCGAAGCAGATATCCTGAATGGTTTGCTGGGCCAAAAGCCGGGTTGACTAGTATCAATTAAGCATTGATAGCCATTGCTATCCATCAAATTCAATCCATTGCTTTTCTCCTTGAAACTATTTGCAAAACCTCACCGAAAGGGTATCCCCATGCCCATCCAACCCCCAGTTGAGAGCCTCAGTTGATGTTAGCTTTCAGGAGTGTAGAAACGATTGGTAACCTTTTGATTTTACAAATTGTTTGATCATAATTTTACAATTTTCATCAACCATTTATTAACCGGCCATTATGCACTAACCATTGAACTAATAATGGTTGAAGCGTTCCAGTGATCAATTTCTTACTGGTTAATAAAATCATTCTTAAAGCCTTGAAGTAACCAGTTGAGCAAAACCAATTCCAACCCATTTATTCACCAAATCCCAGCCTTTTTATTTTATTGGAACTAACTATAGGAATTATAGCTATTATATTCCAAATCCGAACCATAGAACAAATTATTGGAACCCTTAATAATGATCATTTCTTTTGAAGGTTCCAACATTATTATTATAGAATGGGCTAGCGCCCGGGTGCCGCCGACCCCCCTTCAATCTGTGGCGGTTGGAGAGGATCGAAGCATTGCGAAGCATGGCCACAACTTCAAGCAGAACTTTGCAGAAAGTCACATCATTGATACCATCAATCATCAACCATGGGAAGGAACTATCACTAACCATGGGAACAATCAACCATCATTGATCATTGACCTTGGCATTGACCTTGGCATTGTTGGGAAATGCCGTACTCAACGAGTGCTAACCATTAAAAACCATGCCTTTGAAAACGTGCGAAGCAAATTAAAGCTGGCGTTTGCTTTTTCCATGGCCAACTTGCCAGGGAAGCGTCAAGCCGGCCACAGAAAGCCGTGAAATCGCACTATGATGTTCTTGGCCTGTGCTTTTTCCCTGCCAACATCGCCAAATCCTACTGGGGAGGGTTTGAAGGGGCCAAACGCAAGGATTGAAAGTCTTTAGAAAGTGCTTATATAAAACGAGCGGCAGCACGGCCTTAGCCATTTCCGTCGCACCCAAATGGACGTTGACCCTTGGCCTTGGCTGTTTCCATGGCCAAAAATCGCGCTGTGACGCTCTTGGTCTGTGCTTTTCCCTGCCAAGATCGCCAAATCCTGCTGGGGAGGGTTTGAAGGGGCCAAACGCAAGGATTGAAAGTCCTTAGAAGAGCTTATAAAACGAGCGGCAACACGGCCTTAGCCATGTCCGTGGCAGCCTAATGGACGTTTGACGCTGGGCTTGGCTGTTTCCATGGCCAGCAGCTGCTAGGAAATTGTCAAGGCGGCCACAGAAAGCCGTGAAATGGCATTGTGACGCTCTTGGTCTGTGTTTTTTCCCTGGCAACATCGCCAAATCCTGCTGGGGAGGGTTTGAAGGGGCCAAACGCAAGGATTGAAAGTCTTTAGAAAGTGCTTATATAAAACGAGCGGCAGCCAAATGGAGGTTTGGCGCTTGGCCTTGGCTGCCACAGAAAGCCGCGCAACCGCGCTATGACGCTCTTGGCCTTTACCTTTTCCGTGGCCAACATCAATTTTGAGGCCGAGCCAAAGCAAGTGTTAGAGTTCCACGCCTCCGGCGGTCCCAGGCGCCGCCCCTGCCTTAGCCATAAGCAGGGGTCGGCGGATTATTGGAACCAATTATTGGAACCAATTATTGGAACCCTTAATTCCAAACCCTTTATTAACATTTGAAGGTCATTGATGACAGTGCTGCAGGCACAGGCCTGTGGCGCTGATGGAGAGGTGCCACGGTTGGTGTTTTGGCACGCCTGGTGGCTGGTGGTTCAGATTGTTTATGGTTATATCATGTATGTATGGTGGGTAATGAATTGATGGTTGAAAGCTGCTTAAGTGATGCTTCAAAGCTGGTTAGGTCATGGTGTTTGCGGTGATTGATGGTTTGAGGTGGTGAATAAATGGTTTGTGGTGGTTAAGTGATGATGGTTTATGGTGGTGACTTGATGGTTCATTCTGATTTGTTTTATGCTTATCTAAAGTTGGCAAATTAGTGGTTGATCAGCTTTATGAGCGTTGATAATTTTGATCATTAGTGGCAACCTCAATAGTCCTTGATATTCTTGCGACTGTCTATGTTGCACGTGCTACTGTAATTGGCAAAAACAATGATAGAGTCGCCAGACTTCGCAATGCGTCAACTTGATCTCAAACATATTTTGTATGATAGACTATGATCATTTGCTTTTGTGCCTAGATACGTATCAGGATTTGGATGTGCACCCCCGCTTGCAGTAGGGGTTCATCCGGCTACCTTCGAATGTACCATGGTGAGCTTTCCCAGGACTCCCCAGCTACACACCCGCTTTCACAGAGCGTCGCCTTGGGGTAACACCTTTCATGGTAGGGTTTCCCAGGATTTGATGTTAGGGGGAAGGAATTGAGCATCACTACCACCCACCATGAAGCATTAATGAACCATCAATCATCATCAATGAACCAAATGTTTGTTAATTATGCATTAACCATTGTGATGGATAGTTGGGCTGTGTTATGAACAAATATCAATCACCATTGTCCATCAATAGCCTATATCAGCCATTCATTATCATTCATTCGCCAAACAATAATGAACAACAATGAACTTGATGAATCATCAACCATCCCCATATCGTTGGATCCCCAGTACACGCCAACCATCTCAGATAAAAAGTGGTCAAATGATTGCAGTTGAATGAAGCATCCCAGCAAACGCACCTGTTCGATGGTGAATAATGATGGTTAATGGTTAATGATGGTAAACAAACGGAAGGCCTAAATGGTTGATAAACATTACCTGAATGGGTTAGTAACTGGGTAATGATTAGTTACCAAAATTACTACCTGAATGGTGGTATCGCGAATGATTTGGTAAAGTATCTCAGGTGAATAAGTGGTTAATCATGCTTGGTAATGGTTGCCGATGTGGTTCCACTCACGACCAACGAACTTAGCGATGGATGCAGACAACAATGGACCAGACAAAAATCCGTAAGAAGCAGCATTATCCAAAAAAAAGGATCGCCTGCTATACTGGTATATATCCGGAATATCTACTGGAACCATTATCAGTGGTGAATGTTGCAAGCAGCAAAAACTCAACAACCACCAGCTTTATCCAAACGATCACCTGCCGCCAACCAGACAACCAGACCTGCTCCGTCCCAGGACTACAGCCACCGCAAGTCTCGCTTCAAACATCGAGTGGACGACTTGGTGCGACCGGGACCCGGGGGTCGCCAGTTGGGAGCGATTGGGAGCCGTTCGGGGACCCTTCAAATGGGAGTAGTGCAAACCAAAGGAGAAATGAGCTGATCATGGGCGGTTTGAATAGTAATCAAACTAGTTTCTGAGTTCACAATTGAGAGAGAAACGGATCATCGGACAATCACACTTTGATGCAAAATACAATCGTTTTTCCCGCTTTTGGGATCGACGTGAGGAACGACCAGGATTGACCACATTTTACCACAATCACCCGTCTTGCGAGCGCCACTGAATCAACCATTTCGTTTGTTTGGAGCACCAATCGCTGCTGTCAGTCCCCCACACACCCACACATGTTCATTCACACCACATTGAACCAGACCGCACGTGCCATCCAGCCAACTACTTTGGTTGAACATGAATAGACCAACGACCATTGTCCTAGCCACTGATCGATGATATGTTCGACATCACATCCAATTTTTGACCGTCAAAAACCACCAGTCCACGCTTAACCACAACTAGAGTGACTGTAAATAAACATCAACAGCTAGAGAAGCTGGTGCCAATAGCTATGGACAATCTAATCATTTGCCAACCTTTGAGACAACCATAACTAATCATCCAATCAACAAACCCCCGAATTAAATAACCTTTTGGATAGAAACATGGTTGACAAATAACAATCTAACTTACCATCTAATCATCTAACATAGATAACCAAGATAGATAACTAACATAGAAAAGTAAGCATCTAACATAGATAACTAATCATCTAACATAGATATCACTAACCATCTAATCATCCTTCGCCAACCTATCAACCAACGAATTCACCAACCGACCAACCTGCCCTGGAGCCTGGATGCAGACGGCGCTGGCCAAACAGCTTCGGGACCAACGGGTGCAGATTTTGGAGGGCACTGCTGGGCGGCTCAGGGGATGAATGAGGCTTGATGTGGCTATGGGTCAATATTAGCCAACCAACTAATGGGGCTTAACAACCAACCATAATAGGGAAAACAATGGTTAATGATGGGGAGGCAGGGGTACGGGGTTTTGACCCACAGCCATATTCCTATAGGTCGAAGAGATTTTACGGGGTTTTCACCAATATATTCCCAGTGAAAACAGTTGCGGTCGTCACTTGGGCTGTATAACTTTTGAGGTAACCAACAAAAAGGTTGCTAAAATCGGCGAATAGCTTACTATAATGGTATAAGTTGGTATAGTTGGCTACTAGTAGTGGTTATAGGTTTCTAGTATAGTACTTACTATAGTGGTTGTATAGTTAATAATGGTTAATAATTAATTATGGCTTGGTTGAAATTGGTTGATGGCTGCTATAGTGTATAGTTGGTTAGTAGCTCAGGGGAAGATATATAGGGCAGGGACTGGTGGTTTTTGATGGTTAATAATTCACAATTGGTACTACAGGGACTGGTGGTTACTCAGTATAGGAGTTACTTAAAGGTTACTAGTAGTGGTTAGATTAGGGACGAGTAACAAGTAGTATCCTGTAGGTTACTGAAATAAGCTAATAGTGCCTATAATTGTTAGTGTAGTGGTTATATCAGGGATTAGCATCTCAGGGTCAATTGATATTGATGGCTAATACTAGCTGATTAATGGCTCATAGTGGTTAATCAATGGTGAGCAATTGTTACACTCTGGCAAACTAACCTGGAAGTTCACGATCAGAATTTTCAAATATGTTCAATAGGTCGGTATACAAGCCATCAATGGTGGATTTTCCAGTTCCAGCTTAGTTTGCCCAAGAGTGACTAGGAAGGTATAGGTGAGTAGTAGTGGTACAAGTTAGTTGCAGAGTAGTGGTTAGGAAGAGGGTTTAACGACTAGTTGGTTAATAAAAACATCAAAGGGTTTCATAGGGTTGAATGATGATAAACCATGGTGAATGAGATGTTTTTCATGGTTGGTTAATCATGGTTCTATGGTGGCGAACAGATGCTTACTACTTGCGAAATCAACCCAGACTCCATCATTGCAGTATCAAGCACTGCCAACCTGTCAGCCATCAACCTATCAACCAATGTTTGTTGAACAGGAGGCTTAGAACATGCTGTTTGCAGAGGTGTGATGAGCAACCTTGAGGTGGAACAGCTTCATGCATAATCGTTGACTATCAAGCCTTCGATATCGAGTACTCAAGGACAACCATTGGGTAAGACGTTGCCATGGCAGCCGCTTGGGCATCGAAGTCTTCAGGCTTTCGCCTTGGGCATCACCGTTCTGGTGACGCAGTCCCCAACACAGCTGCGTCAACTTAAGGACCCGGAAGTGCAAGAGGAGCAGCGAAAGCGCGAAGAGATCAGAAAGTTCTGGGGATCCCAGTGGGGCTCAGTGGGGCGGGTGTGGTCATTAGTGTAGCATGGTCGTGAAATGATGGTTCTTTAACGGTAATTATGTAAAACATGGTTCTTAATGGATCTAAAATCTTGGCTGTGTCGATACAAATATGTTTTGAAAGTAATCAAAGAAGTGGGAACCTGCGGTTCACCAAACATATTGATCGGCTGGGATCGGGGTGTCATCTCACTGACCAACATTACCATGCTGGTTCAGCA
>VSDK01011045.1:181207-260453 GCA_009767595.1 Symbiodinium kawagutii | reverse complement strand
TGCCCTACGCTTCCAGTTACCATGAGAAATAGTAGGTAACCCACCCCAAAAACAACAATGGTAGAAACCATTTGGCTATCTTCGTGGTAACTGGAAGCATGGTTTAAGAGACGATTCACCCAACTTTGCATCCACTTCAGCATCCATGGTTTTCCGATCAGTCTGATTTTTGGGGTCACCGCGTACGAGTTACCTGTTCCCAGTGTTGCACAAGGCACAACATTGCACAGCCCGGCAATTGGTTGAGTAGGAAACCTCGACAAGACCAGCATGGCTTTCCTAAGCCGGAGATTTTCACGGCTGTACTTGGATCCCCAGTTAGAAAGTGGTTATATACCCTGGTTGTAGGGTCCAGTTTAGCTATTTGCCATGGTTATGTGGGTGGTTTCGTAGAAAACCAACCATTCGTTGGTTTATCCCAAACTATTGCCAAATTGTTTTCTTGTGAACAACCATTGTTAACGATTAATGGTCATAAAGTCATAAACTTACCTTTATCGTGATACACTTTAATAAGCCAACCATAACTTTAGGTTACCCCCGCAACTTGAGAAACCACCACATAGTAACTATTTAGCCAAGGTTGTTAGTTACCATTTTCTATTATTAAGCCTTGGAAGCCACCTATTTCGGGTTCCCTATGACTTCAGACACACCCATATCCCAGGGAACTCACCCTGGTCCAACATGACCATTGCCTGGTCATCCTGAAGCGACCTCAAGAGCTGCCGGGGGGGGTTCCGACCTCGAAAACCACAGGATACGCAATACACTATGTCCACCAGCATACACCTTCAGATGGTTGTTGGTTGTTGTTGTTGTTGTTGTTGTTGTTGTTGTTGTTGCTGTAGCTGTTGTTGTTGTTGCTGTTGTAGCTGCTGTTGTTGTTGTTGCTGTTGTTGTTGTTGTTGTTGCTGCTGCTTTTGTTGTTGCTGTTGTTGTTGTTGCTGTTGTTGTTGCTGTTGTTGTTGTTGTTGTTGTTGTTGCTGTTGCTGTTGTTCATTAACCCTTTTCAAAGTCGACAACTGCTAAGTTTGTACAGTTGGCAACTGACTTGTAAACAGTTTGTTGTTGTGGGTCATTAATCTGTAAGTGGCCATTGATCACTCGGTTGACCAACGGTTTAACAAAAGAAACTGAACAACAGTTGCTTGGCTAATAAACATGTTAATGGTTGTAGTTGTTTATTCTTGTTAGTTGAATATAGTAAACCTGTTAAGTTTTCATGGTTAAACCCTTCACCCCTAGTGTAGGTTGGGGTCGGCTATGTTTGTGCCTGGGCAGCAATTCAACAATTTCACCTGCTTTGGCCAAGGTTTAAAACTGCTGGGGGCTATACCTCCGAGGAGATCGGTCAGATGGTGAGCGAGCAATTGGTTGAGCTAACCATCGTAAACAATGACTACCAATCAGTAGAAAAAAATGGATTGCCGTGACTTTGCCGGGTTAGGGGTCGTGGCGGTCTGTGCCAGTTGGAAGAGCTGTCAAATCATGTCATTTCCGTGACTTTCAGGGTTGACAGTAGTGGCTCACCATGGCCAATGACAGACGAAGGTAATGTTCACCATCATTGGCAAACCAGAGTTAATAATGGCTCACCATCTATGTTTACTTGTTTATGATGTACCATGATTAGCCATCAGTCAAAGATCAACCATACGTGATGAACTGAGTGCCGATTGTCAATGATGAAGGGCAACGGATACAATGACCCAAACAGGATATCCAGCGCCTTAGCGATAGACATCGGAGCTTGTGATCAGAAGTTTCTGGAGTTCCAGGTCCAACAACGCAGGTTGCTGGGATTTTTTTCAGGATAGGAGTGGATAGGAACAGCATAGCCGCAGCCTTCCGATCTCCTGAGGTGTTTCCATATCCAGCCATGGTCATGATGTCAGGTTGAAAAGTGGCACCACTCCTATGTAGTGAAGTGATGTCCCCAGCAGTGTTGTTTATCCCACATTCTTAGCAGCGACTGACCTATCCCACATTATTAGCAGCGACTGACCATTGTTGATCAGTACTGGCCATGATGAATCATCAACGAACCGTTTTTAACGATCAATTAACCTACATACTGCTCATGATCAAACAACTACCAATGAGCCTTTGTCAACAATCAGTTGACCAGGAATTTATCGTCAACAACAACAAATTATATAATAATCAATCAAGCATGACTAATCATCAACGAATGATCAAATACAAGTTTAAATCAAAGATCAGCCATGCAAAGTCACTCAAAATGATTCATCACTATATCATCAATTGATTATTATTTACCATCTACGATCAAATAGGCAATGCTGCCAGTGAAGGACGACCACTGCTGCTAAGAGCACGGCAGCGTGGCATGGCCCAGCATGGCCTATTGGCCGAAATGGTCAGCTCGGCGTTGAATGATGCACACTTGGAGGTGCTGAATTCATGATGAACCAAAAATGAATTATTCCTACTGAACCATCAGCACTACATTGGTCATCAACTATTCCCCTGTTTGAATCCTCGAATGCAAGCTTCTCTTTTTTAATGAGGTAACCGGTATGATAGCTGAAAAAAGTATGCGCAAGTCAGAGCTTGAACTCTCCAAGCTGATAGATCAACAATCACTAATGATGGTTAATGATGATCAGGAGCTTGAACTATCCATAATTAATTAACCATACTTTATCCTGAGATTAGTAGTCATGGATCAACCATCATGCTTCACCTCGCTCCAGCTGATGATCAGGAGCAGATTGATCAGCGCATCGCCGAGTTGGAGCAACGTATGTCAGGGACTGAGGAGACTGTCAACGTGCCAGTCGCGAGCTGGGATCAGTACCAACAACTTCCCAGGATTTTATGAGCCGGAACATATGTTTCAATTTGATGTTTAATCCGTGGTGTTTGGTCCAACATCAGTTGCTCAGGTCATATGTACTTGAACAAATGGTGACAGCTTGTGGGTGAAGTACAGAAACATGAGAAATGGAGAGAGAGAGAGAGAGATGCATTCACAGACCTCATTCAAATCATTTTTGCCAGATATGGTAGTGGGTCAAAACCTTGTACCCCTGGTTCCCCTATCATTAACCATTGGTTTCCTTTATTATTGTTGGTGGTTATCCCCCATTAGTTGGTTGGTTAGTATTGACCCATAGCCATATTTTTTGATGTTCATTTTTTTCAGTCAGGACAGATTCGAATGTCACCGCGCCAGCTGTCACCGCGAGGTTTGACGTTTCGATGGAGCTGGGGTGCTCAAAGATCAGTGAAATGCTTGGCCACTGGCAATGGTGAGAATAGCAGATCATTTTCTGAAAGTAATTTTACAAATGATAGATTGGTAGTGCTAGTTTAGACAGCTGGTGAAGAAACTAATTATTGCCGACCAATATAGCAAGCTGTTCAATACATCCAAGAGTGATAATAGAGTAAGAACATACCACCAACAAGATTTGGTTCTTATGAACATGGAGGCGAACAAATATCGCAACAACCAGTGTCACAATCAGTTTCCAAAATATGGTGACTTCCCAACTATCCGCAACTGTTCTTTATTTATTTGCTATTTGGCTATTTGTCAGTCAAGCAACAATAGTAGTGATCTATTTGTTTGATACTTGTCCAGAACCATCCAGAATCCCAGTTCAAAGCATCACCAGCCAGGGGGTAGATCTTTGGACACCATGAAGGTCAGTTGAACTGCTTTTGGTTGACTGGTGCTGGCTGTATTTGGTTCATAATTCATAATGCTTCATGGTGTCCTAGTGGTGAATTGATGTTTTTCTTTACAGAAAGGGTTGTTGTGAGCGGTGAGTTTTAAAAGTTTTTGGGGAAAATTTGGGGAAGATATACACTAAGTTGATGGGATTTACACTCATTACAGGAGTTTCTGCATACATGTAATGTTTGTCTCAGCACAATGTTTGTCAGTTACTTTCTAAATCTCACAAGCATCTGAAAGCATTCAGATTAATCCAGGTTAATCTAGATTAATCCAGATTAATCTAGATTAATCTAGATTAATCTGGAGCCCCAAAAACCAAAAAAAACAAAAAAAAACAAAAACAACAAAAAAAACAAAAAAAAAACAAAAAAAAACAATATTCTGCAAACTAGTTTGGAAATGATTGTTTTTTTTGTTTTTTTTTTTTTTTTTTTTTTGTTTTTTTTGTTGTTTTTGTTTTTTTTTGTTTTTTTTGGTTTTTGGGGCTCCAGATTAATCTAGATTAATCTAGATTAATCTGGAGCCCCAAAAACCAAAAAAAACAAAAAAAAACAAAAACAACAAAAAAAACAAAAAAAAAACAAAAAAAAACAATATTCTGCAAACTAGTTTGGAAATGATTGTTTTTTTTGTTTTTTTTTTTGTTTTTTTTTGTTTTTTTTTTTTTGTGTTTTTTGTTTTTTTGTTTTTTTTGGTTCTAGATTAATCTTGATTAATCTAAGTGATAACATTGTTTTCAGATGAGGAGACTGCTAGCCATGAGGAAGCCTACCAGATTTTTTTTTATGAAGAATAATGAATGACCATAAGTAACTATAATAACCGAATAGGCCTTCTCATTCACCCATGAAACCTTAGTAGCCACAATAATGATCATTGGTTACCAATAAACCTGATAATTATTAGTAACCACAAGTAGGTATAGAAACCATAGCAGTCATATTCATGTGTTTGGCTGGCTAGTATTTGATAATAATAGTAGTCATGGTTTGTATGATGGTTGTTCTGAATATCATCTGATAATTTAGGCTGACTGATATGTTATGATGGTAGCCAAATAATTGGCTATAATGTACAGATATTTCTCCTAATTATTTTAAACTTGTACTTTGGCCACCATGGAAATGTCGAAGATTACCAGGAATATATATATAAATATATATTGTAAATCATAATGCCCATAAATTAAGAGATGTACATCACTAATTCTGAATGACCGGCAAAGGGCTACTGCTATCAAATCAAAACATAAACATTTCAAAACCCAAACCAACAAAACATAATAACCATAGTTAATGAGAATAATTTGTATATATCAATGCCAAGCCTGTCCTCCTGGATGCTTTGGTAATTTAGTAGGGCATTGTATGGGTTTCTATGATTAAATACTAATTTGAGGTTTAATATGGTATATATGGATTCAATCACAGGTATTTTCAGTGAATTATGGTTATTTAGTACTATTAAATATTGGAATTATGGTTACTAGGGAATTAATCAAATGGTACCAAAATTCTTTATTTACCTATAATCAAGATTACTATAATCATTACAACCTGTGTAAATAAGTCTGTAGGGGGTTAAAACTAAAGGATAAAAAATAACACCTAGATTATTGAACCACCATCTGTTTTAGTATCATGCATGTGGTAATAAAAGGCTATTACCCCAATAAAGCCAATCTGAATGGATAATGCCAGACCAAAGGATTACAACTCAGTGTAAAGAAATTATATTTTCAACAGTAGCTCTACCCTCAGCAACAAAGAAACTAGTATGACTATCCCAATTTATTTAAACAATTTCATCCTTTTACAAGGCAATACTACAAACAATGTACATGGTACTACCTAGTAAATACTGGCTAGTACATAATAATACTCTTACCCTAGCTTGCTTGAAAAAAATCACCAAACTATTCATAGTACAAGCAACCCAATGAAAACTATGCACATACAGGGTAGTTATACTATAATACAAGTTCAGATGCTGCACAAGAATCCATAGATTCCATATATTCAGGAAGCTCAGAGGCTTTATAAACTATTATTGCCATAACCCATTGCTACCATTGTATGTAATATAAGACCTTAAAATTATATCTGAATTGTTAAATTTTCACCACTCACAACAACCCCCTCTCTTTCTTTATATGTTTTCTGATCAGAGTGAGTTAATGCTTAATTCGCGATGTACTAAACAATGGTGAACCAACCGTTGATGATTGATAATCAGCAGCCAATGGTTATTAGCAGGTTATACTGAGGAAGAGTTAGCAACAACTATCAACCATCAATGGTGAACTGTTCATTGACCGCATTATGAGTTAACTATACAGTTGCGCACGGTTCAGTGCAACCTGTGTTGGGAATAGCTACGAAGCAACCACTACTACAGGTTGGCAATGATCCGAGCATTTGGGATGGCTCAACTCAACTCACTAGTCTTAGGGCAGTTGTCGATATCACAAGGTATGACTACCAAACTCGGGCTAGCTATGGTGACAAAGGATGTGTTGTCAACGCATGCATAGAACCCTACACACTTATGCATGCACAGACACGGGTATGTCATTTTTAACAAATCCGACGTACACAACTTGACTACCCAAACATGTGTTGATTTGTTTTGAGTCGTACAGCTGACAACTTCCCTGCATTGCCGATGCTCCCCGAATAACGTTCAATCACCTTGATAGCACTTGAGCAGCTCTACAATCACCGGTTGCCTGAGGTTGTCCTCCCAGCTTCACTCAGAACACCGTTCAGGAAAAGATCCAGTGTCACCTGGTGTAATCAACTCATCCTCGTTACCATTTGCGGTGTATAGGATTCTGCTTAGATTCCGTGTTTGCTCTGTAGGTCTTGACTGACCATCTTGCAGTGTTGGGGGCTTCGCTAGTGAAAGTGAGGCTTATGCAAGAGAAGCGTATTCTCTCGGAGATGCAAAGCCTTCAAAGGCAGAAAGAAGAGGCGCTGGATTTTTTTCAACACGAGCGAATCCAAACAACCAAGGTGTTCTTTTACAATTCCGGTTTTGTTTCACGTCCAGTCGCTTTGCAAAGACTGAGGTGCGGCATGCTATTTCTTGTTTTGCTTGAACCTTCTAATTATGTTGTGCATGTAGCTGATAAACAGGTATCTAGGTGTATTCTCAGAGTGCAGTGATTATCATGTTTCATAAGGTTTCCATAAGATGAGATGATGGTACATCAGTCACATCTCCAATCATTTCCCTGTGGACACGCAGATGAAGACATGTTGAAGATGTAACATGGGGTACACTCTGGTAAACTAACATGGCAATGGAAAATCCACCAATTATTGATGGTTTCCTAGGGTTTCTCTACAAAATAGGGTGATTTTCCAGCCAGCTATGTTACTTTACCGGTGTGTACATGAGACCCAGATGTGGTTTGTGTACAGGACAGCATGGCCCGCAGTGCTTGGGCTCGGCAACTGGACTTGGTTCACCAGTATGGAGTTCAGCCCTGGTTGACTGACCAGGCTCGTTGCCGAGACAAGCCTGGTAGAACTAACCCATAACAGCTGAATGATCAGCAAACGACAGCTGTAAAACCGGAAACTCCGTGGTGTTGCTTTAAATGAATGTTTTTAAACGAGAATTGTTTGGTCTTGCTGGAGTTTTATTTGTGAAGGGGAAGGGAGTGATATTTCAACACCGCTTAACAGTGTGTGCAAGCCTGCTTAAATTTCATTGCAGAGTCGTCCGTTCTATTACTCATGCAAATTTTGATACAGTTGTAACATTGTAAACGTCCAAGCTGATTTTGCATCTGTGAAGATCCCAGTGAGATTGTTCACGTAAGGTGGGTATAGAATATTTCTACATCCGTAAAACACATATATATATATATATTTATATGATATACCAGGGCAATATAGTCTTATCGGCATCACAGTTTGGATACAATTGAATCTACGTAGGTAATTTAAACAATGATTACCAAACATGTCAGTAGATTAAAGTAATCATTACTACTTTACAATCTATCATATTGAATCAGTCTCTATTATGAGCTTTATTTGCACCTTCAATTAATTTTAGATGAATCATTTGGTTTATCTAGCACAGACCTCGGTGAACTGCTTGACCCATAGCCATATACCACCTGTTGTCTCCACAGACACTGCTTGCGTATGGTTGGCGCGATGGGAGCAGCCGTCGCGCCGTCGCTGAACTCGTGTCTTGGCAGCTGCGACCAGGCAAACGCCGCAACCAAGCAGCAGACATGGGGGGTTCGAACGTGCCAGTTTGGGTACCCTGAAAATGGTTGGTTCATTAATGCTTGGCAGTGGCTATCAACAAGGGAATACTAACCAGTCATAGGGGATGTACCAATTATAATGGTTGGTTCTTGATTACAATTTATTTATAAATGATTAATTAATGTAAAGGATGATGAAGTGGGGGTACCTCTGTCACTTAAGAAACAACCACACGTATCAAAACCGAAGAAAAGAATGAACCAGATAATTAAACAGAGAACATAGGGACCACAACAGCAGCATCAGTGGCCGCAGCCACATCAAAAACAATAGTGGCTACGTAGACAACAACAAGAAGAACACGAGTAGCACCATCAATAACATCGGGAATCACAGCAACAAGGACAGCTACTACTTCCACTACCCTGTAGCTACAACACGTAAAATTACTAAACCAAAACTACTACGACCGCCTACTATTTGTGCTGCTGCTACTGATACTAATGATATTTAATCTCAAAGGGTACACTGTACAAATTTCCGCCGGCGCCAGCACCAGCACCACCACTGCCGTCACTACTCGTACCACAGCAGTCAGTATCACCTTCACCTCCTGCCAATTCCAGTTGGGTTTAAGAACATGCATGATTGATTGAAGCTACAGTTGAATGGGATTTCCGTGGTTGCTGTAGCTCTCATTGTATATTCTTCAGCAAGAAGCACCAGACCATCTATCATCCAAGTTTCTGAAGTTCCAGCTCAGTACCAGCTGTTGGCCGCCTCATCAATCGCAGCCGTATGTGGATTGTTATTTGGGTTGCTGCCGTTTGAACCAGCAGGCAGGATGTTGCCCGGGGTTGTGGGGTGATGGTGGTGTTGGTCGGAGATGTTCGGAGTAATATTTGTATACCAATCCGCTCACACAGGCACAGATGCGAATCAAAAGGGACAAGCCAACATGTTCTGGTAAGTCAAGATTGAACCGGAAACATCAGTGAACCCTGTCTCCGGTTAGATCGCCTAAGAAACTCAGCAATGGTACTGTTCATGGGCATTCGTCCTATCCTTTTGAAACGAAACACGCCGATTTGCTAGGCCTTTTCCTGAAGCTTTGAGCGTAATAGTTTAGTTGATTCGCTAATCACCCGCAATCACGCATTCCAAAAGGGGGCGTGAAGAATATGAGATCCGGTGGCATTGGGTACTAGTGATTCTTCACGCCTTCTTGCAATATTGGGCACCAGCGGATTGGATACTGTGATCCGCTTGCATTGGGTACATCCGTTGGAGCTGTAGTCCTTTGGAGCTTAAGACACAGTGACGAGAATGATCTGACCGCTGGTGATGACTTTATCAAAGTCTATGGGTTTATTTGATCCAGTGTGGTCAGAATTTATATATATATATATATCCCCAATTAATCCGATCCTCAATCAATATATCCCCAATTACCGGTCACAATTGATCCGATTCATGTAGATTATTGGAATCTTCTGGGATAATTGAACTAATATTGTAGATTATTGGAATCTTCATAATATATTCCTTTCATTGCCTGCTTTATTGTAGATTATTGACGTTTCTTCTGGAATAATCCGCAGGCGCCATGAACTAATGGAAGGACCCCTAAATTCTCAACCAGCTAATGGTGATGGGTCAAGCAGTTAACCAACCAGCGTTTATGGGGGATAATAACCAACCATTTTATAGGGAAAATAGTGGTTAATGATAAGGGAACAAGGGGTACAGGGTTTTGACCCACAGCCATATGACAGTTCTGCAGAGTGGTGACTTGGAAGTTTCGGAGATGATCAACCGTTCACCAGCTTTTATTTATCACAATCATTTATCACCAACAATCATGAACCATCACTACCCATCAATCAGCCTGATGATTCTCAACATCAACAGACCCTCCAACTAACCAAATTTGACTATCCACAAAACCAAAATCAGCAATCATAGTCATAGTCATTGACATTAACAAATAAATATCAACTAAACACGACCAACCAACTATGGATCATTCACCTTCCCTAAAGTTATTTACCCAGACGATCCATTCAAGGAATCCAAAATACTATCACAAATTGTGGTTGATCATTTGTAATGGGGCTATGATTGATCCATTTCTTGACCAACAATTATCAATTCCTACTACGCTCAATTATTACTGATAGTAACTGATGATGATAATAATAAAGTACTGATAGTATTGATCATCAGAATGAACCATTACTACAATATGATCCATAGATTATTGATAGTATAACAATGATTATGGGTAACCAACATTATGAGTAGCCAACATTGTTCACTATTCACCAGCTGCGTTTGCAATCGCAAGCACCAGTGCTCTATGGCTACTCAGGAGAACACCCCCTAAACGACCACCACTTAACCACCACTTAACCATCACTTAACCACCAGCATTGGAAGCTATGGATCGATCAACCCATCCATGGCTTCAACCCTTCACCCTGCCCTTGCGCTTGGCAGGCGCGCAGCAAACTCCGCGCCCATGAGGCAAAATCCGTGGAATGGTGAGTTGACCACCATCATTTCAGGACGGTTAAGGTGGTGAAATGCTCAGTGATGATGGATGAAGAATGCTTAGATGACGGCTTTGTGATGATTGAATGATGGTTTTATCATGGTTTGATGTTATTTCAATGATGGTCTATAACGGCTTCATGATGGCTTAAGGATAGTTGCAGTATTCAATGGCTAATGATGGTGATGATAGCTACGAATGGTAACTTTAGTTTAATATACTGACAAATTAAGGTTAGTCATGACACTGATGGCAAATGACTTTGAATTATTATGGGTATCAATGGTTTATCATGAGGATGATAAAGGGATGTTGTGTATATATTTATATATATACATGTTACTGAAGGCTAGCGTTGGTTAATGGTGGTGAAAACTGATGGATTCTTGTTGTCAAGAATATGGTTCATGGTGGCAAATGACGGCAAGATGCTGGATGCGCAGGACGCATAGTTGTGCTTAATGATGATTCGCAATACTTGTAGATATGTATATATGTATATGTATATATTTGTATTTATAGAAGAGTAACATGTATATATCATAATGGTCAATCACCGTAAAAGAAATTGTCAGTACTGGTTGATAGGTTGATCCATTTGCTGAGAGTGGTGACCAGTTAAGCAGATATGGCAGATCCTTGTGTCACTCATTCCAAAGCTGGCAATCACTACTAGTGCTACGAAAAAATACGGGCAACCTATCATCATCATCATCATCATCATCATCATCATCATCATCATCATCATCATCATGGAACTCCAAAAACAATCATAAGCAACAGTTAACAACGCTTCACCACGGGGCTGATCAATCATTTGACTGTGAATGTTGGTCTCCTCATAAATGACTACAGTTCTACCGGCAACAATAAAAAAATGCAGATATACCAAGAGCACACATAAACATGTGTGTGTTGACATTTGCCAACAACCATTGACATCGCTGGTCTATTGTATGATGAACAGCAGGTTCAGTATTATCGATGTTCGAATCATGTAATACGATCCCAGTATGATGAATCATTGAATTCGTCCTTGGGGTGATAGTAGGATGATCGGTAGTTGATTGTGTATGAAATATGAAATTCTGAGCAAGTTTTCTGGTGGGTGAGTTTTTTGAGGCCTACCAACAGCTCGAACATGTTTATTTTTTTCCTGATGTGAGTTCAGAATTGGGCCACTTGCTGACCTAGATACAGCTGGGTTCCGGAGCAGCAGCGCATCCCTGAGCCATCCAGGTGCAATCCACATGCGAGGGACAAATGGAACCCCCAGAGCTGAACATGTTGAAGTTCGTTGGGATGTGCCACTTATGATGTTCAACCGCCTTGAACTTGGGTCCAACTGTTGAGAAGCCCACCATCACCACATCATATGAGTTGGTTTCAATAAAAGGGTATGATAGTTAATCCATGTCCCCTGACATTCATTGGGTGACCAGGAATAGTACCATGAGTGAATCATGGTAGTAGCAGTAAACGTGGTATTCATTGGTTGATCGTTAGTTGTTTGGTGGCTAGGAACTGATAACCGTTGATTGCTGATGATACTTGTGCCAATCAAAGGATTCTACCCTCACAATAAGTCTTGTCGGCTATCTGCAAGAAGTTTTGGTTGGTATGTTATTTGTATCGCTACCATGAAACTATGCATTTGACCAGTAACTTCACCAGTAATTGTTTTGATTCACCAGTAACTTCACCATTAGAAGAAATCTTGTCTTGATGGTAGTAAACCATCAAGTGGGCGTTTCTCAAATTAGGATCCAATGAGAACTATTAATTAATAGTAATAAACTAACCATTTTTGAGGTACCCCATTTTGAGACACCATCAACTTATTGTTCAAGACAAACCTTGCTGGTTGGTGGTTTGATTGACATTTTGTATTTTCCTTGGTAATCATTAACAATTAGTTGGTTGACAAGCATATTTTTCATAGGGATTTTTCAACCACCATCCAGCTTGTAATTTCCCCTGTTTTGCCATAATTTGCCAGGTACGGCGATTATGGCAGTAGCAGCAGCCAAAGACGTTGCTTCTCTGCAGGCGTGCCAGCACGATGCTGCTGACCCAGGGTCACGTAGCGCTATGAAGTGCAAAATCATATGGACCATGTGGTAGTTTCTTAAAAAGGGGGTATCCCCAAATCATCCGATATCAAGCGTTTGTAGTAAACAACAAACCATTTTGGAGATCACCCGTTTTGAGAAACCTTCATATGAGTTGTCCATGGATTGGTTGTGAACGATATATGGTCTGAGAAGGATTCATGGTTGACAAATAGTAGGGTATGATCAACAAGAATAAGGAGATTTACCAACAGGATGGCTATGGGTCATAAGCGGTCATGCAAAAATGGATGGATGAACAATCCAAACAGTTGACCAGTTCGGTGATGCGATGTAAACAGCTGGGGTACCAGGGTACAGCCATGTCAAAATGCCAGCGAACCACCGATCTCTGATGGTACATCACAAACTATTATTAATAAACTGGTGGAGTTTATGAACCCTGGCTCTACTGCTGAGCCGATACCAGTCTTAGTATACATTATCTTGGAATAACGACCCTTGAAAAAAACACAAAGGGTTTATTGTAGATCAAGACGGTTCAAATTTGTTCATAGTCTCCTTGTCAACAGAGAGACTTCTTCAACGAGTCAGAGTTCCCTCCTGCTGAAATTACACCCCAGGAATTGGACAGCCCAAGAAGTTAGCTTTGTTCTGGGTTGACATCGCTGAAGTAACGAAAAAATGGTAGATGATTTTTGTGAATTTGACAGCGCCACAATTTCTGGATGTATAAGAACCAGCCAACTGTGCGAGTTAACAGCGCATTTTGAACCCCGAGAACTAGGGCTGGATCACCAAGAGTCGCTTACTAGCACTGAAAACAAGAGGGAGCAGTGGCAAATCTACAAACCAAGGGTTTGTATGGCTGTTGGCTGGGCGGGAGCTGCTTGGAGCCAGGGGTATCCTGCCCTAGCTATTGCAAGGGGAAACCAGGCCAGGATCTACCAGAAGTGTCCATTCACCAAATCTAGTACGTAGTCAAAGCTGGTGCGTTTTTGGGGTTGACGACAACATACATGGTTTAGAACTGAAACACTGTGGCTGGCTTTGAACTACTGTGCTGCTAACTATTTGTCTTCGAATTATATGCTGTCAAGAATGAAATAAATTGACAACGGATTGTTAACAATGGATTATCAAATCTCATTGTACAACAAGTTTGTTGTTGATGATCAGGTTATCCATTGGTATTTAGTAGCCCAAGCGTTGTTGTGTGGCAGTTGGTGGCTGTGCTGGTGCATACCCAGATCTTCATTTGCCGTTGAGGCGCTACTGGTACCCGAGAGGAGTCGCGGATTTGAGGTAGTGTCAGGGGTGACCGTTACGGAACTGTGGGATTATGCCACGGATTGCGCACTATCAACCGCCATTATGTATGAACCGAAGAGACCAGAAACAAATTTTGTGCAACCACCGATATGTAGACGAGATTGCTGCTATTATATATCGATCTACATTTGCGTCCATATGTTGCCGCCCTTGTTTTATATTTGACAACCATGGAGATAGGCTCTCCTGCAAGTCAGCCTGTCAGCAGAAATGCTCCGAGTTCTAGATCCTACCGTTCTCTGATGGATTTTGTGTCTATTTCTTGTTCCCTGTGGCCCCTAGGGAGAACTAAGTTTCACGGAGGGATCACAATGAATCAAGAAGCAACATAGATACTGCTCGAACATTGGTACCCAGGTGATCGAAGAGGGTTGCAATCCGACAAATGGTGGTCAAAGGTACCACAGAATGGATACCATTTCTTGGGAACACCATCTCATGTCCAAGGTTGACCCTCCTGATCCATTGCCTATGACGCTGAGGACATGACCAAGAATTCTCCAAATAACTCACGAAGGACCTGGGGACCATTGATGTATTCAATCTTCGTTCAGAAATACATTGGTACCAATGTCAATGTATTTCCGGAAACCATTGAGTACCTCAAGTTCCACTGATCCATTGATGTTTTTAATTCTTCCCATGTCAATGGTTTTGCTGGGGACCATAACAGGATCAAAATGGAACCAGCAAAACCACTAAGATGGGTGTTGGGATTCCGATTCATATCGAGACCCCCGACGGGTGATCCAAGGGATGTTACCGCCACCAAGCGACAACCCGCCAGTGCTTGTCAGACATAGCTGCCAAGGCAGTTGCGGCACTTTCTCACCGCCGCAGGGTGAATTTGGATGGCTCTCCATCCAAATGCCTACGTATAGAAATATACAGATTAGATACACATGTCGTCATGCACATGTCTGAATTGAGTACATGATATGTTTTGTATTTGGACATTTGTAGACTCAGATTACATGCAACAGTGCAGCACGCGTCGTGACTTTGAGCACCTCGTCAGGAGCCACTAACTTCCGACCAGTCGCCGGTGACACAACAGAGGCACTCGGCGCTCATGGAGGAATTGCTGGAGAAGATGGAAGCCTTGCGCCTGGGACGGAAACATCACGTGATTCGTGTGCCCTGTGGCTCCACGGTGGTGCTTGGCTCCCTGCAGACTTCACTGCCTGCTAGGCTGCTAGGTTCAGCCACCCTGGTTCAGAGAAACCACGCATATAGTTGCTATGAACCTTTATCAGCCAGCTATTACCCGAAGAATCTTGATGGCAACAGCAATGACCCCAGCATCTTGGATATCAAGTTGCTTTGATGACTTGCAATCATCGTGTCATGATCAACCTACTGCAACCTTTGCAGATGTTTTAATCACAGTTGCTTGTGGTCAAAGAGCACGCCATTTACCATTACAATATTCATCACTGTTCAGCACTATCAACTCCACTGAACTCTTGTTCACCATGATCAGCCATAAAGTAATATTCACTTAAAACATGCTTATTGTCAATTAGACATGATGAACCATCAATCAAGTATCATCAGCATATCAACCAGCTAACCATCACTGAGCCATCATGAACCATTATTCAGCCAACTTAGCAACTATCAATTAATATTTCGTTGGTCATCATCAACCACAAATTCCAACATCCACTAAGCATCAATGCACCATGCCACTATCAGTTAACCAATCCATTCATCACTATCAACAAACCCTCACCAACCATGATCTGAACAGTTCTCCATGATTCAACATCCACCACCAACCATCGCTTCACCACGATCTCACCTCCCGTTGCTGACCATGCCGCGGTGGGCCCCCGGTGGCACGCCGTCCCAAGGAGTTCCAAGATGGGCGCGGTGCCGCGCTTGGACGACCCGCCGGAGCCTCACAGCAGGCGCGAGCGAGTGGGGGGTTCTCAGGCCGACGCAAGAAATGATGGGTTTATTGCTATAAGCTGGCTGCTTATATGGCTGTGGGTCAAAACCCTGTACCCCTGGTTCCCTATCATTAACCATTATTTTCCCTTTAGTTTGTTGGTTATTATCTACCATTTTTTGGTTGGTTTATATTGACCCATGGCCATATAGGGTTTTCTATGATAATTATAGTGGAGATATACCAACTCTATGGTGGTTTTAGAGGGGAGTAGGTTCATTAAGAGATAGATAGGGAAGAATCACCAGCAATGATGATGGTTAAACAGCTACTATATGAGGGGGTTCTTAGAATTGGGAACCCCAAAACCATGGCTGCTTTACTACACATGGTTGTATAAACTGCATAATTTGGGGTACCCCTATGAATTGAGAAATCCCCATATAAATGCTTAACAAGCTGGATGATTTAGATTGATACAGGGGTCCCACTGATCATCCAGTTAAGAGTCATTTGTAGGAAGAAACCACCAAATGAGGATATTAAATTATATGAATGGGTATAACATTGTAGAACGGTTGTACCTCATTCCTAGCACGGACCAGAGAATCGGAGATTGCAGCCAACTTAGCATGGATTATGACAATCGCCGGTGTTTGTTGGTATTTGACACCCTGAGCCAGGAATGATTGCAGTCATGGACCACGAGTGTTGCCAGCAATGGCCATCAACAATGGACGATCGCAGTCATTTGCCACCTGTTTCTGCTGAGTAGCAGACAAGCGATGGCCCGGGTCACTGAAAACATGTGGTGCACCGCCATGAGTGTTCTCAAGTGTTCCGGGGCGATTCTTGTCTCATGGCATGCAGCCATGGCTATGTGAAGTCACATGGTGCCGACCTGATTGAACTTCATGTGTTCTGTTTGAATGGTGAAGGATGCACCGTGAACACTTGCACTTCCACATTGGGAAGGGAAGTGGTTCAGATAGTTTCAAAGCGACTTCCGCCAAAGAAAGGTGCAAAGCCCACTTTGCACCACAGTTCTTCACCCCTGATTCTGAACCAAACCTTGCGAGAGCAGGGCATCACTGGCACAACTGCCAGCTTGTCCTGCACCTTTGTTCCCCATGATCTAATTGCAGCATTGAAATGTGTTCAAAGTATCTCAGGCTCTGAGAAAGAGAACGCGTTGCAAGGGGTAACGCACATCGCTGGCACATCTTCTACTTATTGCCTGCGCCATCTTCCGGAAAGCCTCGACACCTTAATTCTTGGCGATGATTTCAAGGAGAGCTTAGCTGAGATCACGTGGCCAAATCTGCAGACATTGACACTTGGTTCAAATTTCAATCAGAGCCTGGATCGTGTCACCTTTCCGAGCAGCTTACAGTGCTTGACTTTCGGCAACAGTTTCAATCAAAAAATGGATCAGGTCACGTTGCCAAGCAAGCTGCAAACTTTGATTTTTGGTTTTGATTTCAACCAGAGCCTGGAACCAGTCACTTTTCCAAACAACCTGCAAACTTTGACTTTAGGTGCAAATTTCAACCAGTGCCTGGATCGGGTGACTTTGCCAAGCAACCTGCAAGCTTTGACTTTCGGCAATTGGTTCAACCAGAGCATAGATCAAGTCACCTTGCCAAGCAAGCTGCAGACTCTGACTTTCGGCTTTGGTTTTAACCAAAGCCTGGATCAGGTCACTTTGCCCAGCAACTTGCAAACTTTGACACTCGGCGATCGTTTCAACCAGATCCTGGATGGGATCACTCTGCCGAGCAACTTGAAAACTTTGACTTTCGGCGATGTGTTTAATCAGAGCCTGGATCGTACGAGTTTGCCAAGCAACATGCAAACTTTGTCTTTTGGACACACTTTTAATCAGAGCCTGGATCGCGTCAGTTTGCCCAGCAACCTACAAACCTTGAGTTTTGGCGGCTGTTTCAATCAGAGCCTGGACGAGGTTTCATTACCAACAAACCTACAAACTTTGCGCTTTGGTAGATGTTTTACCCAAAGCATGGGCACCTTGCCACAAAATTTGCAAACGTTGACCCTGGGCAGTAAGCTCAATGAGAAACTAGCAGATTTGGAATTGCCACGCAGCCTGCAAACTTTGACATTTGGCAATGGTTTCAACCAGAGACTGGATCAGGTCACTTTGCCCAGCAATCTGCAAACTTTGACTTTTGGTCTTTGTTTCAACCACAGCCTGGATGGGGTTACCTTGCCGAGCAACTTGAAAACTCTGACTATCGGTTCTGATTTCAACCAGAGCTTGGAACGAGTCAATTTTCCGGACAATCTACAAACTTTGACTTTCGGTTCAAATTTCAACCACAGCTTGGATCGAGTAACGTTGCCGAGCAAGCTGCTAACTCTGACTTTTGGCGATCGTTTCAATCAGAGCCTGGATCGGGTCACCTTGCCCAGCAACCTGCAAACTTTGACACTTGGCGATCGCTTCAACCAGTGCCTTGATGGGATCACTTTGCCAGGCACCCTGCAAACTCTGACTTTTGGTTCCGATTTTAACCAAAGCCTGGATCAGGTCACCTTGCCGAGCAGCCTGCTAACTTTGACCTTTAACAAAGCGTTCAATCAAAGTCTAGATCGCGTGATATTGCCGAGCAAACTGCAAAGTTTGACTTTTGGAGATGATTTCGACCAAAACCTGGATCATGTCACCCTGCCGAACAACCTGGAAGCTTTGGCATTTGGCCGGAATTTCAATCAAGACTTGGATCGGGTGACATTGCCCAGAAGCATCCACAGTTTGTCTTGGGCACGCGTTTTCCATGTACATTTTTCTGTATGTTTTCAACAAATGATGATCAGAACCTCATGATGAGACCATGTTTAGCCCCACTTGGAGGGACATCACTTTGCAGGGCAAAGGCATTGCTGAGAAATGCATGGTTGGATTGCTTGGCATTGGGTTTGTCGGTTTCTGGGTGGAATCAGGTACAACGGACCTCACAAACTGCAAGTTATGAGTGTTGCAGTGGTTCAATCCATAATATGGTTTTCACAACGTCAATCCAGAAAATCCCATGGCAACAATTCCAGTCTCCGTCCAACAGCATTGACCTTGTCTCACAAAATCTCATGGATTGAGTGGTAAGTGTCTTGAATATATGTTGATCAGCATGGGTTCCTTTTTGTTGGTGCTTTTCCCAACATTAGCTTAGTCAGGAGTGGCCGTGACTCTATCACAGTGCAAAACCACAGTACAGGGCTTTTTTTATGCAATTCGCAAACCCTTGTTTTCGGGTGAACAATTCAGCAGTTGGTTTTCTTTGGCAGCCTTGGGAAACGGATGAATTCAACCATTTCAAAGCCTTGCCATATCTGGCGTCGTGATGGGAGTAGCGGATGACGGGGACATGTCGACGCCAATGGTTTGCAAAATGAGAATAGACGTATCACCATGGTAGTCCTAGCTGAATACTATTTGTGGAAACCTGAATATTGCATGGGATTGCCCCGCTACAAGTTAAATGAGTGTTGGTAATATATAGTATATTATAGTTTGTCCTGTGAGGTTTTCTGCTTGAATGTTTTTAAGGTTGACACATGTGTAAGCCTCAATGCTGTGACGTTTTTGACAGCAAGGATTCTTGTGAAGTCCGACATCAGAATACATACTGTAATTTCATCCCTGGCACGTTGGCATTGGCACCAAGAAGTCAATTGCTTTGATTTCCGAACCAAGAATGCGAAATAGACTAAGCTTCCAACTATAAGTACCAACCGTGAACCGCAGATTAGCCAACTACAACTAATAAATGATTACCAGCTATACCATCAACCAAAGATTAGTGACCAACTATTCCAGCTACTGTACAGGCCGATTAGCCAACTGTAACTACTACTGTAGTAATGGAACAGGATGGCCCCAGCATGGCCTTCCTCCAATGTTTGGCCACAAGTTGGTGAACCAGATGTGGAAACTCGTTGGTGTGTTTGACCAGGTGAAGCAGTTGGTGAACCAAATGCCAACTGATGAGGTGAATCAGTTGCACCAATGAAACCAAGGTATGTTCTGTGTCAATTCATTGACGATCACCCTTAACCGGTCGTTAAGAATCGAATTGATCGTTTTGTGGCGAACCACTATAGATCAAACATGATCCAACCATATCCAACCAACCATCCACCAACTACAAGCACCAACCACTAATCAACTATGATTATTATATAACATATTATTACAACCAACCATAACCACCATCCACTAATCAAACTACGACTGTATACCATCCACGAACCAAATATTACTCTACCAACCACCAACCAACTATAACCAACTATAACCAACTATAACCAACCATAACCACCAACCACCAACCAACCATAGCCACCAACCACCCACAAGATTCCTCGCGACTAACAAACGTCTCTGGTGAGGCCGGAGCCCGAGCCGCGCACTTTCGTGCCGCCAAGGTCGACGGGTGGCGAGGTAACTCACGACCTACCCAGAGGATGACCTACAAACAATGGTTGTTTATTAGAACAATGGTTAATGATAGGGTATAGTGGTTAAACAGCCATTGGTTGTAGGGAATCTTGTGGTTAAACAACCATTAAGTTGTCGGGGATCTTTGGTTAATAATAAGGTATGATAAGTTACAACATTAGTTGTATAATCAATAGGGTTCTGTCATTTGGGGATAAATCCAACCAACGGTTGATGGTTGATAATAGGGTATGATCAGTAACACCAGTAGGGGATATACCAGCTCTGATTGGCTTGATAACTCGAATGGCTATCAATGTGCTTTCAGATCGGCGTTTTTTTTCTTTCCCCCATGTTATTTGGGATGGTTGAAACCACCAACCGGTCGATCAATTGGGCCGGGAAATTAATGCTGATATTTGAGAGATTCATGGGGCTAGTGGAAACTAACCGGCTTAAAAGCGCAATGGATGGCTATTTAGTGGCTATTCCAAAGGTCAAAAGATGGTAAAACCTATATGGCATACCAGTTAATTGAGTTTAGATGTGATATCAAACATTGATGAACAGTGAGGCAACGTCGATAGCCCTACACCAGCTCTAGACTCGAGGTGTTAAACTCGGAGCATACGGTTGATGATGGTTAGTAGCTGGAGAATCATGATTCACCATAGCAACTAATTGCTGGTAAACGATCCTGAATCTGACAGAAATCATCACTTTGTTTCGGTAAATCATCAATAGAGGATTAACCTTGAATTAACAATTGAAAACCATTAATAACAATTAATTAACAATTAATTAACAATTATAATTAATCATTAATTGACCATTAGCTGGGATTTTCCACACCACCAGGTTAGTCTGCCAGGTAAATCGTGCTGCGGACCGTCGCAGGCGCTTGGTCGAACCGGGCACTTTCGCAGAGCCCCTGCCGAGCCGACCTGCTGCGAGGTCGCGGTGTACCAGGAGTGGCCACGTTCACCGAAGGCTATAGTGATATGTAGTGATTATGCTTGCTGGTTGGTGGTTTGATTGGCATTTTTATGTTCCTTATGATTGATAAACAACTGGTTGGTTGACTAATAAATGTTTCATTGGGGTTGAAACCACCAACCAGCTTGCTATTATCAGCCATTCGAAGGCTACCCCCTATATGGACTCATGCCAAGTTTGTTTTTGGTTATTGTTTGTTATTCAAGAATGATTAATGTCCACCCCCACCAACAGTCAAATATTCCAACGTTCCTAACTTGCATCCGTGTGAAACATGGGATTGCACAGCAGTGCCAGTCCTCGACGTACAGTAAACACCATTGCGACAGTGAGAAGACTGAAGAACATTTATAAGTCCTTTAAGTAACAACTCGTTGGCAGCCATCAACGAATCAACGATTTGTTTTGCTTCATACATGTATCGTATCATATAATCATATATGGCATTCTGTCACGAGAGACATGAAGATCCTGATCGGTGACTCAGGAAAAAGGATCTTAGAACCAGGCAGCTGCAGCAGGTGAATGATCCAAGGCATAAGCATCCAACCATGGTGGCTGTTGCTTGGTTGGGAGCGATGTGGAGCCAGGGGTACCCTCATATAGCCAGCTCTTGCAAGGACCAAAGGGGGAGCGGGGCCAGGAGCTACCAGGAAGGTTCGAACCACGTGCTAGTCGGGTGCTGGCCACTCACAAAGCATCGGGATATTGATATCAACTGACATGATCAAGCTTTGTGAGTGGCCACCACTGACCATGATCATGATATATTGATATCGGATATCCCTCATACCCAGACCAAGCCCACAAAATGATGGCCAGGAAACCACCTATACTTTCGGGCTGCACCCGCGAAATTGATCTATTTGAGCCGTGATTGGAACTACGTTTGATCAATTCAACCATTTTGATGAAACCAGATTACTTGTTATTAGCATTGCACTATTGCTCATTGTTATTCATCAAGTAGTGAATCTACATGATTCGTAATAATTAGACCATTCATTGCTCATTGTTAACCTATCGTTTCGACCCCAGCAGCTCAAACTTTCAACTGCTATCGATTTGCCGGTGCGCGAGGTGTGCCAGTCGGCCGGCCGAGCCCAGCGCTGTTGTGGAGCCCGTGGTTTCGAAAAGACCGGAGAGGCCAGGCGTTGCAGCGTCGGTGGTTGCCACTGGGTCGGGTCGTTGGGGTTTTGCCATCGAAGGCTGGGGAAAAAGTGGGATGAAACGGGGATGCTGGAACTTCCCAGCTCTGTTGGTCGTTATATGTTCGATTCTGTTGAACTGTTCAATGAATTTGTCCCTTTATTGTCTTAGCTCACCTGTGTTGTTTTTGCTGGGTGGGATTTTGGGAGAATTTTGTCAAAAAAAAGCTTGAACCTGAGGAATTGTGAGAAGATGAGGGTGATATTCTCTACGCCTGGGCGAGCTATTGACTGTTTGCCCCCAGGCTTTGCCTTCAGCCTCAGCACCGTGTTGGGTTTTGTCGCCTGTCTCAGGAGTTGGCAAGCTCCGTGTTCATGGTGCACATTATTGCCATTCGAGCATGAAGTTCAATGGGCCTGAAGCAGATATGGTTTCTTAAGATTGGGAACCCCAAGAATGGTTGGTTTAGAACTTTAAAGGCTGAATAAAGTGGATGATTTGGGGGTACCCCATTTGGGTCACAAACCATGTGTTGATTGGCCAGCCCGTTGCTCGAAGCCTAGACCTGGCCTCTGGTCGTAGAGGCACTACTTACTGCGCCGAATCAAAGGCCCTCTCTGTGCGAAAACTGGAGGCTCAACGGAGCTGAAAGATGAGTGATGCATGAGGCATTCTTGTGTGTCGTTCAGCAAGCGGTTAAGAGGAGGCACAGATGTTGGAAAGTCATATGAGACACAATGGCGGGCAAAACTCAGTATGTTGAACCGCTTGACAAGATTTGACATGGCATTGCTTAATGCCACAGAGCAAGAGATGAGGATTTTGCTGTGTGGGACACAGTGTCTCGAGCGCCCATATTATGAACCAAATGACCGCCCTCCCGCAGAGCCAGTTTTTGGATGTGACTTTCTGAAAAATGGGCCAAGTGAAGACAGGATCTGTTCTAAAGGGCATTGAGGACAGAACCAAGGACGTGGTTTATGGATTGGCCAGTCCATACAGATGGGTCAAATCGGCATTTGGTGCACCTAGTTAACAATGGAATTTATGTTATGCGTGCTGAAGGCTCACGGTTGTTCCTCATCAGGACTTCATTGCATGTTTTTTGCTTGTACTGCATTTTTAGACCAAGGCCTTCATTGGATACGCGTTGCCACAACAGAACATCAGCCACTACAGGGTCGTTGTCTTTTGGACCTTTACTTGCCGTGGTGCATTGACTAATCCTGAGCTCTCTGTCTTTCATCAGCCTGTGCACACCTGCTTCGGCCATTACACTTCGGACAAAAGGAGCTCAAGCTCAGCTTTGTGAGAAGAGAGTGGATGTCCTCGGAGCAGAGGCAGTTAAGTATGCTCAGCTCTGTGAGCATAGGAGTATTCCGTTTGGGTGGGCTTGCTGTGCTCTCGAAGCATTTTAGTATTGATTTTTATCGTGTTTCTGATGTTCTGGGAGGATGGGGGATGCTGATGTTCGGAGGTTGGAGCATAGCGGGGATGCTCTCGGAGCATTGGTTGCCACCCAATGCCCGGATTTTCTCTGTTTCACCCAGACAGTGATGAACCAGATATCATCCACGCGGTGCCAAGGTCGAGAAGACATCATTGTCATCAAGGATCATTCGTAACCATTGTTTGAGCCGACCATGGACCATTAGCGACCAATGGGTTTATCATGAGTAGCCCTTGTGAACCAAGGTATATCACTCTGCATACTCAGTGGCAAAAATTAGGTAACCATTGTTAAACCTTAGCCATTTTATAAACCAACCAGTTTCCATCAACAAGCCATAGATTTTCGGCTTCCCTATGGCTTATATAGTAATAAACCAACCACTTTGAGGGTACCCTGTGATACATCTGGCGCCGGTGCATTGACGGCTGCGCCAGGGCTTCGACATGCCGACCGAAAAAACGATCGCGGCGCGGATCGCGACGATCTCTGGTCGCGGGGCGGCACGGGTGGGTTGACATGGCGGGTTCACATGTGGCGAGCTGGGTCAAAATTAACCAACCAACAACCATGGTTAACCAGCTGGTTCATGGTCAATGATAGGATACAATGAGCAACAATAGTGGGGATATACCAGCCATAAATGGCTATGGGTCAATATTCACCTGGCTGACGGTTTGATTCACATGTGTATTTTCCCTATAGTAATCATTAACACATGGTTGGTTGACTAGTATTTTTCATAGGGGTTGAAGCCACCAACCAGTAACCAACAATAATTCGGAAAAAAATGGTTAATAATGGGGTACCAACATTAGCTAATGTCACTGGTTAATGACGAACAATAATGGGGATAATGACCAACATTTTAGGTAATATCAATGGCTAATAGTAGAAAAACAATGGTTAATGACTAACAAAAATGGGTAAAATCGAGGGAAAAGGTGTTGGTTAATGATGTGCGAACTAGGGGTACGGGGTGAACTGGCCCAGACCCCGGTGGCTGGCGGGGTTCACCCCATTCAAATGCTTATAGATGGGTATGCTTGGGGGTAGAAGCATGCATGGATGAACCCATGCGGTATTGCAATCTGTTGTGAGATGTTTTCAGAATACTGTGACCTTTGAACTTCATATGGGAACTGATCGCAAATGCGAATCTATGCGAATCCCCGATTGTAAAACACTTCCTCGCGATAGATTTGGCAATTGTTTTTCGATTGTGGGGCAACTGACGAACCCCTGAATGCAGTCATTATAGCCCATGCCATGTCTCTTGCCCACGTCTGACAAAGGGAAAACCATTCTGCAATTGTCACCTTTGCGATCGCGGTTGATTGGCGATTGTACCTACCCCAGGAACCAATCAACGCCGATAATGGTATTAGGGTAGGAAAATATGCCATCATTTGCAGCATCTAACGTGGTGTAGCATGATATGGTACAGTCACATTGGATCGACTTTTGCAGTATCAGTATCATACGAGCCTATGTTACAGCAGCGTGGTCATGGTCATGCATGATAACACAAATATCCAAAATCAGCGCACCAAGATATATAATTGTATTTGATCTATCCTATACGTATCTTATAGTATCAACCTAGTATAACCTATAACCATGATGTTTAAGCGAGTATTTGGCCTATGTTTAACTTCCATCTTGGCCCCAATATGTCTCATGAATTCATGGAGGTGCTACGGGCTTGAACGCTTGCATGGAGATCATAACCATCCGGCGTGCCCAGGGAAATCTGACCAAGCACGCCAGAATCGCGCAACAACTGGCCGAAAAGTTTCTTGCAGTCATAGAGGCCATGAGCTTTCTTGAAGTGCTGATGGTTGATTGCAGGTGAACTATGGTACTGGAACTTCTTGGTACTTGAACTATAGTCAATTGCTTTTTTGGTACTGGAACTGCAGATGGTTGATTGCTGGCCTGACCTCATGGTCAGATGGATGGCTAATGTTTAACCAATCCTGGGTATGCTTATCTCATTGATTGTCTCTTGGGATGTAGAAACCAGCACTTGCTCGGTTTGACCAACGGGTTGATGTACCGGGGTAGCCACTAGATAGCGTGGATTTCTGGGTTGCCGTGTGGATGCTTTCACAGCGGCATCCACAGCGCTGCGCGGATCCTGGCCATGGAGAGGACTCATGGTAGCCATTGGGAGGGAGATGCCGAGTCCTAGGATGATAAGGTGCTTTCTCAAAATAGGGGTATCCCCAAATCATCCAATACTAGTCATTTATAATGGCTATGGGTCAATATTAACCAACCAATGATGGGGACAATAATTAACAATTAACAATTATCTGTAAACCAATGGTCAATGATGGGGAACGAGGGGAAGGGGTTTTGACCCACAGCCAAATCTATGATTTATGATGGCAATCAAAGTATATGCAAGTATATCTCATTCGAATCTCATGTGTGGTTTCAAACATTTGTTATTTTCCCAAGTGTTTGGACTACATACCAGCAACATTCATAGTTTCCAACAATGAATGATGATTAATCAAGGGGCACCTATTCTGTGAAAATACAGTCGCTCAAAAATCACTTGTTGATAAAATTCCATTCCCTGCAATTCATCATTCATGATTAGCGACTATTGGCAATTATTCATAGAATCTTCTATTTCAGCTAATTATGAACTATCCAAGCAATGATTAGTTCTGGATAATTGCTGGTCAACCATTGCTAAAAAGCAGAGAATCGACCTGCCCGACCTGCATCGAGTCCCGAGGCTTGATGCAGAAGTGCGGCTCTTTGGTCAAGAGATACCGGACATGGAACATTTCTTCAAGGCAAGGGACATGGCCGACATGGCCTGGGAGTGGCTAGTGTACTTGGCTCAGCTTCATCAACCATCACAGTTGATGGTTGATTGATGGTGGGTTGACAAGCCTTAATCAGCAACAATAGTAGGGATAGACCATCTATAACTGATGTTTAGTTCAGGATTTGCAAGAAATATCATCGGTTAAGCGGAAACCCAGCAAGACACCAGAAGAATGGGAGATCAATTTCGATCCGTAACTGACTCCAGTCTTACCAGCTCAATAGCTGGTCAGGTACCTTCAGGGAATGATGGGTTTTCTGACCTGTTGGGGACCCGATCCCCAAGAGGCTACCCATGGATACTGGGAGCATTGGCACATTTTCCCTAAAAATTAACTTTCGGGAGGTTCTTGATCATGAGTCAACCCTTTCTCAACATTCATTGATGGCAGAAACGGCGGCACCGAGTCTGTTTGGTGGTTCCAAACATTCCTCATTTTCCCAATGTGTTTGGAAATGAGTAGTTCACCAACGAACTAACCAGCATTACTTCACAATTAATGCCATCAATGAATCAACCACCAAACTTAGCCAGCTAATCGGCTGACCGACTTTTATAGCCAACCTAACCATCAATTGATAATCAATATTTGGGATGCCTGGTTGATCAAATCACACTCTAGGAACCACCAGCCTGACCAGTTGCCTCCACGGTTGATTCAGTGGCTCTCCCAGAAGTTGAAGGAACACCATGGTGTTCAGCCGCATGTTTGCGATAGATGGTGTAACACCCAAGCATGAGAAATGCTATCATGTTTTTATGATAAATTATGTATCATATATATATATATACGCATCATATACATTTGTATCATATGCCTAGATACAGTATACATTTAGCTATTATCATATGAGCAACAACTTTTATTTACAAATGTATTCGTTAATCTTCGGGTCCCCATGGGGCTTTCTAGAAAACCCGGAATTCGCATGTAAAACGAGGTAGGAACACCTCGAGAACGAGGCTCCATGGTTCATGTAACGTATCATAACGTATCCTTATGATATCCTCTACCCGGCCAGCTGCAACTCGCCTGCATGTGAGTGCTGAATTGCCGGGGCCAGAGGCCTGGCGTAAAGGCGGAAAGGGAGCAGAGCAATGGCGACCCGCAACCGCTGAGGCGCATGGAGAAGACAGCCACTTGTCGAAGCGCATGGATGCACAATGTGTGCACCTGCCTGGCCACCGCAAGGCATGGGCGGTACAGCTTCGAGATGGCCACGGTGCAGAGACGGCAGAGACGAAGACAGCGTCGAAAACAAATCAATGAACCAGACAGTAGCACATCGTCCAGCTCTTCGGATTCCTCAACAAGTTCAGATGATCCGTGAAATGACAGCCAGAAAAAAAAAACGTTGCGGCGTTGGAGAACGAGGTTACCATTGAAAAACCAGTACGGGATTGGAGAACGAAGTAGGAACACCCGTCATTTCAGTTAATTGAGAAAGACAATTTAAAAAACCCGTCGCTCATATAGAATTTATGTATTATATCATAATTAGGTCATTTTTCAATCATGTACGTATCCCATATCTAGTCGATATTCAAATATATTCATACCATGTATATGTATTTATGATTATTTTTGCACATCGACATGCATGCAATTAAAAATAATGGTTGGATTGTGATCGACTTTCTCTTATTTCCCTTGTAATTATTAACAACTGGGGCTGGTTGACTTGCACATGTGCTTCATGACGGAGTGGTGAAGCACCAACCCGTTTGATGCACCACGTGGGACTCCGGACATGTCGTAGCAGTGAACCCCGGACTCGTTCCATGCCTTCGGAGCGGTGGAGGCCTCGGATACTTGGATGAAGAAAGAGGCGGGACGGGAAGGATCCTGGTGCAGGTTGAGTAAAATGGCGAGCGACCGGGTCAGCCGCAGTTAACCAACCACCAACAACAATGGTAAACTAGCTGGTTAACTAGCTAATGGTTGGTTAATAATAGGAGATGATAACCCCATAATAGTAGGGGATATACCAACTATATGGCGAGCTGGGCCAATAATACTGGTGAAACCTAGCTGGTTAATGGTTATTTAATAGTAGAGGAGATTTAATGATCTTAAGAAATGATGGTTGATTAAAATGATGGCTTATATCTGTGCTATAGTGGTAGCCATTTGACGGTGGCAATGATGGTTATGAGTGTTTAAGTTTTGGTGATTAAGTTTTGGTGATGGTTCATTTTGGCTATAATGATAATTACCCAGGGGTTAGTGGATGGTTAGTTGATTGTGAAGTAATGGCGATGATAATGCTTGACAATGGTTCAGAGTGGTTAGTGAATTCGACAATCACGGATCTCCATTTGGATAGGGCCCAAGAAGAGTCCAACCACTTGCATTGTCGGTAGTTGATTTTAAATTATAAGCATATAGAGGTTGGATTCTTGCATGAACATTGGGATGACCATGGGTGAACCATTGGAAAAACAAGTTCTTAGACGGTTTGCAGTTCGACAAGTTGTATCTTGCGGAGCAGCAAGCCAAGCGGCATGTGAGGCATGACTAAGAAGCAACTGTTGGATTGACGCCACTGTTAGCCTCACTGGTATGAGAAAATTGACTGGAAACCAAACCGTTTGAACCATTCTTATCCATAGCCATGATGGTACACTTGAACCACACAATAACAACAATTATTATCCAGATTTGCGGTAATAGAAATTATCCAGATGGTTATTATTTGTGGTTTACCGTTGTTCCAAAAAACAAAAATCGAACGAACGTCCTAGGAAAACCATCTCTGCGGTCACTGCTTCGGCTGTCAACGGGACCTGTGAATCAGTCCCCCCGAGCCGCATCCGTTGCCGCAGTATTTGGCCAAGAATCCACCGCCGTGGCAAGCCAATCCTGTACCTTGGAGGGGCTCAAGGGGGGGGGATGGTGTGGTGATTTAAAGCCTCTGATCACTGGTTAAGGTTGGTTAATAAGCATGGCTTATGGTTAAGATCAATCAACCCTTATGGTGAAGTCATTGGTTAAGGTTGGTCAATAACCATTAATCGGCAAGAATTACAGTGATGTACCAACGATACTGGTGTTTCTCAGGCCATAAGGGAACCTGAAGCTATGCATGGTTTATTACTGAAAGTGATTAACACAAAAGATGATAAATGGGTGCAGGTTCATTGAAACGAACCACCATTTATCCCAAAGAGTGATGGGGTTTTGTACATAGAGACTTACTTTCATATATTTTTTTTGTCAAATTAATCGGTTTTCTGATGTTTCTTGTGGTTGGTCAATGCCGTTTTCGATCTTAGGGCAATGATCAGGAGTCAATTTGCTTTGGGAATGTCGTCATGATTTACCGGCAGAAAGACTAACACGGTTCGCACCCAGTGGGTGCCATCACTGCTTGTTGAGACATCAAGGGGGGGGCCTATCAGCAGCGCGACAAGCGTTACAGGTCAAGCATAAACCCACCAACAGGTTCAGATGCAGATGTCAAACTTGTCATGTCCAGTCACAAAAACATGCATAAGAACAACCATACCAAAAATTACCGTAACCGCAACCATAGCCACAACCAAAGCCAACCAACGAATCAGTGAATCAACTAGCAGGGTTCCACTCTGTAGCAACAGTCCACTTGGATGATCAGCTTCTGCTTTATTGTTCCATGGTCAACATTTACCAGGCATCAGTTTTCATCCGTATCATATTGCAACCATTGATTGATGGTTTTCGTTGAAGGGCATAGGGCTCAGCCCCACCAATCATTTCCCCCAGCCACTATCCGCCAGCTCAGGTTGTTTGAACCATGAAGCAGGATTCACTATGATAAGCCATTGGCAACAGTCACTAACCTTCGATCAACCTTCAGTGAATCCTGGAGCATTTTTTGTATTTACAGCCCCCCAGGTGCCAGTATCAGCCATGGACAAACCATCAACAAACCATCTCAAGTCGCATTACCAATGAATCATCAACTTAAATCATGAAAATACCATCAGGCAACTTATCAACTCACTCAAATCATGAATGAATCAACTGAAAACATCCAAATCGCCTCAAGCCTCTCACCACCTCAAACCTCTCACCACCACCCAGGGCTTAACCCTGGTAGCTCCGCCAGCTGCCGCAGGGATACCCACGAGCGCAACGGCACCCTGGAAGCGGCGACGACCTGATGGATCGCTTCGAATTGGATGCGGCCTTCAGGCGCCTCGACATCTTCGTCACGCCGCAGGCGCTGTCCCGCGCTGGCGGTTCGGGGGAGACCCGGACCGGGTGGGGCCCAGGGCCTTTGGGGATGATGATGGATGGATGGATGGTGGTGGGGTTGGGCAGTTGGGGCTGGGGATGGTGATGGATGGTGATGGATGGTGGTGCGGGTTGGCGGTTGGTGATGGATGGTGATGAGATCATTGTTGGACTCCTGAGAAGTCCTTGTTGTTCGGCTTTGAATCAGCTAGACGCCTTGAAACCAGGAACTCGCAGTCAGAATCCCAGGGCGCAGCAGTAGAATGAGATTGCATTATCCAATTTAAAATGGCTTGTCTTCTAGCCGTTATATATAGGCTGGTTCATGTTCATGAATCTACCAATATTGGATCAATTGGCCTTTGGTTCCATATTTCATCAAGACCTCCCAATGAATATTTGGTGTTTTCGAGCGTTTTGTGTTTTCCCCCGTAATTATCAACACATGGTTGGTTGACTAATATGTTTCATAGGGGTTGAAACTGGTGAAGGTGCCACTCTTCATTTCATACATGTACCATGAGCAGTTGTTCTTCACAGCTGCCCTTTTGATTCAAGTGCCCAACGAAGAAAAGAGGGTAGATCGAGTGAAGCCATTGCGAGTTGCTTTGATTTGAGAGGTGGGCGATTATTAGGTTATGAGCCCAACTTCGACCAACAAAAGACCAGCCACTGATGATGAACTACGAAAGGGTGAAGAACAGATGAGGTTGGCTCAAAAACGGCTGGATAGGGAGAGACAAGAAAGTGGTGAACTAGCACTGGAAGATAAGAAACCTGAAGAGTTAGCTGTACCTGGTTCTGAAGGAAAAGAGGGAGAGCTTGCTCTGCGGGACGTTTCCCAGAAGCCTAGGGAGCCCAAATCTCCAACCACTAGCCGCATGAGTACCCCAAAGATGCCACCGTCCAGCATTCGTCCGTTAGAGTTGACTGATGGAAGAGAAGTTGGACGACCAGGAAGTGTGGTCAAGGATGAAAAGAAAGACGAAGTCCCGACCAGCTCCGTGCCGCGAAAGCCTCCAGCTGCCCTTGAAGACAGAAGAGAGGACAGGAGGGAGCCGAATGGAAGGGAAGGGGAGTCAGGGACGGAGGTTCAGCCAGTTGAAGGGCCTCTATTCACCCCCGCTCAGATTCAGCAGTTTCAGCAGATGATGGAACAAGCACCTCTGTTGTATTCGGTCATACCCAGCACCAGTTTCCCGACCACCGTTTTTGGAAGCTGATGCTATGCGAATGATGATGGAAAGAGAAATGAGACATCGAGAAGAGGAAAGCGTTCAAAGAGAGATGCGACAAAGAGAAGAAGAGATCAAACAGCAGATGAGAGATGATGAGAAAGATCGAGAAGAGGCAGAAAGAAGAGAGATGATGGCGATGATGAGAGGAATGATAGATGAGAACTTGATGTTGAAAGAGAAGATAATCATGCTTGAGAAGCGACGAGAAGAAGAAGGAAAGTTTGCAACTCCAGACGAAGAATCCAAGGAGGCTGAAAGACCACCAAAGGAAGCATGTCCCAATGGAGAGGAGGCTGCGAGACCCCCAATGGTGTCTAGAAAATAGGCGGGAGATCAGACCGATCCAGGAAAAAGCTCGCTGAAGATGCCAACTGAATGGTTTGGCATGCAATGGGCGAGACATGGAAGTGGAAGTAGTCGACTGCAAGAAGATTTTGTCAGGAGGATGATGCAAGCTGAAGAAGAAAAGAAGATGGTAGACCAAGGAGGCCGGAGACCCCCAGAAGTTTCCGAACCTCACCACCAAGGAGGCCGGAGACCCCCAGAAGTTTCCGAACCTCACCACCAAGGAGGCCGGAGACCCCCAGAAGTTTCCGAACCTCACCACCAAGGAGGCCGGAGACCCCCAGAAGTTTTCGAAGATCGAGATCAAGGAGGCCGGAGACCCCCAGAAGTTTCCGAAGCTCAAGATCAAGGAGGCCGGAGACCCCCAGAAGTTTCCGAAGCCCAACACCAAGGAGGCCGAAGACCACCAGAAGCCCCAGGAGCATCCTCAACTGCTCAACCTCAATCCGGTGGAACGTTCACTGATAAATCAATGGAATTTATGTGTTTGATGATGGAATCAATGAAGGAATTAGCCAGGAAGATTGATGGAGGCCAGAAGGACGAAGAGATGACGACGCAAGGAGTGGAAGTTGTGAGAAGTAGCCAGGAACTTCCTCCCCTAGGAGCATGGAATCCATCGACAGGGCCATTGCAGTTGGGCGACTGGATGCTGTTGATTGAACCGCAAATCAGTGACCTTTCTGCTACAGCCGAGAGTTGGTGGAAGACCCTTGTCAAGGAGGCAGAGAAATGGTACCAAGAGCATTCATTGTTGAATCCAATCGAATGAGCACAACATGACTTCCAGACACCAGCGTCTCTCTCCTTGAAGAAGTGGGAAAGACTTGAGCGAAGAGCATCGGCACTACTTCTTCGAGCGATTCCTGAAGCACTCCGCGAAGAACTTCTCTCGGTGCGAAGGCTGGGATCCTTTGGGATCATCACCCAACTACTCCTTTCATACTGTCCAGGGGGAGTAGCAGAAAAACAAATGCTACTTCGCAGTTTGGAAGACCCACCGGAAGTTGGACAGCTGAGTGATATTCCCTCGGCACTCCGAAAGTGGATGAGGTGGAAGAGAAGGTCGACGGAGGTGGGAGCGGTAACTCCAGATCCAGCTCTACTACTTCGAGGACTCAATAAACTCACCAAGAAGCTGGACACCAACAAAGACCTCTCTTTCCGAATTTCACTGATGAGGAACGGCTTGTCAGTAGACACGTCACCAACAGAGGCATCGGTGGATATGCTAGCAACACATTTGCTAGCAGAGGTGGAGCAGGCGGTGCTGATGGAGAAGAAAGTGAATCCACCAGCAGGAGGACCTAAGGTTGATCCGAAGATCAGGGCGATGGACGCAGACCAATCTCCCAAAGGGCGAGGAAAAGGAAAAGACCCGAAGCCAGAAGACGAAGAGAAAGGTAAAGGAAAGTGCAAGTTCTTTCTCACAGATGGAGGATGCAGAAAGGGAAAGATGAGCGAGACGAGAAGAAACGCTGTTGGACATGTGGTTCAGTGAGCCACCTATCCCCAGCTTGTGACCGCCCTCGAAGCTGGAGCCCTCAGAAGGATGGAACCTATGGAAAGATGAAGGCATGGAAGTATGAAGAGGATACCAAATCTGGAGGTGCGAGTTCCAAAGGAGAAGAGTCCCCAATGAAAGATCTCTTAGAAGAGGCTACGAAGATGCTGAGGTCGTTGGAGTCCCCAGCCCCATCGTCAAATGGTTCATCGGCAGGAGGAGTTCGGGAAGAAGATGAACGGTCCACTATGATGCAGAGGCTTCAGGACCAATTGAACTCCCTCAAAGCGACGACCACGACGACATCTCCCCAGCAAAAGGTCTTCAAGGTGATGAAGATGAGCACCTCGATGAATACAGGCCTACTAGATAGTGGAGCCACTCATCCATTGAGACCTGCGAAGAAGGGGGAACTGCACCAGAAATCCAATGAAGTGGAAGTTAGTCTTGCGAATGGACAGGTGACCAGAATGGTCATGTCACCAGGAGGAGCGATGCTTTCGGAGAGGCCAGAAGTGGAACCAATTGTTCCAATGGGATGGTTGATTGAGAAATTGGGTTGTGAGGTGGTGTGGAAGAATGGACGGCTTGAAGTTCATCATCCCACTCGAGGCCTGATCCCCGTCATCGAACAGACAGGATGCCCTCAGATAGATCGGAAGTTAGCCCTTCAACTTATCTATGAAATGGAAGAGGTCAACTTGGGAAGAGAGAAGGAAGGATGGGAAGGACAAAAAGAGATGGAATGGATGACAGCACTGTTGGAAGTTCACCCAGTGTTGAAGACACTTCCATCATGGATTAAGGAAAGATTGAAGGTGGAGCCGACGAGTTGGAGCGACATCCCTTCAAACAGGAGGCAGAGGAAAGTGATGAAGAGAGACGGATACGTCCTACACCTCTATGCAGGTGAAGAAGGAGGATATGATCTCGGAAGGGCATGGAAGCAGGCAGGAGGAGATCCCAAGAGATTGGTAGAAGTTGACGTGAAGAGAGGCCAAAGACACGATATGCTCAAGGACAACGGTGTCTACTCAGGAATCCTCAGGAGTGCTCTAGATGGAGGAATTGCAGCGATCGTGGGAGGCCCAAATTGCAGATCTCGAAGTGTTCTGAGACACATTCCGATCCCCGGAAGACCAGATGCTCCAAGGCCGATACGTGCGTGGGGTCATGAATATGGTGTTCCAGATCTCACCCCGGAAGAGTGGAAGATCATCTATGAAGATGATGTCATGTTGTGGAGGATGTGGTTCATCTACATCGTGGCCTATGAGGTAAGGAAAGCCATGAACTATCCCGGAGAGGTGAAGATTTCGATGGAACACCCAGCATCTCCTCGAGACTATCGAGACGAAGTGGTCTCATGGTGGGACACTGATGAGTGGAAATTGCTGAAGGCTCAATATCATCTGCAGGAGGTGACCTTCAACCAAAGTTCACTCGGAGGAGACGCGATCAAACCTACTACTTTTGGTGGTTCCCTTGAGTTGATTCCGGAGGATTTCCAGGTGATGACTCACTTGAAGAGAAGAGGGATCACTACTTCAAAGATGCTTGCAAGGTGGGCTCCGGGAGTGATGAAGATGGTTGCATCTGCATTGTACCTGGAGATGTATGGCTGCCGAGTTGAGCTGAGGGCCATATCCTGGGAGGAGCACCTGGCGTTCAATCACACGCCATACCGAAGGGACTGCAGAGTGTGCCAAGAATCGCTCCAGCAGTGTGAACCCCACAGGAATGTGAAGTTCCCTCAAAGTGCAGTCCTCTCCGTTGATGTTGCGGGACCACTCATTCCCTCAAAGGACATGGGGGGAAATCAAGCCAGATGGATTTTGGTGGGTGCGTTCACTTGGAGATTCCCCAAGAAAGATATGAAGTTGAAGACGCCACCAGAGGAGGAAGTCCCAGATGAAGCCCCTAAGATTGAAAAGGAGAACGGAGAGGACGACGAAGAAGAGGAGGAAGACCCTGAAGAGAGGAGAAGGAAGAAGTCCGAAGTGCTTGTCGAAGGAGAAGATGCAGATCCAGGGGGAGGAGATGATGAAGGAGGAGAAAGTGAAGAGAAGAGAGAAGGGTATCCTGGTGATGTAGCTGAAGAGATGGAGCTCAGAACATTCCGCCTTGCATTGCCAATGCTGACGAAGACGTGCAGGGAAGTCACCAGTACAGTGATGGAGTTTGTTCTTCGTCTCCAGATGGATGGCTACCACGTGAACCAGATCCATTCGGATCATGGGAACGAGTTTGGAAATGAGTTCAGACGGTGGGCTCGTTCTAGAGGTATCTTCATTACAAGGACACCGGGAGACGACCCCAGAGGAAATGGAAGAGTTGAACAGTCTGTGAAGGCGATCAAAACACAGACACGAAGAGCCTTGTTCCAAGCTGGTGTGTCTTCACACTGGTGGCCATGGGCAGTTCGCTATGTCAATGCAGTGAACCGATGCTTCAGGATGGGCACGACACCTTCCTGGCCACCTTTTTTGGAAGAAGTGAAGACAAGAAGGAGGACGTTTAGGCAGGAGGTGTTCGAAGCAGGAACAGAAAAGGTCAAGTACCTTTGTCCAGCGGAGGAGGAGCATGGTCACTGGGTGGTAAAAGATGGAGAGAACCCCAGGGTCACTCGAATGATTCTGAGGAAAACAGGGGTGTTGATGGATGATGCGATCTGGGTAGCCCTTGAAGACGAGGCAGAAGATGCATTCAAGAAGAGAAAGGAGGTGAGGAAGAAGCCGGCCATCAGAAGAGCAGATGCAGGAAAGGAATGGGAAGATGAATTGAGGAAAGAAGAAGAGAGGACGAGAAGATTGAGGTTCGAAAAGATGATAGCAGAAGAGAGTGCACGATGGCTGGAAGATGAAGATGAAATGGTGGATATGGAACGAAAGATTTTGAGGAAGATGAAGAAAATGATCGAAGTGAAGACTGACGAAGAAGAGTTACTCCAGACCAAGATCATCTCTCCCAAGGAAGTTGTGAAGGATTGGGATCGATGGCAGGACGCGCTGGATGCAGAGGTGAGATCGATGCTTCAAGAGAAGAGAGCATTCGTTGAAGTAGATGAGGAGGAAGAGATGAGGCTTAAAGAGGAAGCTCGAAGAAGAGGAAAAAAGGTCCAGTATATCCCTTCAAGTCTTGTCTTCACGAAGAAGCCAGGAGCCAACGGAGGAAAATTCAAGGTGCGGTGGGTAGTCAATGGAAACTACGAAGAACGTCAAGATGACGAGAATAACTTCAGTTCTGGAGCAGATGCGACAGCATTCAGGGTGCTGATCTGGGTGGCAGCTCGTCACTAGTGGAAGGCCGCAGTTCTTGATGTGAAAACAGCCTTCCTGAATGCAGATCTTGTCCAAGCTCCAGAAGAAGACACGATCATTGTCACCCAACCCCACATCTTGAAAGAGAAGCAGTACTTCAAGAGGAGGATTGCCTTTCGTCCAGTGAAGGCAGTATATGGCTTCAGAAGGTCGCCGAAGTTGTGGGGTGATCACAGGAATTCGGAGATGAGGAAATTCGAAGTGAAGATGAAGATAGGAGGGAAGAAGACAGTGTTGCGGCTGAGACAGATGCAGTCCGAAGAGAACCTCTGGAAAGTTGTGAGGACCCCCGAAGGAAGAGAAGAAACAGAAGGAGATGAGGTGATTGGTTTGGTGATGACGTATGTTGATGATGTCACCATCGCAGGACCCGATGAAGTGGTGGACTCCTTGATTGCCAAGTTCCAAGAAACATGGGCTTCGTCGAATCCAGAAAAGATAGGAGTCAATCCTGTGCGATTTCTGGGTATGGATGTGAGGATGAAGGAAAAGGAAGATGGAAGATATGAGTGGTGTATTACACAAGAATCCTACATTCGAGATCTTCTCGAAAAATACCCAGAAGTGAAGGAACGGAAGATTCCCATCTCCCGAGACCAGTCCATGATGACTGCAGACAAAGGAGAACCCACAGCTTCCGAGGTGAAGATGAGCCAAAAGCGAGTGGGAGAAGTCCTACGGTTGGTGACGAGGTCTCGTCCGGACCTTATGTTCGCATGCTCGCGAATGGGTAGTCAAGTGACAAAGGCTACCAAGATGGTCGAAGAAGTTCATCAGCAGATCATCGGGTTCTTGAAGGGAACCTACTCTGATGGACTCCTTTTCAAAGACACCGAAGAAAAGGAGGTGGTGATCAGGATGTTCTCAGACGCTTCTTTTGCTCCGGATGGAGCGGCGAGCCACGGATGCTTTATGGTGTTTGCCAACGAGAGCCTCTTGTTTTGGCGTTCAGGACGCCAAAGCTGCATTACCCTCTCAACAGCGGAGTCAGAATTGATGGAGGTGATAGAGGGGATGACAGCTGCGGAATCAGTTGGATGCATCATTGAGGAGATCTATGGCGAGGTGGACCGACTGGCAATCACCGACAGCCAGTCGGCACGCTCAATCCTGACTGTAGAGTCAGGACATTGGCGAACTCGCCATCTCAGGCTGAGATCAGCCTATGCTCGCCAGTCCATAGCCAAAGGAGACTGGGGCCTACAGTACACACCAGGAGAGTTTCAGGTTGCTGACTTGGGAACGAAGGCTCTGACGTCAGGGAGGATTGAGTTCTTGAAAGGACTCATTAGCATGAGCAGGACAGAGAAGAATGAGAAAGATGAGGAGGAAGAAGAAGCCACTGAAGAGAAGCCAAAGAAAGAGGAAGAGAAGATGAAGCGAAGAAAGCAGGAAGAAAAGATTCGAAGGGCAGCGACAGCCCTGAAGATTGTGGCACTGATGGCCACTATTCAGAAATCGAATGGAGAGCCAACCCAACCTCCAGAAGAAGACTGGAGTGGATTCCAATGGATGATGGGATTATACACGTTCGCTGTGGTCATCATCACAGTGATGCTCGTTCTTCTGGCTCAATCGCTGTGGAAGGTAGGAGTAAGCAGAGAAGGGAAGACAGGTGAGGAGCTGTCGAAACCTCAAAGCCGAAAGAGCCCCACAGCAGAGCTGGAGGACGAAGATGAGGATGAGAAAGTGAACGAAGAATCGAAGAAAAAGACTTCACGAAGAAAGAAACCCAAGGGAGGAGAAGAATTTCCAGCAGACGAAGTAGACCGACGAAGCCTTGGACCAGGACCTCAGAACCCAAAGATCTTCATGACCAGGTGGGGATCAGTGTTTCACGACTCAGATTACTGCAGCCGTCTTACAGTGAGGACGACAGGACCAGCATTTGAGTCGGATTGGTGTCACTGGTGCCAAGCGAAATGGGAAAGAGAGGGAAGAGGAAAGTGGAAAGAGAAACGAATCCTAGTCGGAGAACTTCGAACGCCCTTTCACTCATTTACATCTTGCCCATACACGTGTGGTCAGAAATGGACCACTTTGTGTCAAAATTGTGAATCTAAAAGGGCGGGTTGAGTCTATGAGTTTCTGCACCTGACGATGCAGAAAAGGGGGAGTGGTGAAGGTGCCACTCTTCATTTCATACATGTACCATGAGCAGTTGTTCTTCACAGCTGCCCTTTTGATTCAAGTGCCCAACGAAGAAAAGAGGGTAGATCGAGTGAAGCCATTGCGAGTTGCTTTGATTTGAGAGGTGGGCGATTATTAGAAACCACCAACCAGATATGGTTTAATTTTGATCCGATCCAGGACTAATGGGCCACATGCCAACTCCGAACGATCATGCTTAACGCCCAGGACCCAGGACAAACAAGGTCCTGGCGTCTGAATAGATGAATAGAGGGGGGATACAATATGGCTTTTGTAGCACCTTTGCGGTTTGCAAATTCATTCTGCGATATGAGTAGAGAAACAGCAAAAAAACATCATCCCCTTGATCATCATCATCATCATCATCATCATCATCATCATCATCATCCATTTTGTTAACGAGCACTTGGTATAATGTGCGACAAAGGGGTCCTCTACATTAGGAGCCTGATTGAGGAGCCGCCAATCGTATCATTTGTTCATACTGCTCTCAGATCGATGACCACACCACTGCACTACAATGATTGCAGCAACGAGAGAATATGGCTATGGGTCAATATTAACCAACCAATAATGAGGGATGATAACCAACAATAATAAGGAAAACAATGGTTAATACGTAGAGGGGGAACCAGTGGTACAGGGTTTTGACCCATAGCCATATGGAACCATGGTTCATCCATACTGTCTCATCCAAACTTCATTAACCGTTCGAAGTTCCTTCAAACATTGCCATAATAGTTATCATTGGTCACCTAAGATTCCGCGCCCCCCACAACGTATGGACTTTCCAATGAGCCAAGGCTGTGTTTGGAAGAGGCAAACACCGGGAAGGGTTCATCTATCTAACAACCGTTATTCACTTACCAGATCCTTGGATATCCTTGGTACCCTTCATCTTGGTTTTGACCTGAGAAATTGGCTCCTTGGGTTTTCGATGGTTTCTGGTGCGGGCTGCTTTCGTCAGGACATCGATGAGTTGATGTCGTCGCCGTTGGCACTCGAGGAAGCGCGGCTGCTGCTTCAGCAGGTGAGGCGGTGAGGGGCGAGGCCAGGAGCCTGAGGGCTTCTCAAGGCATAGGGATACCTCCAGTTATCATTTGGTTGAATAACCTATCCATAGGGTTATCCATACCCCATATCGAGTCATTTAGTTTTACCATTCATAGTAGTAAAACCATTTATGTTTTGTTTTACCTATTTTGAGAACCCCCCATATGTATTTGAAGCGGGAGTGGTTTGGAGCTACCGGGAAGGGTTTGGAGCTACCAGGAGTGTTGGAATCAAATGGTATAGTCATGGGTGAACGGTCAACAGTTCAATGAATGTTTCATGAGTGTTGATAGGGGTAAATGATGGCTGATGATTGTTAATTGATTGGTTTTTATTTGATTCATGGTTCATTGCGTGTGAATGCTGGTAAATGATGTCCAGAATCTTGCTTGCGAATGGGGTTGTGTTGTGTGTTTTTTTCGTCAGGGCTGGGTGTCATTGCTGCACGGCGTATTCTTCAGACAAGTGGCACACAACAGACAAATGGCTGGTTGTTTCAAAGACTGTTTGAATTCATTAGTGATCTAATGGCATGTGAAATCATGAGTGGAAATGAGTGTCGTATCTTGGATGATGAAATCAGTTGAAATGCCTGCTCTGTTTGGGCCTCAAACCAGCCCGGCAAGAAGCTCTTGCATGGATCCCCTCTCCACCTTGACAGGTTCACTGGCTAAGAGAAATGACCTGATTAATGATGGGTCACTGACGGTGAATGATGGATGATGGATGATGATGAATAAAGATTGTTATACTTATCAGTGACAATTGTTACCAATCAATACCATTCGACAACTGGTAATCCATGGTGATTATAGACATACTGACATACTCAAGTTACTCGGTCCTCCATCAATGGAGATCCATTAATAGCTGTGTGCACTAGATAGCGGCCTGAAACATGTTACGAAATTAATTACTTGACCCTTGGTTGATCACCGCAATTGGCCAGTCTACCAGTCGGCTTCTGAGGGTTCAACATGCTTGATCCCAATGTTTAGGATATGAATCCGCTAAATTATCTGTAAACCGTCAATTGACTACTGTATCACTTCACCCCTGACTTGGTAGATTAACTTTCATTTAAATGCAACCCCTTAATAAATTCTTCACAAGCCCTTCATAAGCCCTTCGTAAGACCTCAATTAACAAGGCCCCCAACAAGCCCTTCAACAATCATCTAACAGGGCCTAGTTGACAATCATCTAATGGCCCCCAACAAGCCCTTCATAGTCCATCACCGTGACCCTGACCGCAGGTCCTGCGCACCCGTCGGCACCGCTGGTACCGCCCGGCCCCCCGGGCACCCTGCGGCGCTGTGCCGCGGCGCGCCCTGTCGCCTGCGCGAGTGCTGGGAGATGCCAAGGGCTTTCCGCCATGGCCCTTCGCACCCAGAGTCAGGTGAAGGTTGGGGAGTCAATATTAACCATATTAAGCAACCAACCTGGCTGGTTAACTAGCTGGTTAATAGTTAACAATAGGGGATGATAACTAACAATTATAGGGGATATACCAGCTATATATGGCTATGGATCAATATTAAACAACCAATAATAGGGGATAATAACCGACAAAACTATAGGGAAAACAATAGTTAATGATAGGGGAACCAGTGTCCATGGCCATGGTTGATGGCAATTGTTGGTTCCAAAGCCATATTTGTTCAATGATTGGCTGTTTTTTTTGGCCGATAGATGAAGAACCAGATGGTTTATGATTATTCGTGAATAGTGGTTGATAAGCAGACTGTTTAACTATTGGTCAGGGATTGATTTGTGTCTGTCAATACAGAGTACGTAGATGGGATTTTGTCGAAAACTCCTTGTTAAGATGTTTGATTTCAATCCAAGATCTTTGGTGGAAAATCCTTCACTATCCAATCAATATACAAACCACCATATCAATATCCTGGCAGGGCACCCTTGGTCAATTAATTATATATACTATACTTGTTCTAGCCGTGGTCAATGGGTGAAGATCACCCAGTGGGTGCGAAATCGGCCTGGATGATTCGTACTTGTAGCAACGAAGTTGCAGCTGGATGGGGTGCACCGCACCCCAAGTCTCTCCAAGGGCCACGGACTTTAAACTGTCTTATTTTTTCTTGTTTGGCACGACCCCTATTCTGTGCTCCTGGCACTTGGTAAAACGATGGGTGTCGGGAAACTATTGTTGTTGGTTTGCTTTTTGGGGTTTTTGGGTGCCTCCGTGACTGGAGGCTTGGGTTTAAAGGCCGGGTCATTGCTATCTCTGAGTTACAACAGGCCGACCCGGCTTTGGCCATTCTTTAAAGTATTGTTTGGTGGTTTCAATGACACTATATTTTTCATCAGAGGGATGGTGACTCAAACATACAAAAACTAAACTGTGTAATCATGGCAAAGTGATCATCAATAGTAGTGATTCATACAGAGATAGAAATGAACAAACAATGGCGAACAAACTATTAATCAATTATCAATTAACAAACTAATGGTTTACAAACAATGGTTAGCAAACAATGGTTTACAGAGAATGAAGGTTAATTAATTATTTATCAATAAACAAAAATCCTACCGCTGTGAAACCACCGCTGTTGTCGTGTTTTTTTCCGAGCGCATGGCTGCCATCCACAGCGGCGGCTGCCGTTGCAGTCGTCGCTGGTTCCAGCGATGTGCGGCCTTCGGAACGGTTCCAAAAAGGTGAGCTGCTGATGGGTTAGGCTCCCCACTCCACCGCCACGGGTCCCATGGCAAAACACCTGGCCATACGTTGTTCGTTGCTGACCGGCGTTAAGGGGAGCGGTTGCGGGAATTTGGAGCCACATCCACCCGCAACATGTTATGCAATGAACATCCTGTCCAAGTCGAATCTTGAAGCGTCATTGATCGCCATTGTGTCATCATATAGTGCTATGCATCCTCATTATCCATCACCATCATCATCATCATCATCATCATCATAATAATATCATCATCATCATCATCACCATCATCATCATCATCACCATCACCATCATCATCATCATCATCATCATCAGCATCATCATCATATTATCATCATCATCATCATATTATCATCATCATCATCATCATCACCATCATCATGACCACCATCATTATCATCTTCGTTTATTAAACCACAAGTAGTGATGTCTTCTTGATGTCGGTACATCCCTACGGCCTGCACGAGTGATGACTGCATCTTGGCTCGCAGCGAACCCGCCGTTTTTTGAAGCGCCCGAACCTTGGCGCTCTGCTGGCCACTCGGTGCTGGCAAGTGGAGGGATGCTCTGCAGCTAGTGGATGGTCAGCTGATGGTGAGCTGGTGGTGGATCGATGGTTAGATTGATGGATGGTGAGTTGATGGTGAGTTGATGGTGAGTGGTTAGAGTTGATGGTTAGGTTTGATGGTTAGATTTGATGGTTGGAGTTTATGGTGTGCATTCGATGGTCAACTGGATGTTTGATTTAAATGTTTGATCATGTGTGATGCTTCATGATAGTGCGTTGGTGGTTTCAAGATTGTTCTATGCAATCTCAAGCAACCACCACCCAGAATGAACATGTGCAGCTCCAAGGGGGCACGGTCAAATGATGAAGAATCCATATCAATTACAGCTGGTGGTTTCCCCATTGATTACAGTACACATCACAAATGCCTCATCACTTAACGTGTCATGAACAAAGTTCATGATTTGGTGGTTTCTTGTTTATTGCTATAAACGGTTAGTATTGGATGATTTGGTGGTACCCCGATGACTTGAGAAACCACCAATCGGTTCTGATCAAACACAAATTCAAACATCCCAACTTCCTTGTGAATTCCTATAACATTACCTTCATTTTGTATTCAACTTGTTTTTCAAACCTGGATCCAGTCGTGGTTTGCTGGGATTTTTCATCACACGAAATCAGCGAAAACGAACAGCTGTTGTCCATAGAAAGATGTTTCCAACGGCCCGAAGTCGAAGATATGGAAGATCCATTGGAGAGCAATATGTGAAAGGCTTAGACAGATGCGAAAGCAGTTGAGCTCAAAGATGGCGAGCTGGGTCAAGCAGTTAGCCAACAGATTTCATGGGGGATAATAACCAACAATAGTAGGGAAACAATGGTTAATGATGGGGGAACCAGGGGTACAGGGTTTTGACCCATAGCCAGATGATCCAAAAATGATCACTTTCACATCTATGTCGAAGTCTAACCTTTAATGACAAACTCAGCAGAATGTTTCATCCACAGCGCGGTGTCCAATGCGGAGGACTGATGATGCCTGTTGCTGCTAAAAGTGCTGCTTACAAAGATCAAACAGTCACAACAGTATGATTAAGCTGGAATATATCCCGTGACCTTACGGAGTTGTCAACTCCAGTCAAGTTAATCATAAACCAACCATTCCAAGTGCTTGGGGGCCCACCTTGTATTGATCGAGGCTTTCCTATAGTAGGACTTGCCTTGGAGTGCCATTGCCTCCACCAGAGATTAGCCTAGCACAACAGTTCCAGTTTGTTTGGTTCTCAAAGGTGTGCTGTTTCAATTCCCAATGCCTGGAAAGGTTACTGGTGGGTGGTTTTATTCACATTTGTCATTTTCTTAGTAGTTATTAGCAAATAGTTTGTTGAGTTGTAATATTGTTCATAGGGGTTGAAACCACTAACCAGGTTAACATCAATGACAAAAATACCGTACAATCCCCAGAAACACCAGAATCATCCCAACATTCCAGTATAGTCCAAGACAGGTTGAACGGTTGAACCACTGACATCTGCAACCCCCCGAAACATACCAATATTCCTAGATATTCCAAAGATGGGGTGAAAGTCAATCAATCTTCTCCACCGTATCATCTCCATGGCATCTTCTCCATTGATAGATCTTGCGAGGGCAGTACTCCAGGAGCGGCCACCCACTTGCGGCTGCAGGAAGTCATGAGTGCAGGGATTGGCGGCCGCTGGCGAAAGAGGCGCGAAAGTGGGTGTTCATTGGTTGGCACCAGTTGAAACATCAGTGATTATCAACCAAGCATCCAACCATGAACGATCAACAGATCTATAATTACATGGCTGACTGATTACTTGGTTTGAGTGCAAATGCTAACATGCTACTTGTAATTGATAGTTGGCTACATGGTGTGGTAAACAGCCGCCAGCTTTGAAAAGTGCCCAGAGACTTGATTAACGGACGTTACAGACGTGGTTGTGCCGATGGTTTATGATGATGGTGAATCACGTCTATAGGAAATGAATCATAGGAAATTAGGGTGTTTAATATCAATGTCATGGCAAAGAATCGATTATCAAACTTTTGAGTCATAGGAGATCATGGAAGTTGCAGTAGTGCTTACTCAAACATGGTAAATGACCGACTATGTACAATCATGAATGATGGTCTATGTTGCTAAAAGCTGCTTCATACCAGGGGACGCCAAGGACCCAACCAAGCAAGCAACTAACCTATCCAATGACCCATAGCAACAAACCAACCGCTCCCTGCATTGAATCGCCGTGGTCAGGGACGACCGCTCCCATGCTGCGCCAATTGGAGCCGCTCCCGACCGCAAGGCACTGGGCAGAAGTGCAGGTATGACTAGGGAATGAGGAATGTGTTTCTACTTGATGGTTTCCAACATGTTTTTTCTTCTCAGATTTTATGTTGCTGTTTCTTCAGTGGTGAATAGTGTTTTCTCAAAATAGCGGAACCATATTGTGAATGATTAAACTCTTCGATCATTTGCTGGTACCCCCATTCAAACAAACCGCCATATGATATGGCCTTATATTTGGCTAATGTTCTGAATTCACTCGCAATAATAAGTCCTTTGGGTATTGGTTCCGATTATAAACATTCCACGCCAAGTCTTTCGCTTCTTGCTTATCGCGTGTTGCCACTATACGTCCAGCAGGCCAATTGCGATTGCAGGAATACCGGCTCATTTGGTTGGGTTGAATCACTAAAGTGGTTGATGATACATGATTTCTGAAGGTCAAGTCAATGATTGCTGTGGATGATTCATGATGATTAATGATGGTCAGCTACAGTCAATGATGGCAAGTCAATGTCAACTCAACATCTTGGTTCGGTCATCAAAACATAGTATTCAGCGAGCGGTGAAGTGGATGCGCACTGGGATGTCCCAAAGGGAGCACAGGTGACGTCATCGCAGAACACGTTACTGGACACCTTGCACAACAAGATCTTGCCACTTGGTGGCTGTGATGGTTTGCCATCAAGACTGCTAGCTGGTGAATGATGCTGAAGAAGTTGGTAAGCTGCTGGCTGTTTAAAATCAATGGGTTGCATGTGGGTGTCAAATTGTGTTTGCTTTTGGTTGATGATATGGGGGTCACAACTAACAAGAATGTGTTGAATAACTATATGGATTACTGCAGTGAGCATTAATGGGGGTTTCTTGGCATTGGGAACCCCAAAGCTATGTATGGTCTATTACTAGAATGATTAATCAGTAAACTTGCTGATTTGGGGTCGCGCTGAGTGCTGAATAACCATCATTTGGGGTTGTCCATAATTAAATGGTGATACCCCTTGATTAACCTGCCTAATGATCATTATGAATAGGGAAACTGCCAGTGACTTGGGTTACACCATTTATGGACAACCAAACATAGTTGTGGGTAAAGCCAAAAGAGTCGAGATGGATTTGATTTATGTTAATTATATTGATCATGGACAGACCTATAGGGGTTGGGGTAAAGCCAGGGAAACTGCACACAAACGTTGATTGATTTATGTCAATTATGTACATTGATAGTGACACTGATGATTACATTGATAAACTCTCCACTATCAGTTGTCACTATGTTTCCCACTATACTCAGCACTTCTTAGACTTAGACGCTGTGATAAACGATGATGATATACTGATTAAGATTTGTTGATCAGTTCCCCAGAGCTTCTTTTGCAGTGACTTGAAGCGTCACTAGGAGCTGGGGTGATTTCTCACCATGGTGGCAGTAGATGGCAGGAGTAGAACCCATGGGGTTGGGACTTTTCATCATGGCTTTGTTGCTGGGTGCTGAGTGTACAAACTTCACCCTTGGGATTGATATGTGCTTGGGATGTGGCAGGGGGTCGAGTTTGCCACTCTGCATCGAGCTTCGTAACTGGCTTGGAGGGTCACTTTGCTTCAGGGATCTTACTTCATTTTTCAAGTCATTTGGAGTAGCTAGCATCGCGTGGACAGACCCTGTGCTTAGTTTCTGAACAGTGTCTATAGTTACACAGATCTCATAACTCACTTAGAACTGATTTGTTTGCCGAATTGATACCCTTGATCATTGTAACAACCTTTTGTGTTCTTAAAGAAACAATCATTGTGCGCCGAACCACAAAAAACTATACTGGTTTGTGTTTTTAAAGATGTTTTGTTTTCCCCGGTACTGCCAAATGGTTGGTTGGTTCATCAAGATTTTTCATACCAACCAGATTATCAATGACTTGAATTATCATACTACACGTTGTGCGTAGTCAATGATTGCTGTATTAAGAATACTCTAATCAATCATACCTGGAAATAATACCATCTCAATACATTATTACTCTAACAATACTACAGATTCTGGTTCCGCCGTTTGTTCTGTCAAGAATCAGCTGCAGAGTTGGGCGACCAAGGACTGGAACCTACACTGGAGCTAAGGCGCGGCCGGTTCCAAACGGCCCGGCGGTAACATGCAGGGGGCGGTTGTTTTCGCTATCGGAACTGAAGGTGAACCTTACCATCACGTAGTTCACCTTACTATCGTAACCCAATCAGCCACAGGTGAACCAAAATGGCCCTTATTATCGGAAGCACGGGAGACTTTATGATGGTGAACTGATAGTAAGGTGGATGAACGTGGCGAGCTGAGTCAATATTGACTTATTGACCATCCAAAAGGGAACGTCCCAACAGTTGAACTAGTGACTGGCACGGTTGGGTCATTTATTATTATTGTGATTATTATCTAACTATCGTTAATCATTCATGAACCTATCATGTGACCCACAGCCATAGATGCTGACCAGAGGTAGTCAAGATCAACAGCAGGAATTCCGTGTCGGTATAAGGCTGATGGTTTTCGATCAAAACCAGAGAGCAACATGTTGTACCACGTAGCGCCTGACAGCTTTCTCCAGTTGTTATTAGTTATGGTCACACAAATAATCAACTAGAAATGGGAAATCCATATGAGTGTTTCTCAGAACAGGGGACCCCAAAGTTATGGCTGGTTTATTTCTACAAATGGTTGAAAGAGGATAACTGGGGTCCACTTTGTTGAGAGACCACTATATTTGGGCAGCACATGATGACCTGATTCATCCTGATGATTCCGTTTACCAACCTGTCGGTTGCCTGAATTTTATATGCCATGTACATACGAGTGGTCATTCCAGCTCACACGTAACCAACCAACAAGTAACGTTATATGACTGTTGGAGGGTCCAGTGCTGAGCTATTGATGCTGATGTTTGGGAGCATCTTAGAGAAATACTGATAGGTAGTTAGTTTGGTATAGAAATAGGGTAAGCGGGTAAGAGTCTTTGCATTTGCTGGCGTGTGCCCCAGGTGTCATACGATCTGATACTGGACAGTATCACGATCTGCCAGAAAACCTACCAACCAATCTCCTCATTCGAAACAAATGTACTCACGCCAAACCATGTTTGATATTGGTTCATACTGGTGAAGCATGATCAAAATAGTCAACCAACCAATCTTCTGTCACCATGTGTTTGGTTGGGGCGTGCCCAAGGGGTTATCACGTGGACCACGCCGCCATGTTTTTATTACTGAGTTTGGGGTGTCATTTCTTTCGCTTCCTCCTGTAACAGCATCCATGTGATGAGCCAACTTATGATACCATCCAAGTTTGACGACTGAAACTCATGAACATGAAAAGCTAGTGAGGACAGAGTTCATTCACTGTATGTGTTGCATATGTGCAGATATAAGTTCTTACTTTCTATGCCAAGGTTTTGGGAGTTTATGTCCAATCAACACTTTGCGCAAAGCAAACACTGATTCTCATCGCACAAAGCCAACATATCATGTGGGTTCATTGGATCATTCCCCGCACCCAGCTGCACAGCGGTAGGGAGAGACCTATGAACTGCACGTGCTGGACTCTGGACATGCGAATAGCAGTACCTGGAGTGTGGCACGCACTGGATCTGATGGGATCAGCAAGCAGCTGGGCCATCGCAGCAAGCTGCAGTCAGGCTGCATGGTTGTGATGGTCCAGCTTCATGGATTGATCAAAGACATGATGCACTCGATGGTGATGTTTCCCTAGTGGTTGCCCTGTGGGATCCCCCTATATACTTTTGGTATAACATGAAGCTTATAGGAAGCCTTCAGCATTTCTTGGACTTCCCTTGATGTTTCCCCATGGGTTTTCCTGTTTTTTTGTTTCATCTACCCAGGTGAGCAGACCTTCAGGCCATGGTAAACGGCCAAGGGTGGTGTACCCTGGGCAAGCATGGGTCAAGTATGCAGCGGATTGATGGTGATTAACGATGGGACCATGGTCAAGTATCTTAGTCGATGGTATATGTGATGGTTAGTTTATTCAACTTCAATTCAAGATTTCAAGTTTGATGATGGTCACAATATGGTCACTACTGTTTGGCAATGATCAACAACCTGCAATCTTCGGTCTCGTGGCATCATCGGCATGACCATGCTGGACTGTGCTGCCAAGGAAGTTCACGATTTGGTTCGACGAAGCCACGCAAAGGCGAATCGCGGTGCGTGATGCACTTAATTGCTGATGTGGGTCACATAGACTTCCAAATTGGAAAAAATAAATATGGGTCACAATCGATCCACAAAAATGTTTGGTTGCTGGTTGGGAGAGAGCCAGCGTTTTGGAGCGATTTGATTTGGGTATCGAGTGCTATCTTTAAAAAGGGGAAGCAGTGCCAGGAGCTACTGGGAGACCTTGAACCAACTGGTAGCAATGATCAACTGGTCGGTGGTTTCAAACATTTTTTATTTTCCCTAGTGATTATTCACAATTGGTTGGTTGACCAATATTTTCATAGGGGTTGAAACCACCAACCAGTCAACCATGGCTGATGGATTGCCGCTGTTCATGTCTTGAAGTTTCCTCTAAGCTGCAAGCCCTGGGCTCTGGAGCCTCATACACGGAGATGTAATGCAAATATGGTCATGAAAAAATGGGGCCAAGGACCTCTTTCTGAGACATTTATGTGGGGGCACAACTTTTCTTGGTCGGTTTTTGCCTTCGTGAAATCGTATGAAGCCCGGTTTTGCCTTGATGAGGGAAGAGCCAAGTTCTAAGAACCTAAAGATTTATTTATGGTGCATTTTTGGGGGAACTCCCAAATTGAATGAGTTCCCAGAGGAAGATCAAGATGTTGGAGATATACAAGTTGATTGGTCCAAGTGGGTGCAAGTCTCTGATCTTGTTCTACTGAATTTCAGTAGATCCACTATGTGCCTGTTTCTCAAAATAGGGGACCCTCCAAATCGTCCATTCATCATAAATCGTCCATTCATCATATTTTTTAATAGTAAACAAACCACTTTGGGAGGTCCCCTATTTTGAGAAACCTCCATGTCAAGGACGCAAAGATCCCCTGAGAAGATCCTTGTGATTGGCGATGATTCCAAACACACTCTGTAGCTCTGATTGCAGAGGTGATGCTGAAAATTCTCTATTAATTGTTTTCGTTGCATTTTTACAAGTGAGCCGGGTATGACATCCAACCCACCAAGGTCCATCCAACCCACCCAAGTCCCTTATGACATCCAACCCAACCCACCCAGGGCGTCCCCCAAGCAGTTGCCGGCGCAGGGTTTGGTGGGGAAGTTGGACCTATTACTTTGATCCAGCAGAAGCTGCCGAGACGGGCTCGATCAACTGGTATAAACTTGGCCCTGGCAGGGACACTTGGCTGAGACGAGGTGGTGCTTTTGCAGGGGATAGTCGGGATTGTAACCGACAATAATGTACAATAAACGGTTAAAGAACTACTTGGCACATGTTATTGTACATGATTGTTGGTTACTATCCCCTGTATAAATTTGTGGTGGCTGTTAAGCCACCAACAATAAACCGTTTCAACAACTACGGTTGGGACGGTTGGTTGACCACTTGGCTGTGACGCAGCAGCTGTTACCACCCCGTTGACCTGGCTCCACGGGGCCTTGGCTGTTTCGCCATGTTGCCGTTTTGTGAAGGAGATGGATTCAACCAAAATCCTGTGGAGCAGCTGGATCAGTTGTGGGAAATCTGGGACTGTGCAAGTTTTTTTGTTGAATCTCATATATGATGCAAGGCAAAAATGTGATGTGACGTATGCTTCACATGTGATGCAACAAGCATGCATGCAACACATGCCGTGCATTTCTTTTGAACAAGAACACTACCAGATGCAACGACTTCCGATCGCGGAGTGATTCCATCGCCTTGGTCACGTGGCGCTCAACATTTTTGACGGTCAAAACATGCTTCACTACACAAGCGTCAACCAGTGGAATTGTGGTGTGCAAAGAGTGCCTGCGTTGGAAGCGACAGTTTTGCATGCGTCATGCTTATGTGCCAGTTACATGTGAGTGTGATAACATCAGCAAAATGTATACATCTCATGGAGATTGCGCTAGTATGCAGGACCGCTACACGATTGATGCTGGCTCTTTGAACATGACATTGAGTCTGGTTCAGCCCATCACAGCAAGTACTCATTGCTTTTGGAACAGTGACGGGTTCAGATGATCTTGATAGCTCTGCATACAGATAAGGGGATGAGCATGCAATCAGGCCCAGCTACTAATTTATTTGAAGTTGCCCCACTGACATATTGGTTAGAATATAATGTAGACTAAATACATCGGCAGAAACATGAGGATGTCCGGGCATGACTTCTTTAGGCAGTACATGCAACAGCCCTTCTGTGATACTCCTGCATCCACATATTGATTGTTCTACGCAATGCAGCCGTATTTATCGAAAATTGTGACGAAGGTACAATATGCGCCAGGATTCTTCGGAAGGGAATGTGGCTTGCACCTCCACCACGGAACGCCTACAGGAAATCTATAGAAGGGGATCACATCGTAGGTTTTATTTGCGATGCTCAGCTTTTGTCATGAATTCATCACTAGGCAAGGATTATATTGTCGGCATTTGAGCAAACCCTCAGAACTCTTCTCCGCATATTTGGTCCTAGTAAGTGATACTCTATAGAAGCGATTCTTAGATCATTTCCTACACGATCTGAAAGCTAAGCCATGTTAGCATAGAAGTAACACATGCTTTATCAACTATGGTGTGACATTTTATCGCACATGATAAATAATTAGCATATGTATTTGCACAGTGTGTTTTTACATAGATGTATTTCTTTATTTATGTGTTTCTTTGTTTAGTTAAGTTGTTCATTTCTTGATGTATTTGTTTATCATTGTCATGTATTGATGTATTAATTTGCTCATTTATTTGTGTATTCATTCTTTCTTATGTGTGAAAATTATGCATACATAAACATGCATTGTGTATGTAATACACATCACATCCATTTCGAGTCAATGTTAAATTGATGTAATTATACATGTTTAGCCTCGCCCCATGTTTAGTCGAAGATATAATATTTGAAATTGATACCTTTGACTCTCATCTTTGACTCATGGGGCGAGGCTGCAGCTGGCTGGTTCCAGCCACAAGTCATTCAGCCTGGGAACGCCTACCCTGCGCAGTACGCAGAAGTAGACACCAGGGAACCGCCCGTAGGTATGGTTGCTGCTAGTTCATTGATTTCTCAAAATTGGTTGGTTTAGTACGATATAAATGGCTGATATTAGATGATTTAGGGGTACCCCTATGGCTTAAGAGAGCGCCATTTACAGACAAAATGACCCGTTTTTGCAAAGAGTGGAAGCTATGGAGCTAGTTGAGCATGCTGCAACTACCTGGGATACGATGGTACCACGGTGCTGCCACAGGGCTTTGAGTGGCATCGGGAAGCCACTGAGGGCAATCAGGTGGGGGGCTGATGCCAAGTCACCAAAAAAACAAGGAAACATTAGTAGTTTTTCTCAATATTTGCTCCTCAGTAGTGATTCAGTTCATTGATATTCATATACCTCTGATTTATCATGCCCGAATGTTATAGCTGGTGCTATCTATTGCTGCTTGTTCATGAGGAGTTTCAGCATTTTTCTCGGTCCATTGGTGGGTAATTGCCCTCAAATTCTATGTGCCATACCTCCTGTAACCTGTCGCAACTTGTGGGTAACCTGCGCAGCCCATGGCGAACCCATGGCACCGCAAGGCACCATGATTCAAAACCAGCTCTAGGGCCCCGGGGTGTAAGGCCGATCTTTCCACCTGTTTGAGTGGCTACTGGTACCCAAGAGCTAGCCCTTTAAAGGACCTTTAAAGGGGAGCGGGGCCAGGAGCTACCAGGAGGGTTCTAACCAAATCATAGCTGAAGGCTCTTCCACAGATGAAGACCAGCTTCATGGTTTCACTCCAACGGACACAAAAAAGGCTGCGCTGATCTAGCAGCACAAGCAAATGGTGGTTTCTCAAGTCATAGGGGTACCCCCAAGTCAGCCACTTTATTAACTATTTATAGTCATAAACCATCTATTGTTCAGGTCCCCTATGGCTTGAGAGACCCTCAAATAGATACTAATTCCTTGGTATAAGCGAGGTATATCAGTGCACATTGCTATCAGTGCACATTGGTATTGATGCGGGTCACTCAAATTTGGCTATATCTACCATAACTGAAGTGGTAGTGAACCCTAGTCTACCCTATTCAAACTGGTTGGTGGTTTGATTGACAATTTTTGACTTTATCATATGGAATGATCGACCGCTATGGTTGGTCGACTTGCGCATATTTTTCATATAGGGGTGCTTCAACCACCAACCAGTAATTACCACTATCAACTATTATCAACCCATAAATGAATCACTAGTTATCAATGAATCACTAGTTAACCACTGGTTAGCCACTATCAACCATTGCGAATCACTACAATCCACTATTTTTAACCATCGTTGACCACTATTGATAGCGATGAAGAATTGTGGGGCTTAAGCTATCACTATTAATTAATCACTTTAATACCAGTGGCTACCCACTATTAATCAACCATTAGAGGTTAACCATGGGCTTTTTCGACCCATGGCACTGCTCACTGCTCATGACCCCAAAAAATCCGGGCGAAGACACGCCAGGCTCACGAGGATGTGCCGGTTGTGAAGGAGATCAAGGCGCCAGTGGTGGCAGCGCTGGCGCCGCAGAGATCGGTTCGCAACTGTCGGTTGATCGTAGGGGATCATGACCAACAATAGGGCATACGAGGGTCAAATGATGATGATGATGATGATGATGATGATGATGATGATGATGATGATGATGATGATGATGATGATGATGATGATGATGATGAATGATGGTTTTGACGATGCTGCTGATGATGATGGTTATGATGATGATGATGATGATGATGATGATGATGATGATGATGATGATGAGCACCATGACAATGACGATGATGATGACGATGATGATGACGATGACAATGACGATGATGATGATGATGATGATGATGATGATGATGATGATGATGAATGATGGTTTTGATGATGTTGCTGATGATGATGGTTATGATGATAATAATGTCATGATGATGATGGTTTTGATGATGATGATGACGACGGCGATGACGATGATGATGATGATGATGACGATGATGATGATGATGATCATGATTTTGATGATGACGACGGCGATGATGTTGATGATGATGACGACGATGATGATGATCATGATGATGATGATGACGACGGCGATGATGATGATGATGATGATCATGATGATGATGATGACGACGGCGATGATGATGATGATGATGATGATGATGATGACGACGATGATGATGATAATGATGATGATGATGATGAGGAGGAGGAGGAGGATGGTGGTGGTGGTGGTGATAGTGATGGTTATAGAAGTTATAGTTGTTTCATTTTGGTGCACTCAGGAATCAATGGCTAATAGCTGGTCAAAAGAAGGAATAGCCGGCAGCTCATGGTAGTTCATGAATGGCTTGTGATTGCGAGTCTATATTTGTAATATCATGTTTGCATGCTCTATGTCAAAAGGTTTAGGACTAACTAAGCAGTGACAATGCTTATCGCTATGCGGATGATTAGAAGTGAGAGCCACTATTTATTACCCAACAACTCTGAGTATGGCTCAATATTTACTTTAACAAACATTCAGTGGCTGAACATTTGGATAGCAGGTGGATATGATGTTATGTTCATCATGTGAACAAAGGGGGTCCGGCGATTTGACTCGGAGCCATATGACAGTGATGAACATTCACAAACAAAAACACAATGTAACATGTAAAACGGTAATGCAATGCTTCTTTTTGTTGGATGGTATTTGCACATGTTTCGCAGAGATATTGTAGTGAATGACATGCAATCATGACTGCACAGGGTTGGCAAGAGCTAGCTTTGCTGGTTGCATGGGCACCATTTTCAGAGATCATTGGGCGACTGGATATGTGGGTCCGGACCTCTAGCAGGTGTACAGGAAGGAATTAACTCACACTGATTTTTGCTCTACTTGTGAATGTGGATGTAAGTGGTTTGCTGTATTATCATGATACAATATAGCTATGTACATAGATGCATACATACACGCATACATGCATAGTTGGCCTCAGTCTGGCATCTCGTTTTCAAAGTAGTTGTGAGTTGGATCCAACTCATGGGGCAACCATGTTGAGCTGGCCCAAGCCACCCGAGGCGATCATCATCATTTGTGGCTGTCATTGAAGGTGTCAGTATGGTTTGGGCTGATGGACGTCCATACCATCCCATATCTATCCATCTATATATCTATATATCTATACATTTATTCATTTATTGGTAGATGCAATTGTTTGCATATGTATATACATGCATTTGGTGCCGCTATATGTACGACAGGTATTACTGTATATGTACTTACAGATTTGTGTGTTTGTTCTTCTCACATTCTGCTGCATCCCCCTGCGACAGGGCTATTCCTTGCCTGGTACCGGTGTAATAGCGGTACGTACAGAGCCTTGGCAGCTACGGATCTGGGGATGAGTCGGGATGAGCTATCGTGGTTGGTGCTGGAGTCTGAATTATTAACGCTGCTCATCATGGTTGATAGTCTGACTGGTGGTTTGGAGGGAGCTAAGGAGCTAAGGAGCTACCAGAATACCTGTAAGCAAATGGTAGTAGTTGTTGAATAGAAATGGTTGCTATCTGCCAACGACCGTTGCTCCACTTTCGGCCAATGAGTTTCTACTTTCCATGGTACGGGAGACCAAGCCATGCATTTGCTGCCGCATCATGAGGTCATGGCCATCATTTTGCTGACAAACCATCCCAAGGTGCTTGTTCGCTAATGAGATACATTGGTGGAATTGGCGTTTCAAGCCTGAAGAACCATGGCACCACACAAATTTGAACGATCTGTCCTCCATCCTCCAGTTTTTTGTGCACGGCTTCGGTGGTACCACCACGGCCTTCAGCTCCGCCGCGGTGGACGCCCAGGATTTTAAGCCCCCACCTGGATTAGAACAACCAGCAGAGTTGCAGCTGTTTACAGAGCTGCCGGATGAAGGCGAGCATCGGCCAAGGATGGAGCCATGGGTGGCACCCGATAGCTTATGACCACGGCGTGATAGACCCTATAAGGCAGCTCATGAACCCTAGAACCATGGTTATACTGGAAATCCTTTAAGGTAGCTCACATCCGGCCCTATCATGGCCCTATAATTAATCCAGATTGGGTACCAGTTCCGATCCCTGGGGATGCACGTCCGAATGGTGTGTGTTTCCAAGTAAATCGATGAGAAGCGTGCTTGTAAGTGGGATGCCACAAATTGTTTCTCAATATAGGGGACCCCATAAAATGGTTGGTTTATTACTAATAATGATTACTATTGGATGATTTGGGGGTACCAATATTTTGAGAAACCACCAAATGAGTTGTCTGAATTATGTTTTCCATGTGCCAACCAACTTGCTAGAATGAGCCGTTGAGTAGTCACTGGTGTCAATCCATCTCATTGAAAGCTGTGCGAAATCTCTGATGTACATACGATCCGGGATGTACTGCAGTTCTTTGGTCATACAGATCACCATCTTGATTTATTTGTTTTCCCTCCGCCACCAGACCTAAATTGGAAACACAAGCCCGTTGACTCTCTCTTCAATCTGGATCCCTAGGTTGCGAGTACACTCCCCAGATGGAAAGATGAAAGGGGTACATCTCTCAGAAATGAATTCAACAGATTAAAAGACATTTATTTTAAATTGCTGTGATGGGAAAATCGACCAACACGAACGCGGTTTCTTTTGTGCTGCGAGCTCCAAATCTTCACATGCTGCGAGCCTTGGAAATCCAACTTGCACCTCCCAAGCTTCTCTGACACTTACTGTAGCCAGTTGCTCCATGGTGCTGGTATATTTGCCAACATAACGAGGACAGACTTATAGAGAAACGCATGACAAATACATCGGAGAATCTGGGCAATGATTTGACTTGTTCATTCCAATACCTCTTCCCACAGGTCTCGCCGTAACTTGCGGATACAGTGACTGGTGTTTGCCATTGAAAAGCCACCACTTTCGAAGGGTAGTTTTGTAATCCAGCAGGAACTTGAGCCTTGTGCAAGTAACTAACCCTACTCTTGCGAAGCTTGTACTTGTACTCATAACTTGTATCCCTACTGTTGGTGATGGTTCTTTGTTGAATTTTTCCCTATCATCCTGGCTGTGGGTACGTCGTACCCCTATCATCCACTGATCGTTGCTGGTTGGCTCGACCACCTCTGGGCCTCCCTGCAGGACAGCAGCTTTCAGGAGGGAACTGCAAGGAAGAGTCGAAAGATCACAAGGCGTGCTACGGTAGCTGCTACAAGGTGTTCTGGCTGGTGGTTTCAAACATTTTTCAATTTTCCCTAGTACTTATTAACCATTGGTTGGTTGACTAATATTTTTCATAGGGGTTCAAACCACCAACCAGTGTTCAGGTGAGGATGGTTGTCGAGTTGATGGGGCCCCGCTTCGCTAATGGATTTTAATAAAACTGATGCATCAAGCCCAGTAGGTCGGTAAATCCGCTTGCCGTTTGCAAGATGTGGAACTGAACCCTGTCAACTGTTGAAAGTCAAATCATCTTAAGCGCTACCATCTCATGATTGCTTCGGTGGGTCAATAGGATCAAGATGGATCAAGGACATTTGGGCACTGCTCGGGTGGCTACCAACCAGTAGCCGCTGGGAGTATTTGATATGATTGACAGCTCCTCAAGATCATTGATTCCTTGGTAAACGCACCTGGTTCTGTTAAAAATCCTCATTTATGGCTGGTATTTACCTATTGCAAAGTTTGTTTTTAGCAGCTTATTGTTCCCTGCTTCAAATTATATATACAGTACTAGATACATTGCATAATGCAATTTGCATAGAGCGAATCGTGGAATTCTATCAGTAGGATACAAGTACCTATGACATACATCTGCCTTCGACAAGGTCCATCGGAATATAGTTCTTCCGCAACAATCAATCATTAGTTGTCAACAAGCATTATTCACCATGAATAATCAGCATTGTCCATCATTAGCTAACCACCGCCAACCGCAAATCCTCAAACAACCGTAGCCAAGACTATCACCACTTGACCGTTCATTACCCACCACTGAACCATCAGTTCACCATAGACCAAGCACCTGACCATTCATTGACAATGAGTTGAGTTTTTCTCAAGCCTACTTAGGGCTTCTCCATAACTTCTGTCTGGTGAATTCCCCATGACTATCCTAGTCATCAACCAGTTCTAGGCCTTCCAAAAGGTAGTTCACCATAGTTCGCCTATAGATTCACCATGGTTAGCTATGGTTCTTCAGCCAAGCTACCTGGGCTTCCCCCCGTTGAGGTCCTGGGGGGGGCCCTTGGTGGTGGTGCCGTGGCACCCATGGCGAGGCGGATGACGAGACCAGCGCTGGGTCCGAGCGCTCGCCGCACGAGACGGACACGGAGGAGCCGTCGGAGCCCGATGAGAGGAGCGGCCGACGCGCCGGTCGAGGGGCGGTGGGTGGTGGGTGGGTTGGTTGGTTGGTGAATGTGGTTGGTGAGCGGGTAGTGAATGATTGGGGGTTGGGGGGGTGGTGAATCGATACTTTAGAGATATTGTTTGGATTTGGTTTGGCCAAGAACGATGGCTGGTGACAGTCGTGGGAGCTAGCAGGAGTGGCCTCATTTCAAATGGTAGCTGAGTATCCCACTCCTCAATGGGAAGGTTGCATGAATGACACCAAGGTTTCGGTCACTGCCTTCATTGCCAACTTTCGAACAGAATAGGTTTCAAACTGCAAGTTCGAGAGACAGGAAACTTTGCACTAGATTACTTCTCAAACATAGACATACGCATGAATAACATTGAAGAACACATGATTTAAGCTTCTCCAAAGATATCCGACATACACGAATACCACATGCGTATTTCAGTGTTTTCAGGCCTCATGCGATTTGTTCCCCCCACTGGCAGCACAGCGCTGTCCCAAGGCATGTCCATCACCATTCACACGCATCGAACTGGACTTCTCGTAAACACAACTCGCGACCAACCTGGCAAGTGAAAGACAACGAGAAGACCGATGCTCGGACCGCTCAGCACAACTTGGGGGACCCAACAAGAGACCATTTGGGTAACTGATTAACCATCCAGAAATGGCGGTAATAGCTAATCAACCTCAATCTTGAAAACTATAATATGTAAACTAGCTTTTTAATCATATGTTGAATGAATTTGGTGATTTGATAGTCAAACTCACTGTTTATGACCATGAACGATCAATGAATTGAGACCGACAGCAGGTCAGGGACTGGGTCGCCCACAACTTGGGTAACACAGAAGCTGTTGAGTTTGAAGGGAGTCCCAAAAGGATAATCCCAAGGATCCCAAAGGTTCAGGACACTGAGACATCAAACAATTGACCTGCCTTGTCGAATATGCAGTAGTGCATTTCGTCAATCAATTTGATGGCTTTTCAATATACCCCCCAATCATCCTATGTTAATTATTGTAATAAGTAGTAAGTAGTACACCAACCATAGATTGGGGGGTTCTCTCTTTTGAGAAACCACGTTATAATAGCTGGTAATAGCTGTTTAACCATCATCATTGGTGATTGCTACCCATTGCTCACCAGTATCAATGATTACACAACCCCTCCAAAACCATGTAAAACCACTATAACCTAATTAGTGATATACTATTCATTAGTCTATCTTTATTTAAGGAGACTCATTCTCCAGAAAGGCAGACTTTTTTGCTGAAATTCTCTGATCCCTGTAACTTCGGGACCCAACTGCAGTAGGGCATCGCCGAACTGGGGTGCTGTGGCCTTGGCAAAGCGCGAGAGACTCAAAGAATGGCAACGAACAATCATGGCACAGGTAATTGCAGATGATCAACATGTGCGCACCAAGCCTTATGACTATGAAGTGAAGCTTAACAAGTGTGAACAAAAACAGATTGCCATTGATACTTCTGAGAACGAAGCCTGATCAGTGCATTTTTGTGGGGTACAGAGCTAGCAACAGGACAGGACGTGTATATAGAATACTACGTGTCAATCTGTTCATTTCAAATCAGGCCATGAAGGTGTGTGCTGTCGGCACAATACCTGGCACATGTAGCAAGATGCGATGACAATGACACTCCCGACAATGACAATCCCTCCGACATTTAACGGACATTAGGGGACTGCGAGATTGTTTTTGCTACTCCCCAAAGATGGCCTGAAATTCTATAGGCATTGCAGGATGATGTTTGTTTTCTGGGGGTGTTGACTTTGCTTTGGTCGGCCTTCAGCCATTCACGACGTGTTCATGTACCCCCAACCCTGGTTGTGTAGTGGCAGCTATTGTTCCTGTTGAAGTCTTCGGCCACTTTGTGGTACATCTTGTCAAACGGTTTCATTCATTTGATGCTTAGCAGTGCAATTTGTTTGACAACTTTATCGAACCAACGATCTTGTCGGTTCTAATTGATTGTTATCACCTAGGGTTGTCATCGTCATTGCCGTTGTCCTTGCTATTGCAGTTTCTTTGCTGTTGTTGTTGTTGTTGTTGTTCCTGTTGATTTTGCGTCTTACTGGTTGTTCTCTCTACCCCCCACATTCGATGTTTTCTTGTTGGTACAACTGACCGTTCCGGGAGGATTTGGGAGTAGCCGTATATCAAAGCAACCACACAAGAATTTAGAGCTGCTGTGATTAAACAGTATTGGTTCTGAGCCTGCCGTAATATTTTTGGATATTTTTTGGTGTGGGTTTCACCTGGTGTCAGACATGATCGATCGTCATTAGCCATCGCTTAGCTGCACAAATCGATCATTGTGAACCTCGTGTCCAACCTGTTCTTCTCAGCCAGGTGAAGATGAGTTTACCCAAGCATCCATGAACCATTAGAAAGTCACTACCCATTTTCAAGCAGAATCAACCATCAATTGTGGTTAGCCAGATTGATGAAGTAAGCATGATTGTGAAGTGAATTATTCAATTTTCATTCATCATGATTATCCATCAATCAGCCATGATTTGTCAGCATGCACAGCAATTGTTGTAAATGAACATCATAAAATAACCGTTGCTCACATTCAGTCATCCATCGTAAAGGCTTCTCGAACAAACAGGTCGTAGGCTACCTCCTGCAAATCGGTCAGTGGTTCACTGTCATTGGGGCACCGTTGATAGACAGAAGCGGAGGATATCGACAGTATACATTCAATGAATGTGAATAGTAAGTTGTAATGGTGATTTGCATCTACTGTAGGAAACAGAAAGATACAGGAATTTGTATTTGATAGGTCTGTACACAAATATACATATATTTATATTTGCATATGTATTTCTATACGTGCACATGAATGTTTACAACCGAAACAATACATGTCCACACCTCAGCCTCTCAGTAGTGTCACAGTAGCATATCTATATAGTTTCAGAGATTTCAGTCAGAACGCGATTAACCAAAGAAACCGCTATGTTGCGTGTCCATGTATTTGTGCATATGTGTTGTGTTGTACATGCATGTATGTTTGTACAGACATGTATGTGTGTACAGACATGTATTTTTTTACTTACATGTATAGTTGTATATATTTAAAGCAAAGATACACATGATTTGCTCGTGGAAGCCAATCTATCCCTGTCTATCTATTGGTCGATCTATCTATGTATCTATCTATCTACCACTATATGCACATGGGTTTGTCCAAAATTGGTGTACCCCCAAGTCACTGGCGTTTTCCCTATTAATAACGGTTTTGAGCTTGGATGGTTAGTAGATACCTCCGTGGCGAACTGGATAAACCAACATTTATATTCAACCATTATTGTTACCCATTATCCGGTATTGTCAACAGGTGTACTAGCCATCTTATTACTCATTAGTTGTCAAACCTATATGGTTATGATATACTATATCAGTCATCCTATTATTTATTAACCATCTTATTAGCCATCTTACGAATCATCAGTTGTACCTAACGATATCCTAATATTAGTTGATATAGATCATTATTCATCATTTTACTAATCATTATGTACCTGTATCAATGCGTGCCAATTAGTTTATTAGCCATTTTATCGCCATGTATCAGCAACCATTGATATAAACTATCATATGGGTTAACGTTTCTCAAAATAGGGGACCCCCAAATCATCCAGTATTCTATTATTTTTACTAATAAACCAGCCATTTTTGGGATCCCCTATGGCTTGAGAAACACCCATATCAATGCTTGCTGCTGCGATCACAAACCAGCGCCGTCTCGCTGAGGCACATCATTCCCGTGCCCCGGAGCAACGTCGTGGCCACTGGCAACCGCAGCTTCGGCGGAGAGGAGAGCGCCTGGGCGTTCGGCAAAGCGACGCGACGAGACGAGCCGCGGCACACATCACCGGCCGTTACGGGGATCAGTCGATGGTGATTTATGGGTCAATGGTGGTCATTTATTAGTGGCTAAGGGTGATTCATCAATGATGATGATGATGATGATGATGATGATGATGATGATGATGATGATGATGATGATGACGATGATGGTGATGTGGTGCTAGATAGGTTAATTAGTGGCTAATGGTGATTAAGGGCTTAATGATGGTCGGGTAATAGTGGTTGATGGAGATTAATGGAGTGAATGGTGATTGATGATGGTGACTAATTCCTGTGGTATCATTGAATGGTGATTGGTGGGTTGATGATGGTCAATTATTATGATGAATAATTGTAAACAATTAGTAATTTCACCCAAGAATCAAACCAGGATAGACCTTGGGGCGGTTTGGGTATGGCAGAAGACTGCATAAGAGGACTCGAAAGATGAGTACCAAGCTTGGACTGTTGCAAATTGTCCAAGATCTACCCAGCTTGGTGTATCGTGATTCTGCTGCAGTCCTATTGGCCACAACCATCACCATCTAGCAATGGTAGACCCACGAATCCATAAAACGTCGCCAGTTAGACTCACCGTCACTAGGAGGTGACTTAGTTTGAAATCAATGGCTAGGTGTGTTCATACGAATCTCACAGTAGCATTCATACTTATACAAGGATATACAAGGTGGGACCCCAACCATTTTTGGGTTCTGTTATGCTCCTCTAAAAGTGGTAGTTGACCCCAGTAAAGGCAAATAAACCAACACATAAATGGTTGGGGGCTCACCTTGTAGTCACTTAATTTGTTCAGGTTGCTTTCAGGAGATGGTTGCTGCTGAAGGGGTAGGGTTCACCAGCGGATTTCCATCGATGCATCATTCCTGAGTCTTGCTTCATCCCCTACCTCGATGATCATCCAAGTACAATTGTCAATCATTCAAGCGTTATTAGCCCGGACGAAGCATTAATGATCATTGCAATGCATCAATTCACCATCAATTTAGCATCATCTACCTTTGTTTCATCCTTAAGTCCCAGTTTGCATTGTTTTGGTTTCGTAGGGCTACCAGCATCATCAACCATCATTATTCAATACAATTGACCTACCCACCATTCAACTTGCTTTGCTAAGTGCCCGACTCGGGATCTAAACTTGAAGCCATCCAAGTTTACTGGCTTCCTGCTCAGAAACAGTCCACTGTTAGATGAGCCTGGCAACAAAAATCACCCATGGTTTATAGATGGTTAATCATGATCGATAAACCATTATTAGCCATTATTGTCCCTATTATTCACCATTAATAGCCCTTGTCATTAGTTAGCCATGATTGGCCATGGTAAATGATAGTAGCCATTAGTAAGCTGTTTGTGAAGCTGGTTAGCCGTATGGTGCTCCCTACTGGACCGCTGGACCGGGCAAGCTGCTGGGAGTGATGATTTGCTACAGCCATTTCCATGACCATGACAGTCATTGAACCAGCGAAAAAAAACAGCATGACATGACCGTAAGCCTACAGAGTTTCCATTGATTTACTATGATTTGCTACAGCTGGTGATTTCCCATGACAGTCATTAATCGGGAAACTCGCCAGCTGTAGGCTGAGGTACACAGTTTTTGTGATAGCAATCAATAGTTATCAATTCGTCGAGCAGTACTATTGACAACTACTGATTGCTATCAATAGATATAGAAATCAATAGTTATCAATAGTTATATTGTGATAGCAATCAATGATTATAGAAAAGATGTTATCAGCCAGATTGGCTGACGGATATTCATTTAGATACTTTCGATTTTGAGTACCCAAGACCACAACCATGTGGGCTTATTTGCGGCGATGATTCTTTCATCAAGTTAGAATGTTTCCAGTTCATGAAACGATCATGGCTATACCTAAACTCATGTGCTGCTTGGCTTGTTTCACTCTGTCGTGCCTTTTCTAGGTGAGAGAGCTTCCGCTTCCGCAGGCTGCTCGCATCACAATGGTGTAACTTTTTTTTGATTATGTTTGTTTTGTCAATCGATGCTAGTTGATGTTTAGTAACCGTTGATAATGCCTACAACCGGCTGATGAATGATGTTATTCATCATGCCTAGTTGATGGTTTCCAATGGCCAGTAATATTTGATGATCATGGCTCATAAGGCTTCATCATCCACTTCAGAAGAGTTCCTTGACCTTCAACTCAACCAACCATGGGTTGTCCCTAGCCGGAACGGTTTGGAACAGAGAGAACGGACCTGGATCTTTGGTCAACCAAGTGTTGATTAGGCTTCGCAGCGGTTATCGCTAGCTGTCCAGAAGTTCTTCTGTGATCCGGAAACTCGACAATCTGATCATGTCAGAAGAAGAGTATCGTCAATGTTTTTGATTCTTGTTGCTTTGATGTGTATGTTGGAATGCGATAGGAACTCAGTTGTTCTTAACCATCGTTACCTAACATTAACATTGATCAGTAATTACTAACCAACATTGGTTAAACTTATGACCATTATTACCCATTAACCTCGAAGTGATTTTGCCGGTTGAACTGTTCTTTTCAGAACCGCGAGTCGCAATATTGCTGAACTGCATAGTTTTCACGTGTTGCCTTCAAGTCTGACGGTGCCACATCTACTCGATGTGGTGATCATCAATGGTTAACATTGGTTAAGAATGGTTAATCATAAAGGGTCAATAGAGGATACATGATGATTCAGTATCAGCGGCTATTGATGGTCAATCACAATAGGAAATAGAAAACATAGAAACATAGATTGATGACAGTACCTCAAGAAACATTGAGGTAACCACCAGCAGCGGCGGTTTAAACATTGCCCGAAGGGAGGATATCCAGCCTTTGGAGATCGCTCCTGGTGAGATGGGGATTCTCCATTGATCATGGTAGCTATTAAGCCTTTCATAAACCCAGTTCTTGTTGGGGGGTACACCTCTGGGGGGTCACCTACAACCCCATGAGTGACTAGCGAATGTGGCTTGCCGGAAGTCGGACATGTCGTCGGTGTGAATCCCTCCCTTTGTTTGATTCCTTGTGTTTCGAACGGTCTCTCTTCTTCCAGGCTCTGAGTCAAACGTTGTTTGATCATTCTTGATCTTTGGCATAGGGTGTTTTTTGTTGTTTTGTTGTCCGCTCGACTGGAGTGGAAATACACTTGTTTTGGGCACTGCCATTTTATTTTGGAATGTTGATGTTATTGCATTAAATACATGCTGGCCCGCTCAAAAAGTTGTCTCAAACTTGGAAGATCAGAAATCTGCCACCGTTGTAAAGCCCAACATGAATACCATTTTGAATTTGTGTGACTCACATGGATATTGTGCCCCGTTGTTCAGTCATACAGTCATTTTTATCAACCATGAGTCCATAAGGGGACAAATTATTCACCAGCCACCCCAGCCCACTGCCCAGGGAACGTGGGGCCTCGTACCATAGCGAGTGAACGGGTGTAGATGCTTCTCTGAGTCTGACGGCAGGTGGCAAAGTCGTTGGTTCCTGTTGCGTGGAGCAACTTTAAATTGGTTGATCCAGCCTGTGATGATGGTTCCAGCGGAGAATAATGGGCAAATGAAGGTCAATGAATAGATGATGCCAAGGATCTGTTTGGTATAGTAGCCAAAGGCAACAGTTGAGAATTGCCAGGGTACATTGTGCTGAACCCAGACTACTCTGTACGGTTTGTTTGATTGAGCAGGCAAGCGGCACTGCGTTTTAGGGTTGTCCTTTAAGTTGTAGTTGATTAATGGGTACTGGTTGGGACGCTTGCGCCTGGTTTAAGACCGAAGATTGAAGGGTTGACTGGATTGAACCAGGCTGAAATGGGGGTTGAATGATGGCTGAACGATTGCATTGAGCACTGACGGGCTATCAAACCTTGATCATGGAACTTGATTTACCATTGCTATCAATCCATCATTTTTTGTTGTTCACCATCATCAACGGCTTTTGCAATCATGATTCAATCATGAAGCTAGTTGATTGGTATCTCCACAATTAGGAAGCTGTGCTTGAGGACTATTCTCCTGACTCTTGCTTGTTGCTGATGACCGACTGATTTTGCTTGTAACCAGAAGCTATGTTGTGAGCCAGTTGATTTGAACAGTCTTTGCTCAGTGATGAGAACCGACAACGAATACTAGAATATACTTTTAGTCTATGGTTGACATTCACTGATTGATGAGGTATTTACCAGTACTAGGACCCAGTAGGACCCACTAGGACCCACTAGCACCACACAGGTTTGGCGTTCGCTGGTGCTAAAGACATCAGTTGCCACTTGCTCCTGAATTGCACGGCGTTCTGGTAAAGATTAACAGCTTTGCATACAGAGGCTCGCCGATTTCAGGTTGAGCCGTGGGAGAACACGGAAGCCGCACGCTACTGTGGCCAGATCCAAGGCAAAGAACAGATGATTTGTCTTGTGTTTGTTGTTAAGTTATTTTTAACTAGCAAATCTGTTGTCAATGAGGTCGACCAGCCTGAACCATTATTAGGCATTAACAGGCACCATGATCTGCCATTAACCATCATTTGGCATTATGAATTATGACCATCATGAAACATGATTGAGCATCATGAGCCATCAAGTTGTTTTTCATGAGTCGAAATCTGGGTGCCAAACTTGCCCGTAGTGCGCTCAGCACGGAAGAAGCATTCGACGTACGGAACATGAACCACTGGTGCATAGGGACTCCAGTTGCGGATGCCGCAAAGTGTGAAACAAACACCCAATTGTAACAGGTTGTTTTTTAAACATGGTTAGTAATTGTAAGTAACAAACTGATAATCAACCCGAAATGGTTGATGTAACAAACTAGACATATCTAGAGGTTGGTTTCAATTAAATAAGCATGTTTGCTTTCCCCAGGTTTAAAACAAATGGTGAGTCGGGGGCTTAGACTCATGGACGGACCCGTTCATGCGACAGTGGAGTATTAAGAATGGTTCTGTAACTAAGTAATATTTTTGACCAACAGGTAAACTGGGCAGTATGACCGGAAGAAACACAATTTAATACATGCGCACGTACAGATCTTAATACTTGTGATATCCCTTATGCATACATGCATGTCCACATATGCAGAGACGTACATAGTAAAACTCCTAGCTTGTGAAACCAATCCTGATAAGATGATTTTGCATTGCTTTCGACCAAACCTATTTCAGGGGACATGGCCCCGCCATAGTAACATATGATGTTGTTACCCAACATCCCTAAAAGTCTCAGCATCAACCATTGCTAGTGTGATCATTAGTTTGTTTTGAACCATTACTGACCAATGTTCAACATAGTTTCAAACACTGTTCAACGAGCCTTTAAACCATTACTGGTGCGATTATTAGTCGGTCACCAATCTTTGCAACCCATTAAAACAAACAGCATCTCAGCATCTAGGCCTTGTCGATACAAAACTGGCTGGCACAAGAAGCTCGCCGCCAGTACTTTTGCTCTGCTGACCACGGCAGCATTTTCCACCTGCGGACCATGTGAGTCCTGACGTGAACGGCCATGTCTTTTCGAATTTTTTGTGAGAATAGGTGGCGATGGATCAATACATACTGTAGGGAACCCAAGAACTGGTTGGTTTCATAGGGGATTGTAATGGTGATAAATCGGAAGTAATAGGGAACAATCACCAACAATGATTGATAGGATTATCCCTGTTGCTATGGGTACATCATTGATGGGAACATGGATTACCAGAATCCTAGGGAACAATAATAGGGAACCATGGTAGGCTTATCACCAATAAAAAATGGTTGAACATAGGGGATAACAACCACAGATTGTAGGGAACCAACTCCATGGAGCGAAGCTTGGGAGCCCCCAAGATATGGTTGGTTTGTTTCTATATGGGGGTTTCTCAAAACAAGGGTACCCCAAAAATTGTTGGTTTTCTGCTATATATAGATGGTTAATGTTGGATGATTTGTTTGGGGTCCCCCTATTTTGAGAAACCGCCACAAATGATTCATGTACAGGATGATTTGGGGGCGCCCCTACACTGAGAAGCCACCTAATTACCATCAATAATGTTGGAGAATACCAACATTAGTTCAACCTTCACACTGTCAGCCATCATGAAATTTACAATTCAGTACACCTGACGCAGATGCATTTCTGACACACACACACACACATGGTTGGGACGTCAAGACGAACGAAGCTGTGTACAGCGTCTTCGGCTGTAGGATCCGTGGTTCCGTGCAACACCCGAAATCCGACGCCCGAAAGGAGGTGATGCTGACCTCCGCAGATGCGAAGTGCAAGTCGTTGCTGCTGATCTTCAGTCCTTTCAAGCATCAGGATCTATGAGGATTGTTGAAAGAGTTGGTTCTTCTATGGTGGGTATGAACAGCCTATGTGTAACTGTGTAGAGCGAGTTCTTGTTAACAATGGGTTTTGGAATGCCCACCAATCACTTTTATACATAGGATATCATAGGATGCTATTTCACTACTATTAGGCTTTCATGGCTGAATGTTGCTGACATGAACAAACATTTTCATTTGACAATGTTCAGCCTGGACAAACAACACCCCAGTCGATCAATACTGCTGGTGTCATTTTACTAGGAGACCAGCACGTTTCCAATCGTTTCCACAGACGCTGGCCCCTAATGGTAAACTTTTAAACTCAGGTTTTCTTTCATTGCTTGTTCACATTGATGTGATTGATTGTATCAGCCCGAAAGAACCGGAATCTAACCATCACATGCAGACAATTGTGGGCGAATCACCATACGTTCAGATGGTTAGTAAGCGAAATTACGGTTGGCTATAATCACCGGCTTGTGGATCATTATATATATATATATATATATACATATATATATATATGCACATGTATATACATATCTGTGTTTGTGTGAGGTATTGAAGCTCATCAGTGGAAGTAAAGATGTGTGCAGTGTGAGCCATTGAAACTATGTCCAATTTTTTTTTCCAATTTGGCAGACTAGAGTGACATCACTCGTGCTGACTAGCATAAATTCTGGGGATTCCAATCTCACGCCATCTGTACCGGCTGTGGTTGGTAATCCGAAAAATACTGGTCACCAAAAGCCTGGGCAGCGTGACCCATGGCAGTGAGCCAGCAGTGCAAATCAGCATCCTGGGAGGGGAGCCTTACTGTGCGTGCTCCTTCCTTGGCAAGCCTGGTTTGCAAGCAGCCAAAGGATGCATGAATCATCGCAAAACACAGCTCGTTGGCATACTCCTTTGCCTGAGCTGTGTTGTACTGACGTTTGAAATGGTCGTAGCCGCTCAGTTGCTGCTCTGGACGAGCGGCATTGCGGTTGGCATATCCAGCAAACTTTTGTGAGAAGAATGTCGTAGGCTTCACTGCAGCTGAGCCGTACTGGAACTGAGCGAACCGATGACGTCGATGATGTGGCAATGCACGGAAGTAAACATCCTGCATGGCTGTTCTCCACGTTGATGCTTTGGCAGGATCCTCAGGCTCGGTGGGGTGCTCCATGAGCGTGGCCCCACCCTGGATAATGCATTCCAGTTCGATACGCATGGAATGCAACTTCAACGAGGTACCCTGCGAGACCTGTCGCACCTCTTTCAACTCCAGCCGTGGCAGTCCCCAGGGACGGGTAGCGGAGCGAACTGGGCGAGGTGCTTTGTGGGCTAGTTGAATGTGTCTGGCTGCTGTCCATGTCTCACATGGAGGGCCACAAAGACATAGGGCTAGGCCGCCAAGCTTGGCCAATTTGAGCAGCTGTTGAAATCCATAGCCCAGCATGTTGCCCAGGGTTGGGCTCACAGCAGTATCAACGGAGAGAAAGTGGACCTGCACGTTGTCGAAGTACAAGGCTTGGCACGCCATTGCAACAGCATGACAGTCGCCGGGGCGTCTGCGTCCAGAAAACATGTGGGCCACATAAATGTGCCGACCTCCCTTGGAGTCGACAACCACTGGGATCCCCTCACAAGGCTCCATGGGAGCTATCTGGACGTCGGTGTATGGCTTCAGAAAACTCCACTGGCAATCATAGTGAGTCGGAAAGGGTTCACGAAGAACCGGGGCACGCACATCTGCCTCAACCTCGACGATGGGGTCCACCTCGATGACAGGAGGTGACATGCGAGCCAAACGGTCCTTCCATGCCAGTAGCTGCCACATCGGATGTCCTTCAGCTAAGGACAGGAACTCGTGTTCCACAAAAATGTGAAGGTCTGGGTCGGTGTACTCCTGCTCCAAGAGGTCATAGCGATCCTGCTGGCCCCACATGAAGAAGCTCCAGTAGCGCTGATGCATGGTTTCTTCCACGGGATCCTCCAGCGCTTCCATCCATTGATAAGCGAGGGAGTCATCAGGTGGTTCAACATCTCCATACCGATTCAACCAGTCTCGTGTGATGACCGTGAGACTGGCTTTCACCTCTTCACACAGAACATCAGGCAAAGCATCTGGAAAAGACTGAAAACTCCAAGCCTCATCAAGCGCCGCAAGCTCCTTAGCATGAGCACGCTCCCATGCGGTCGGCAGCGACTGAAGGCTTCGCCATGGGCCAAAGGTTGGAACTGCATGAAGACGGTCAGTACAAGCCAGAGCCAACGGTAAAGCGGGAGTGACATCGATCGTATCCGGGTTCACTGGGTCCAGGTACGTGGCCAACAATCGGAAACATCCACCATCTGCTCTTTGTTGGGAACGCTTCAGATGTTGCTGCAAACGCTGCATCGTCCAGAAGTGCTGACCACATCCGTGACAAGTTGGACTGTCCATGAAGGATCGCTCCTTCGTGCGGCAGTTATGGGCTCGCCACTGGTGAGCACGGAGTGCCTGGATCGACTGAAACCCACGATGACATAGATGGCATCGGTGATGATCATCTCGAGGGGGAGCATCAGGGGCCTCAGAGCTCTGAAGGATGTCAATACCTGCATCACGGAACCTGTTGAATGTTGACACGTAGAACTCCTCGACCTCGTGGACCGTCTGCTCTTGAAGGCAAGCTCGGTGAATAACTCGGCGCAATGCTGTGGCGTCAGCAGGAGTCGAGGATTGACCCCATTGCTGAAGGTCCCCAGCAGTCAGCGACGAGTCTTGTAAGGGGTGATCATCAAACTCATTGCGCAGCCACCGGAGCCCATGGCGCAATGCTTCAAGCCAAGCTCCAGAACAACGGTCATCTGCATCTGCCAGTAGTCGCCATAGTTCTGGATGCCCATGCTGGTAGAGCTTCATGGCGAACAGGATGCGATGTTTCGAGAGGCGCAGCGCCAACGCTGGCAAGGCATGCCTGGCGCGAAATGCGGCATCGGTTTCATGCGCATCTGGGCGCCATCGACTGCTTCCTGCAATGCGCCTCTGCCATGCAGTTATCTTCGAGTCAATGCTGCGATACTGCACAGGTGTCAGGAGGGTCCAGGCTCCTGAGCCATAGAATAGTACTGGCAATACAAGCGATTCCAGCAACTGCAAGCGAAGTTTCACAGAGATCCTGCGATTCTGAAAAACATGCCGGGAGAGCGCCCGATAGGCACACTCTGCTGCATGGAGGCGCCCTTTGATCTCATGGTCCAGGGAACTGGACTGAGCAAACTTGACTCCAAGATGAGTGTAGTGAGTGGTGATTCGAAGGCGAATCTGGTCAGTGATGTCAATGTGGGAATATTCATCCAACATCAACTGGGTTCTCAGGGCAGGTGCACCTCGTCCACGTAACTGTAACATCACCTCCGTCTTTCCGGAAGAGAAATTCATCGTGAGGCCAAACCGATGAAATACATTCCAAAAAGCAGGAACAAGTCGCCGAAGAGCGGGGATGACCAAGTCACATCGCACAAACGGTAGTGGCACTGCCAAATCGTCCACCCAGGTAATTAAAGGTGTAGCATGTCCCCATCTTGGCCTGGGCGGTTTGGATGTCTTCATCTGCCGAGACAATTTGGTTTAACTGACGGAGCAGTGCTGTCATCAAGCTGTTGTAGATGATGTCGGCCAGCGGGCTCCCTGGCCTGCTTCCCCTCCATGTGGTGAAACAATCACGTTTGCGATCCCCAGATAGAGTGAACCAAGTGCCCTGATGTTGGTCCGCCAGAACACGTTGAACTTGAACAGGAAGCAGGGTATTGAAGTCATCGGCAGCCTCCTTCAAATTGGCGTGAATGGCGGCCACGTCAAAGCCTTCGGATTGAAGATGGGCAACAAGAGGAGGAGGTAGCTGTTCACGATGACCGATAGTAACTTCACGTAGAAGAGAATGGAAAGCGTGTCGCACATCTACAAACAGTGTGGCAACACTGAGCTGGTACGAATTGGCCAACTGGCAAAATGATCTCAACCAACTGGATGCGAACATGGTTTGCTGAGCCACAAAGCCTCCCATCTGGGTGGGTAGGCGCCGTTCTTCTGCAAATGGTAGCAACTGCTTTCGAGTGGTGGCATGAAGAACTTTCCCGTATGAGGGTAGGAGCATGATGCCACGAAGGTTTGACAAGCTAATGCGGCCTGCCTTCTTGGTGATGCCATGCAAGATGCCTCCCTTGTACTGAATGGGCTCGCTTGCCAAGACCCAAGATTTGAAGGCCAGTGCATAGAGTTCCACGGAGAAGTAAGGGAGCAAACTTTTCAGGGTCTGAGAACTGATCTTGTCAATCCCTGGTGCTCGATTGCTCTTGGCCTTCAGCGTCATTTGCTCAAAAACATCACGGCCAGGAATGTCTTTCAAGGGAATGATCAACGGGGCTTCTGACTGGGATGCACGTTGACGATCATGACATTCCTGAATCAAGGTGGCATAGGAACAAGGCTGACCAGCTTCAATCTGCATGAAGTGGCTTGCAATGTCTGAAAGCGCAGGCCCCACAGCTGCAATCCCATTTTTGCGCTTTTTCAATTGACGAGGAAGAAGGGGTCGCAACGACTTCCAAAGACCGGATAGCCCTTCGTCAGCAGCGACAACACCATGTCCATAGGCGATATCCTCGTAGAACTTCTTGTCATCATAGCGCACCGCGGCCGTGACTTGAAGAGAGATTCGACGGTGGTGCCACGCATGTAGAGCAAGTTCAAAATCCGTAGCCTGCAGCCAACACGAAGGGGTGGCAACAAAGGTGTCAGGTGTACGCAAGGCCTGAAAGATGGCTCGCAGCTGATGAAGACGTTGAGCCTTGCGTAGTTGCAGCATCCTCTTGAAGTGGTACTGCTTGATTTGTATCAAAGACCAGGTATGCGAGCTCAGATGCCGTTTGCGAGGAGGTCGAGGTTGCTGTTGTTGAAGTCCACTCATCCAACGATGAAGGCGAGCCGCATGGGTGTGGACGTCAAGGTTCCATGGTTGGGCCGGTTGTACATCGGTCGGAGATGGAACAGTAGCACGTTGACGAAGAAGACGAGCATCAGGATCCACCAGCGGCAAGTCAAAGTCAATGACCATGGCATAGTGATCAATCTTCTGCAAGGACAAGTCAATCATGGAGCGCTCAGTACGCACATTCTGTCTGGGCAGGGTAGCGTCCAGCGCTATGTAGTCCAAACGTGCCATTTGGCCACTTGCGTGGCACCAAGTTGGACCTTCTCCAGAGTGCATGTCCACCATTGTTTGAGGTAAGTACAACTCGGTCTCATGCAAAAGTTCATGAAATAGAGTACCAGGAAAATTCTCTGGTTCCGCTTGGTGTCCATGGACAAAGTCAGATTCTTCACTGCCCAATCTGGCGTTGGCATCTATCATCAGAATCACGGGTGCAGGAGGAAGATCACGAAGAACCGTGGTCAAGTGACGCCACCAGTCACTGAGCACCTGAGCATCTGTTCCTGCATGGGGAGCATGCGCAACAACTGCCATTAATCGAAGGTATGGATGATCAATGAGAACAGCCATATGTCGATGTCCCTGGTTGACCACACGGAAGTCACGAGCATCAAGCCGAATAGCATCAGGGTCATTGCCAAGGGTTTTGACAATCCAAAGCTGCAAGCCACCAGCTCCTGCAGAGTCAGCCGGGTTGCTGATCACGTGGTACTGGCCACATTGACCATACCCTTCAGCATGTGACCGTGTCTCTTGAAGCCCGATCAACTGGATACCATCGCGGGCAAAAAGCTGTGCTAAGGCTTCAGCTCGAGCTCCTTGGTAACGTCCACGACTGCGGGGGTTGGCATTCAAAGTCAATACATTGGCAGTCATGGCTCTAATGCGAGCTTGCCGTTGAGGAAGTGCCGCTGTGCCTCTCACATCAATACTCATGGCCTCATGAGTCGACGGATCAGGAGACACCTCAAAAGGGGCATCCAGGTCAACCACAGCATACTCACCGACGATGCGAGGGAACATCGGGTTATTTTGCTGGCATGCTGCAACAAACCACATCCAAGGTACAGCTGTACGTACTTCATCTGAGACCAAAATGGCAGGCCAAATATCGTCCCAGTTTGCTGCAGCAATCCACTGGTGAACTGTAGCATGAGCAGCGGCATCAGCTGCATCATTGAAGGGGTGATCGCTGTGTGCTTTGACGTGTTCCCAGGTGACGAAATGGCTATATTTCTGGATGACCCAATGGCAAAGGGCACGATTGAATCGAGCCAAGTCGATATGCTTGCGGGCTTGCCATGCTCCTTGAGCACTTTTGCCAGCTAGGTAGCTATCAAAGCACATATGAACTCTGGTACTGGTTCCCAGCCATTGATCAGCAGAGAGTTGAGAGAGCCATATCAACGCTAAGCAAACTGCGGTATGTTCAGCATATGGAGCAGTGGGTGTTTCAAGGAAGCGAACACTGCGGAAACCTCCCACATACCATCCTTGATTGGTGCAAACCAGTAAGAAGACGGCAGCAGCGGCAGTCTCAGGGTCATGGCATGCCGATCCGTCTGTGTAAAACCAGAGTTCGGTGGGGAGTTCTCCATTCCATTCCGAGAGATGTCGACATGACCTCCAAGTGCTGCGAGTCCAACGAACAACGGAGTGCATGGAATGAACTGGGCCAATATCAATAGACAGCACATGCTCACAGAGGAACATTGCATGTCGAAGGGGGATACGAGCAATGTTTGGTTCCGGGATCAACTCATTCAGGGACAGTGCTGCTGGGTCAGCGGGCCGGTGTGTATGAGCCACCTGCACACCTGTTGGGCGCACCGCTGTTTGCAGCATAATGGTTTCCTCTTCAACCAAGTCAGAGGGCAACGATGCAGCCACCGACGGAGAATAGTTGGAACCCAGTTCTTCGTCTGGTTCAATGTCCGAAACATCGGATTCCCCATTTTCACTGGCACAAACGGGATGGAATTGTCGAGTGAAGCCATCTGACGGCGGAATGATGACCTGAAAGTAGTCAGCATGTTGAACTGACCGTAATGCAATGTCATGTTCATGCCAAAACTGACCATTCATCTTCACGAGGCATGGCCTTTCAGGAGTGGAGGCACAATAGAACTCAACATTGGTCATCTGAAAGAGATGCTCACGAGCAAGCAAGGTGTTGACTGCAAAAACTCGACGGTCAACCAACGGAGGGGCATAGGCAGGGCGATTGAGATGGGATTCCAAGTCAACCAACACAAGTTTCCCAGGACTGCCTATGGGAAGGTCGCCCATCAGTTGCAACACAAAGGAGTTCACAGTATCAAGCTCCCCTTGTACTGGTGATTCAACACTGTGAAGCGCAAGGATGTCGGTGTAAGGCACACGCAAGTGGTAGGCGACGTCCTCCACGAGCAATTCATAGGTATGAAGCCTTACGTGCAGTCTCAATGGCGTTCGGTTCAAACGGTAGACCATGATCAACGAATCCCCTTGGACTGGGATGGTTGGATCAACATAGGGCGTTGCAGGGCTTGGTCCTTGCATAAGCGAGACAGAATCATCATCGAGATTTGACTCGTCCCACTGTAGAGGTTGCGGGCGTTGTGCAAGTCGAAGACCATTTCCATGCATAAGAAACGATGGCGGCAACGGACTTTCACTCAACATTTGCACACCAAGCCATACGTCAGCAAGAGCTCCACCCAGGCCAAGTTGTACACGAGGTAGAGCAAGAACGTCTCGTGCATGAGCAAAACGAGGTCCAAAGGTGGCATAAAGTTCATCTTGTAAGCCTTGACATAGAAGAGCAACTTGATCACCAGGAGCATGTTGAACCAGGATGACATGACAATTCGTCACCCAGTCAGCAGGGACCACTGGCGGTGGTCGTACCACATAAGCTGACCAGGCTCGATCAGGATCAAGACGATCCCACCACAACTCAGCAAGCTCATCATACCATCCACTGACATCACCAGTGGCGCGATAAGCTCGTGCTTCTTCACAGACTGGAAATGCCTCACCAACGATACACCAGACGTGAACATAGAGCACTGGTCCTTCTTCAAGAAGCTCCGTTGCACCTTCATCTTGAAGTACTGCATGTAGATCTTGTTGGAACGCATCTTGGGGTGCAAGTGCCCATCTGTTGTGGGGCACGTGCGTGGGGTGTCGTTCTTCACGAATAACATCATCATCACCGCCATGCGATCCTTTATCACACGCCCAATGGAGGGCACGATCGAGTTGTAGAACTTCGCCACGAAGTAGAAGAGCGGCAAGCTGCGCGTCCAACTCGTCGACAAAGTCCTCATTCTCAGTCACAGAGTGATGGGATGCCAATCCAAGATCTGGAATCCCTTTTCTCCCATGCCTCGGAGTGCCTGCTGCACACGCATCAGAGTCAACTACTGGATGCGCATAGGCCTCAACACTCTCGGGCAGCTCAAAGGTTGGCCTTCGGCAGTGTCTCTTCCTCAACTGACAGGGATCACTGCGGCCATGTCTCACAGGATTTCGTCCTTCTTGTCCAACTCGACGGTGCGTTCTGGCATTGCTTGGTCGCGATTTCTTTGGCGATCGCGAACTTCTTGAGAATGACTTCGTTTGGATGCTTTGTTCGGCGCATCCTCGTTTTCGTCTCCACTGCTTTCGACTGGAATGCCAGTGCCGTCCACAGGAATACCAACGGAACCTGCGCATGCCGCAAACACGCCTCGAAATTGTTGACGGAGTGCAGCTTCTTCTTGATCGATGATGCTCTCGATGGGCTCTTCGTCCTCCTCGATCTTCAAGTCGATCGGAGCCTTGCCGGGCTCTGCATTGAGAAGGTTGATTGCATGGCGGGCATTCTTGATGTCCAAGGAAGCTTTGGTAGCCTGCTCCTGAAGATAGGCTTGGTGCTTCCGATATTGTTCGAGCTGGTCTTCCCAAACTTTCATTGATTCGCCCAGATGAGCCATCCATTTTGCCCTGTGCTGCTTTCGCACCTCTACCACTTCCGAGAGTGTGCGTCTGGCTCGGCCAAGGGCTGTTGTCTGAATGTGTAGCTCTCGTGTGTGGAGCTTCGCAGCTTCTTGTTCGCTGGTTTCTATCACATCGCGAACTTCTTTCGGCATATTCTCGCCACTGGCTGAGTAGGCCTTCTTGACAGCCTTCAGCAATTCTGTGTCCGTAGCCGATGGAAGGAATGGTGAGGATGCCGTAGGTGGAGCCGACGATGTAGCACCACCATCTTGAGGTGGCCATGGATGTGCCATTGCCACGTCTTTGAACAGGAAGGGACTTGGAAGTGCAAACTCTTCCTGGCTTGACTCCTTGTTCTTGCCTTTGCCTTTTCCCTGTTCCTTCTTTTCCTTCTTGGCTTTTCCCTTTCCAGGGGGTTTGTTGCTGGGACCTCGATTGGGTTGGGCTTGCTTCGCGTTGCGCCGTCTCGGCGTCAGAGGTTCCTCCCACCAATCCTGGTATGAGCCTCCTCTGTGCGAAGAAGTGACGCTCTT
>VSDK01011045.1:162428-181197 GCA_009767595.1 Symbiodinium kawagutii | reverse complement strand
GCACAGAATGAAGATGTCTCCAAGTTGCTCTTGTACTGGCACTTCCCACATCTCCACATCTTGGCTGGGTCCCAGTTGGGCATCTTGTTGATCTCGATGTCCAACTTGCGGATGAAACCTGGGTCCTTGGAATGGTGGGACACCAGGAGTGTTCGAATTGAGAGCAGCTGGTTCACTGACAGCCGCTTTTGCCTGGTCCTGTGAAGATGCCAAGCAGCTCGAGCCTCTGCACGGCGCCGGCGCAAATTGCGCTTCTGCGTGGCAGAGAGCAAAGCCGTGGCACAGGACCACAAGGTAGCGCAGCATGCACCACCCGCGGGTGGAGACGCGTCCCGCTATGGTTTCACTTACTGCTACTGAGGGGGGGATCTCCTCAGCAACAGCGGAGCCGAAACCTTCAACTATGTCCAAAGCCCTTCAAACATCATGGTTGTAGGGAACTAGGAGGACATCTCACTTTATAATGGCATTTACAAATCTGTCCTTCGCCATTTTTTCCGTTCTAGATTCTGCATGTAATTCCGCATTTGCAAGGTCAGGTCGGCCAATCCAACCGCAAGCCGCAATGGCAGCAAAAAAATGGGCTCTGAAGATTGGCAGCTGGGTCCAGGGGCGCTAGTAAAACCAAAATCCTGGTTGATTGTGGGTCCACTACTGATTGATCGTGTTGAACAGTGGCTGATAGTGAATGATGAGGATCATGATGGTTCAAATGCTGGTTGATCATGGTTACCAGTGTTGGATGGTACTTAATGATGGACACTGCGTGATGATGGTTGCTTGAGAAACATATGGGTGATGATTCGAAGGGGATGTTGGTGGTTAGTGACAGGTCACCAGTCGGTGGACTAAAAGACTACCTGTATGTTACTAACGATATGTTGAATGATTTCATTGAAGATTGGTGTCAGAAGTGCCGGTGGTTGATATTTACTTGTTTGTAAGAGTATTTGATTGTTTGATGGTGGACCATGATCACTTAATGGTTGAGAATGCTTAATAACGACGGTTTAAGAACCAGCAAGAACCAACAAGAATTGAAGTGCTTTTTTGGTTTGGGAACCTGTGGGATCGGCCATCTCCTAAAGGGGGCCTGTTCGTCGATGATGGCGAGCTGGGACAAGATCCAACCAAGGAACGGCGAGCAGTGAAGCGATCCAAACACTTCCGCTTATGCTTCCAGGTACTATGAAATAATAGGTATCCAGCTGGCTTCAACCATTATTGTAACTGGGGTTGGTTACCTTACTATTTCATCTTAGCTGGTTGCGCATACGGGTTGATAGCTGCTCATTTTTGGGAACAGCCAGGGCTATGGGGGCCCGACCGGAAACGCCATAGGCAGAAACAGCAGGGGCTTCATCACCCACTCAGAGTTCCATCCTGGGGTCCCTTCTGAGGTGCTGCGACGATTTGAGAGCAGAAGCACCGCAATCCCTTCAGAATGAGGGACTCCGGACTCCGAACCCTTCATGAAAAATGATTTCTCTTCAATGATTATAGGTCTATGGCTTAACAAACCCCTAAACGAAGCATGATTTACTATGAGAATCATGGAGACCCACCTCTTCTCTGGAGTTGAGGAAGTGCGAATGCTGAAGGATCAACGTGTTGAGCAATGACAGAAGCTGTCGGCAGTCAATGGACCAGTGACGGCCCGTGGTCTTGCTGGGATTGTCAAACCACTGGCGCCAAGCAAGCCTTGGAACCTGCAGTCTCTGAAAATGGGGCGCCGATCGGCACTGGCTGCCGGCTTCTGTAGGCTTCAGGTCACAGATGGTGAGAACCACCAAGCTCTTTCTCCTCGGTCGTTGATGAATGTTTTGGGTGATTGGTGTTTCGTTGTTTCATTTTCCCCAGTATGAACAACTGATTGGTTTGTTGACTCATATCTACCAGCTTGGTATCCTCCAAGACTTGTTTGTTGCTTAATTATGTTTGATCATGATTTATGATGTTCTCATTGCGTTTGGCATATATACGAGCACATATGTCACTCCTAGTTCATGGACCTGGTGCTTGATGCCTATGCTTGAGTTCCGAAGCATAAGTCTAACGGCCGTTATATATGACAGTTTGTTCCACAACAGTTGGTTATTGATGACAATTGAACGACCATGACTCATCAACAGAAGGCCCAACAGTATCAAGATGTATCAAGCCAAAGAGTACTTATTGGTTGATCGGGAGTATCAACAGCATCACCATCATTGTTGGCTAGCGACCATGCGCCTGCAGAATCAGCATCAAAATCAATGATTTAGAAACTTAATTATCATAGATCACTAACACAAATCATCACGAATCACCAATTGAGCACTGATCATGAACAAGTCAGAGTCATAGTCATTAGCTGTTCACAATCATCAACCATTCATAATCATTAAACATTGCTAATATTTCATAATAACTATCCATTCATAATATATCATAATCATAATCATAAACTATTCACAATAATTGACCAGCTATGGTTCACCAGCTCTAGTTGTGGCTGAGGATATGTCAGTGCGAAAGCCGTTACCACAACGAGTCGCATGGTTCAGGTGCGAGAGCATCGACGCCTTGAGAAGACGTTGAGGCCGCCCGGTGCGTACCACGGTGGCTGATGGGTCACCAGGGTGGCTGGTGACATTCATCAACCATCAGTGGTATCACAAGGCTTAATAGTTAATGACCAGGGTTGATAGGGATAGTGGCTGGTCATGTCCTTAGCTCCTTCGTTCCGCGCGTTTTGGCGTTCAGAACCTGCATTTCGGAACCCTGCGTTCAGACCATTTCCTTTTTTTGGTTGTGGGGTGTGATTCTTAAGTCCGTTGGCATGAGGCTCACCTGTGTCATTTTCAGTGTTCACGATTCTAGATTATGTTTGGCAAGGTAAACTATGTTCTGCAGATGTTGGGACGGAGAGGAAGCTGAAAACAGGGCACTGCGAGCTGAACGGAAGAGTTGAACAGGGCACTGCGAGCTGAAAACCACCCCCTACAAACCACATTTATTGTAGTAGAGCATAGTAGTAAATATTTCCCGGATCCTTTTTTGGAGCTGGGAAAAAAGGATTTTGGCTATTAGTCTGTAAATGGGAAGAGTTGTCTGTAAATGGGAAGAGTTGAACAGGGGCACTGCGAGCTGAAAACCAACCCCTACAAACCACAGCCTTCAGAACCTGCGTTCCAGAACGCGCGTTTTGCGTGCTGCGTTCGGCAGGTGCTAAGGAGTCATGACATTAGTGAAAAGCTGGCTATTGGTTAGGAGGGAGCTAAGCAGCTAGGGGTACCACACACGTTTTCCAGCTCTGTCTAAGATGGGAAGCTGGTCAACGTATAGCCCTTGTAAGGGTAAAGGGGGAGGTAAGAAGCTACCAGGAGGGTTCCAAACCAAATGCTAGATAGGGGTAGTGATTGATCTTGAACCATCAACAAAATTAGTCCATGATTGATGATGATGATGATGATGATGATGATGATGATGATGATGATGATGATGAAGGATAATGAAGGATAATGAAGGATGAATGATCATCCGTTTTGGTTAAGTGGTCAATAGGTGAACCTGGTTGATACGGGTAGTGGTTGATCATGAATCAAGGATAATGATCCATTGTTTGTCAATTAATGGTTCGGCATGGTTGATGACTGATCGTAGTTCAACGACGGTTTCATTCAGTGTTCATACTACTGTAAAACATTTTGAATCTCTGATTGCCAATATGGCTTGATGGCACAGACCCTTTCATCATTTGGCTTGTAGTTTGAAACATTCGTGAGTGGGGGGTTCTAGTGGCTAATATGGGATAATAATCAACAAGAATGGTTGAATAGCCAGTGTGCCAAGCGGTGTTTGTTTAACATTTCTTCTTCTGGTATCAGCAAATGGTTGGATGATTGACAAGCATATTTTTTGATAAGAGTGGTTCAACCACCAACCGGTTACGGTTTTTATCTTTGCTGATAGTTGTGATTGAGTAGTCAACGATCAACTGTCAGAGGGAGATCTCAGCTTTTGTAGTGATATGGGTATGGTATGTTATTCCAATTGTGATGTCACTACCTACTATAGTGATAAACTGAGTATAGGGTGATATACCTATTGTGATTCATCATATGCCAAATTATTCTTATCAGAACTATAATACCTATTCTCTATATTATACGGTATTCGTTACATCACCATACTAAAGCTATCATAGGGTGATAAAACCTTATATATATATACATACATATTATTATATTACCATTCATTATACTCTATATATTATTCGACTATTGTAAGTATAATACCTATATATCATAACTATATTTATGTAGCACGTTATTCAGCTATCCAGCTATCCATTCGTGATACGCTAGGCCCGATGCCGAGATCATCCGATCGCGTTTGGAGGACATCGGAACACAACTCAAGGCCGGTGGCGTTGACTGCGGTTTCGGCATGTCGATGGGTTGGGGGTCCACGGCTGGGTGGTCGGATGTGTAGCTGGGGTTAGAACTACCAATTGCCAATTACTAAGTGAAATGTATGGATTATATCTACGGTTAGTTCGCTAGGATAGTGATGCCATGTTTATGAAGCCTAATTATAGCCGGTAGCTTTTAATCCCATCTTTGCCACAGCTTCATGTTAATGGCAACCCCGGATTAATAACCCCCCCCCCAATAGGTCAACAAGATCAACAAGGTCTGACAATAGGTGTCCAAAAGTGACCACCCCCAAATAACAACCCCCTAGAGAGATGAGAGATGAGAGATGAAAAAGAGTGTAATGAGAACCGTGGGGATTGAGGGTCAGGATCCAGCTCCAGCATGAGGGTGGTGAGAATGATGAGTGCCCCAGCAGCCATTAGATCAACCATTAGAGAGTGAACCAGCCATGAGACCTGAGCAGTTTCTAAGACTCTAATTTAAAACTAATTTAAAAGAAAAAAACTCAAAAAAAGTAGGGATCCAGAGGTGGTTGATTAACTAGTTTTGGGTGAACCTAGCTGATTAGGTGAAATCAGAGCCTAATCAACTTTAGTGAGGACCAGGGTCTGGGGACGAGGAGGTGGTTGATTAACTAGGGGGTGTTTATTAGTCCTGACTTGACATTACCAGTCACTGGATGTCGTTGATCCAGCGGTGTTAATTATCAATTGCTCATCCATAAATCATTGACCATCATTAGCCATCGTTACCAGTGGAATCATTGGTTATCATGGTCAATTAATATTCCAATGATAGTCTTACCCATGATTCTTGACCATCAGCAACCATTTATGAATCATCAACCATACGCATCACTTTACCATCAAGAACAATAATTGACCAATTAGTGTTGTTGCTTGGTTGTCAAGAGGGAAGGGTGTCCCAAGCGCAGGACTGATTGGCAGTGAGATTGTGACAGTCACAATAGCATTGCTAGCCATGGTTATTGGCCATTTATTAACCATCAACCATTGGTTTGCCATTTGCCTACAATTTATTAACCATTAATCAACGATTCAGTAGTCATTGACAAACATAAAATATCATGGTTTTGCCATTAAATCAACCATAAACCCTTCACTAACCATTGACCAACCAAATCAACCATTCAAATTTGCAGACAAAACATCATGGCTTTCCGAACTAATGAGCTAACCATTTACCAAACATCAACCAAGCATCAACCAACCATTCACCAACCATAAATCAGCCATTCAAAAACAGGAGGCAGGGTTCAACCAACCATTTAACAACCATAAATGGCAGGGTTATCCAACTGGCTACGCAGGGGGAACCTTATCCAACTGGCCCTTGCCGGGGGAGCGCTGCCAGCGGCCCCCTTAACGGCGTCGCCGTTCCCGGTTCGCTCAGGCCACGTTGCTGGCACTTCAAGAAGCCACTGGCGAACTCACAGCGCTCGAAGAGGACGAACGGTGGATGGTGAATGGTTGGTTAATTGCTTGGTAAATGGTGGTTTCTCAAAATAGGGAGCCCCAAAAAATGGTTGATTTATTACCATAAATGACTAGTAGTGGATGATTTAGGGGTACCCCTATTTTGAGAAACACCCAAATGGTTGGTTAATTGTTTGGTTAATTGTTGGTCAATGCTTGGTTACTGTAAGTGATCACTAAAACTGAAAATGTGGAGCTTGTTCAATAATGGTTGAGGCGTGGTTGAGTTGGTTCATGGTTCATTACTGGCTGGTCAGTGCCAAACTAGTGGCTAAGCAGTGATTGATAAATGGTCATTGATTGTTAGTTGGTTAGTGGTGACTGGTTGGTGGTTGACAAATTGGTGATGTTAGTGCTTTGACTATAGTCTACCACAGCCAAGAATGGTAGAGGGGGTATATGATGACTGTTAATAAGGTTAATTGAATCGTTTGGGATTCACAGCATGGTCTCACATGGTCAGTAGCTAGATTTGAACTATGGTTGGTAGTTCATAGTGGGAGTCACATGGTTAACCAGGCTTTCTTAACCCTTGTCAACCATCATTAATTATTGGCTAGTGAGTGGTTAAGGGTTAAGAGGAGCACAGTAACCACTTTACCGTCATTAAACACGGTTGTTTGGTGGTTAGTGGTGATCGATAAGGGGTAGGAATGGTGCTTGACAATGTGGATTCTATGACTGATGCACTTAACAGCTCATGCAGAAATAGATTCTTCGAAACATAATTTCTTTGCATTTGTTCTCCTGTCGATTTTTGAGAGGTTTTTGTGGTCAATCAAGATTGTAAGCTCACCAACAATCAGCCATCATATAGCCAACATATAACCAGCACATAGCCATCATCAACAACCATGGTCAATTCTATGCTTTGGCTCAACAGCGGCACTGGTGTGTCCATCTGCGTGGCCGATCCTGCTTGACTCTGATCAGAAATGGCTCCAAACAGCACTGCAGGACCACACTTTAGTATCAACTTCTATCACTGCAACCAATGACCTGCCAACCTACCTAGTAAATTCATGTAAATCCTAATAAGCATTGATAACCTTGACTAACCACAAATACGTACTAACCTACTAAGCTACTATACCATTGATAACCTTTACCAACCAACCTACCTGCAATCCATAAGAACTGTCCGCTGTCCTTCAACTGCGCCATGTCCGCTTGCCGCAAGCTGAACAAGCTGCCAGGCGGATGGGAACCACAGATCAACAACAACAGATCTTGAAACAGGGTGCAACTCGAGGCTGTCAAACTTGATAACTGGGCCCACTTAGTTGGTGGGTTGATGGAGTTCCGTTGGCTTCAACGGCTGGTCTTAGGTTCGCTGAGTCGCCAAGTATCACTGGTATCGCTTGCGATTGTCTACTCCACTTGTCGTAATGGATGGGATGACCAACAAGTTCAAGTTTAGCTAGAAACAATCTACAGGCAATCTGCAGGTTGCAGAAAGAGAAGATGTTTTGTTGGATTTCTGGCATGATTTCATGATGAACCATTATTAGCCACGATTTGCCAGTTTCGACCACGGTTGTAAAATCATTACCAACATTTACAAACCGTTATCAGCCATCATCAGCAACCACCTGCCGAGACAGTTTGCTATTATTCGCATTATTAGAGTTTTGTAATGTTTGCATCGCGATAGTATACCCCCCCCCATTTTTTTTGGGGGGAGGGGGGGGTCCGCTTTGCAATTGTATATCTGAAATCTGGACTCTCCCCACAACTGTCCCCGAAGGCTTCTTTCTTTTCTTTTCTTTTCTTTTTTGCTTTCTTTCTAACGACAATTCAAAAACAATAAGGAAGAAAAAAATAGAAGTGAGCCAGGGAGGTTGTTTCTTATTGCAGTTGCTAATTTCAATTTGGAATTGCAATTGCAGGAGCTTGCAAGGGGGTACCCTGTGCGAACCTGTTTCTTGCAATTGTTTGAAAGGATAAAAAAGCAGCTGTTTTTGACAAGGTATTTTTTGAATGTGTAAAGGTGCGTTTGCTTATTGAAAAGAATTTAATCACAATTAGCAACCTTAATACTGGTTGTGAGCTGGTTTTCTGGATCAATACTAAATTTAAATTAGCCCTTCTACAATTAAGTAAGGGGGAAATCTGATAATCTTGTTTTTTTCTGGAAAATATGTGCAGCTATTGTGAATGTTGCACTATTATTGCAGCTGCTCTAGAGCAAGTTGGTATTCTGTAATTTAAAATCAATAAGGGCTAATTTAAATTTAGCAAGGGCTGAAAAATCCAGATCTGGAAAATAATTGCAGCTATTGCAAGCGCTTTACTATTGTTATTACAACATTAGCCTGCAAATGGCCACAGATTACACGATGCCAACTATGCAACGTTGCCCCGAAAATTGGTCTGAAGCTCTATGAAACATGATCATTGTTGGATTCTTCGGGGCAGTCTTATTTCGAGGCAATCCCATTTGTTTGTTGGTCAGGTGCTCGTTGTTGGTTCATTAACGTTTGTTGTAACAATGATAGTACACGCCTAGTGTAGAAATCATCCATATCCAGCATCATCATGAATATCATCCAGTACTGGTGGTTTCATCACCTTGATTGTTGTATGTTGTTGTCATATGTTTGTTTCACAATAACCAGTATAATTTCTCCCATCATGGATGTGATAAGTCAGAATCAATTTTGTTATCATCATGAATGCAAGCATATATGAGGGTACCAATCTTTTCATTATTGATATCTATAGCAATATTGACCATTCCGAATCATCTAAGGTATCATCTATACAATGAGCACTCTTCCACAAAGAAAGATATTAATATTACGCTTCATGTCAGTTCACCATTGATACAATTACTATTATGTCATGGTTTCCATGAGCAATGTTGACTTGTTTTTAACAGTAATTTCTGTATATCATTGAGGCAGATCATGGTGATCGCTGGTGATCACTGGCAACAGTCCAACTGTTCTTGTTGGTGTGATGGTTAACTGCTTGACCCACAACACCCTGCAGTTTTAGTTGGTGTATCCCTGGTAAACCCCAGTATTGCTAGCGCTGCCTATCAATGCTTATTAATCAACCTTAGAATAACCTTAACCCTAATACAACCTTAATCTCAACCTATTGGTATTAATCAACCTCAACCCTAGAATCATTGCCCCGTTGTTGCCGAGGCGTAAAACCGCTGAAACGGAAGCGTTTTGCCTGGGACGACGGTTCGAGCGGCAGCGGAAGCAGTGACCGCAGCTCCAGTGGAAGTGAGGCTTGCAGGGGATGGAGGTAGCAACGGTTGATGGTGGTTGATAGCGGGTTAGTCATTTAGTTTTATAGGGATTATAGTGGATAATAATAATAGGAAAGAATTAGCAACCATAGGGGTTATAACCAATAATAATTCTTAATGATGTACAGTAACTGGTTGGTTGTTTGACAGGGGTTATTAGTTAAAACCATTGATAAATGGTTAACCATAGGGAATAAAAGTTAACAATGATGGTTTTAACACTGGTTGGTGGTTTGATTGACATGTGTATTTTCCCTAGTATTCACACACATGTTTGGTCGGTTGACAAGCAGATTCTCACGTAGGGTAGTTAGTCATGGTCATTACGATGACGAAAGTGGTCAAGAACCAATTGATATTAATGGTTCTTGATGGTGAATGATCGTCCCTTGATTGGGAATGTCTAATCATGGTTGACGATGGTTCATAACTTCGCAATTATTTGTGGTTAATGATGTCTTGAATGTCTACTGATGGTTGATGGTACAGGGGGATTTTGAGCATTCAAATAGCAGCTGCTGGCTCTTGATTTCATTTTAATACTTTTGTGTATCAAGGGTAGGTGTTGCCACTGTCGACCAGTAGCCATTGCAAACCATTGTTACCATCAGATAGTGACTAAGATATTGACTATTCATGCACAATACATATAGCACATGTTCAAGCATTTTCTTGCCAAGATATCAACAGTTTGTGGCGGATTCGTTGCTGTTTGGAATGCGAATGTTTCGCAGAATACGCGGTTTGTCATTGTCTTCGATCACTGACCCTGGTTCTATGCATTGGGGCTGTTGGGCGATAGAGTTGCCCATTGATTATTGACAAGTTCTAGGAAGACAACAAAGACGATGTTGTTGGAGGTACAAAATTGAACCGATCGCCACAACTGTTGGTTGATCAGTCTAATCAGGGTTCTGTTTGTTTTGATTGCCATCTACATAAGTACTGGGAATACAGCAAGTTCAATGAGCGAGGAAAACTCACCGCACATCACTAGGCTGCAGGCTATTGTTGGTTGTTCTCCCCAACAACCATTACCAACAATTGCCGAGTATCATCAACCACTATCAGCCGCTATTCTAAAAAAAATACTGTCAACCATCATTGACCATAATTAAACCTATTGTTGACCATCATCACCCTTCATTAAACATCCTTAGCCACTATGAGCCATTCATTCGCCAAGCAGCATGGTTTGAACCCAATCCACACCGCAGCTACACAGCTGGCTCAGGAGGATGAAGCAGCGGAAGCGGAAGATGACTGGGAGTCCAGGAAGGTAATGGAGATCCATACGCAGGTGGGGCGCTCCATATGGGGATTTGGTGAGACATGGTTCATGGTTGATCATTGGGTATAACGGCCAGCAAGAAAAAAGTCTGGGATATACCACCTATGTGGCTATGGACCGATGTCAACGATCCGAAAAAATGTGTCGGTGGACAGCAGAACAGTTGCACTTTTCTGGTAGATTATGCGATGTTCACACCAGGGTTTGGACCCACAGCCAAACAGTAATGGACGGTTGTCCACCATGAAAAAATGTTGGAGATCCCCAGGCTTACAAGGTCCCCACTTGTACGTGGTTCCAGCTCGCAACTGCAAAGTAGTACCCCATCAGTTATCAACATTTATCAACAGCTGTTGGTCAACAAGCCATTTAGACCATTTCGAAACTATGTGTTAACAAATAGCTGTGGCTATTTAGATCTATTTAGCCATTTAGTAAGCTATATTTTGTTAACCATTTAACTGCTGTTTAGACTGTTGGTTCCTGCAGTCGTCCCACATCCCACGGATCCCACGGCAGGTGTGCCCTTCTGCGGAGTCGTTCCTTCAGCTTCGAGAGCAGTCGGTCCTCGACGAGGCTGGGGCGATGAAGCTCTCAACGAATGCCTCGTTTCAACATAACTCCGGGATACTCCAGGGGTGTATTCCCTAAGGACCCACTACAGTAGGGCTTGGTACGTACAGGCGTTTCGACTACCCCATGAAACAACAGCAGTCCGTCTTTTGTCGTATAGTTGTTGTTTTTAAACATGATTGATCTGCCTCATGTTTTGGTTGGTTGGTTGGTTGACTTTATTTTCCAAGGTAATGAGTAATATCAAACAGTGGGAAGGTGGGGTTGATAATATTCCCATCAATTGGCCAATGCTTTGCAGCCACAGTGTGGTGTGATCGCCGCCTTTAGAAGTCGCGTATTTAGCCAAACATCTTATGCGAAGTCACCTTAGGGTTACATGCATCAACGGGACAATCAGAGCCATTAGGTATAAATTTAAATGAACATTAATGTTCAGCTAGTTAACTTATAGCTAGAAGCTTGACAATAAGAGACATCAAGTACAAATGAGCCGTAATAACCCATTAGTGGACTAAAACCAGAAGCTAGCGATAACTATTATGAGCATTCATGAGTTAGTTATTGGCCACTAGACACCATTACATCCAAACCATTGTCAATCATGATTACTCATTATGAAGTTTATTAAATATAGATCTACGTAGTTTACCCTAGAGAATATCAATATTATCATTTATCCATATATTCCATTGATTATTATGATTGACAACATAGTTTACCATACAATTTCGCAGCTTCTCCACATCAGGAATTAGAAAATAGATGTAAGAGTTCTATTTATTGAATTGATCACATCTGTAGAATTACATCTATAGATGTTATTATTACCCCTGGATTCCCCTGTTTATTGGATGACCCACGGGGCAGGATCCACATCCTCCACCGGGGTTCGTGCACCCACACGTGGCAGGCACCAGCCTCACCTTCCGTCGCAGCGCGGGGCCAAGCGGTGCTCCTGCGGCGGCGGCAGCGGGTGCAGGATGCACAGCCAGGTGGGATCCTGGTGCGAAGCTGCCTGCTGCCGCAGCTTCAGGGGAGGCTTCAGTGGTTAGTAATGCCGTGAAATAGTGGATGGCAACTATAGACTGTAGGGATTATGGCAACTATAGGGATGTTAGTAATGCCATGCTACTATAGGGATTACAACCATTCATAGTGGTTGATAATGAGGGATAATGAGCAACAATGATGGTTTAAACATGTTTAAACTACTGGTTGGTGGTGTGATTGACATGTTTTATTTTCCCTGGTGATTATTACCAAATGGTTGGTTGACAAGCACATGTTTCATAGGGGTGGTTCAACCACCAGCCAGAATACCTGTAGATAGTGGTATTACCTATGGGTTGGCATTGCCTTGTGACCTATTGGTAATGAAAGGCCCTCCAAACAGCTAACTTGGTGAATTCAACGAGGATAAACAGCACGTAATGGTATTCCAAACGGGTTGCTGGTACCTGGTATGTACCTGGGCCACCAAACGTTAGCCATTTGTTGGTGAACATAGCGTTTGGGTTAACGTTTGGGTAAGTAGCAGTTCTGTACCTAGGTAGTGGTGAATCACGTTTTGGGCCCACACATTTTGATTGTTACGAGGCTGAGGTTGGTGGTACACCTAGGCCCACACACATTGCAATTGTTGGTTGTTGCTGGTTGTGTTTTGTGCACACTGTCAGTTGCCAATCATTCTCAAGCATCATACACCTGTGATTGAGCATCATTGTGAATCATGAATCAACGAACAATCCTGAAAGTGCATCAGCAGCCACAATCAGTCACCATTGTCCTTTAAGCTATTCTGACGAATCAATTCACCATTACCATCACGTTACCATTCCCGACCATAGTCAACCACTATTCACTCCACCATGATTGACTCTACTCGATGGCTTCTCAAGAAACCCCAAATCATCCAATTTTATCATTTATAGTAGTAAACCAAGTAAACCAAGTAAACCAACCAGTTTTGGGGTTCTCTGTTTTAAGAAACATCCATTCATGGCCAATCTTAACCATCCCTATCCCAAACCCAGGACCAACTGCTGGTGTCGTTCAGGCCTTCCGCGTTTGCAAGAGGTCGCCCGACAACTCAAAGGCCGCGGTTTGGTGCCGTGGCTGCAAGGGCCACACCATGCCATTCTGTTTTTTAATACAGGCCAGCGGCTGCCAATTTAATTGTTGAGAATTTTTCGTTTTGTTGGCTTGACCTACCCCCTATTTTCGAGTTACCTTTTTAATAGGAAATCATTCCTACTTGGGGTTCCCCAGGTCACCCACTATATAGGCAACTGGAAGCGTAGGGTTGTATCGGCATACTGCGAGAATGAGTTTTGACCTTGTTCAACTGACCTCCTTTTGGAAGATGGTACATATACTGTATACTGGTTGGCCCAAGACCGTTTGGTCATCAGTAGCCATGGCACTTGCCATTTCATCCCAATGAAAAATTTCACTTGCATGATGCCAATAGTGCCTGCGGCAGCTTATGGTTTGTTCTTTTATGGGTAATTAACCATAAAGCTTACTCACCATCTCCGCTGGAACTCATGGTTCACCGTTGATACCCATGTGTTGATTGTTAATGTCAAGTGCTGACAGTGCTGATCGTTGTCAGCAATTGATAGCTAAATATTGTTAATCATTGTCAAGCGTCATTCTTGGCCATGGCTAGCCAATGAGAACTCGCTGTTCATTGGCCATTGTTGACTGTTACAATCCTCAGGATGTATCTTGATTGTATGAACAACTGAACATTATCTAGCCCTCACTACTACTATCAATTCCGAAGCAAAATGAATAACCATGATGACTAATCATATGAAATTACTAACCATCATTATTTGTCAACCATCATTGACCATTGTTCAAGCCCTTTGAAACCCTATCAACCACTATTCAACCATTATTCACTACTAACCATTTGTTCCACAATCGTCAGTCATCAATTCACCAATAGAAGCCCTCAGCATCCATCTTTCAACCATTATTCGCCATTGAGAAGACTACAAGTCATAAACCATCGTGGGCAATTGGCTATCGATGAACTACAATAAACCATTGAAAATAAAGGGCACATCATTGTCAACCATGAACTACTACTAACCATTTTTCAACTATCAACTATTGTATACCGTATCGAACAATCCCTATCGAAAAACTGCATAAACCCTATATACTATTTTAGATATTAAGTACTTCTCACGACTAACCATTGAAAACAAATACTTTATAGACTACCATGAACCACTATGAATCTTTCATCTCACTAATTTATGTACACATTCATTAAAAATCAACTACTTTATAAATCTGTAGTTTTACTATAAACCTGTACGAAGTACACCTGGTTGCACCATAATCAACTAAAATTAACTAACCATAGGACCAACTACGTTAGAAACCACCATGAACTGACCAGTTGCACCTGACCAGTTGCACCTCTACGAAGCATCCGGTTGCACCGCACAGCTGAGGTGCTCTGGGATCACTTCCTGCCGTCAGCGATGGCCTCCGATTTGCTGCGGGGCTTCGTCGACAATGCGTGGGGCGAGTGGCACCCGGGGCGCTTGGGCAGCGCCCAAAGCAGGCGCGCGCGCGAAGGGCGATCCGACCCGGAGAAATGATGTCAGGAAGCGGCTCATGATGACCAATGAATAGTCCTCCAACCGAATTATCATGAGGTCATGATAATGATAAACATGGGGTTAGATCATAGTCACCCCATGTTTATCATTATCTAATAGACATCCAACCCCATGACCAATTATCATGATCTGGTTGGTGGTTTCAAACATGTTTATTTTCGCTAGTAATTATGAACCCATATTGGTTGGTTGATGAATATTTTTCCTAGGGGTCGAAACCACCAACCAGTGATGCTTGTTGGGCAAGTCCAGTTGAGCACCTAATCCCAAAATAGTGATACCAATCTGCATCTATGTGAGTTTCCAGGAGTGTTATCACGATACTTAGTAATGATCAGTAGTCATAAGAGTTTAAAAGAATGATTGTCATGGTAAGTGATTATAGTGCAGATCAGAAGTAACTTCAGTGATGCCAGCAATAGTTTGTTGTAGTCATTCAAGCTTATTGAACCTCATCCCATCATGGTGAATGCGGATGGTCAATGATAATGATAATCAATAGTTTAAGTATTTGTTATAGCAAGTTTCGTTCATAGCCATTCTGATGGCTAGAAATAACAACATAGGCTGGCTCACACTTTTTCTTTAGCATCATTTGCCGTGCTCAACAAGCTCCTGTTATCAGAGACAACTATGAGTTGCGAACAGTTCGAACAATCACGGTAAACATTGTTATATAGCTTGTATTAAGTTTCCTTATTTTTTGACCATCATCATTGAGCGAATTAACACTCACCAGCAAGATAAACTATTCAGTGATCATGGACCGTCACTAGGCATTGGTTATCCATGTTGACCACAGGTACATTGTACCTCAACTACTTGTGGGTGATGATACCATATTGATCATTCATTCCCCTTTCTGACCTGATCATGTTACCAAGCTGGTGCTTAGTGATTGCTTCGGTAGCCTGGCTGTAGCCTGGTTGTTCCACAGCACCCGCTTCGCTCAGCTCCTTGCGTGGCGATCGCATCGCCTGGCCGGACCTGAGCGCCGAGAACCGTTTCGGCCATGCGCTGCGCGGGTGGATGCAGGCGGAGCAGCAGAGGTTGCGGCGGTGGTGGTGTGGTGGCGAGGTTTTAGTTCCTTCTTCTAGTTCTAAAATGTTTTAATCATTGTAGAAGTTGTAGGTGGCTTTGAAATGGTCTGTTGCTGTTTGTGCTGAACATTTTAACTACGAATCACCTTGCCAATCAAAAGCGGTCACCATTATTCATGATTAGTTTCGATTGTTTTCTTGATGGTTTGTGCAGGCAGAGGTTCAGTTGAGCTGCTTATTGTTGAGAATTCCTCATCACTTGTTTGTTGAGATGATTTCTCAACTCAACAGACTGCCAAGACTGGTGGTATACCATCATCGCCATCATCGTTGGCTAGGCCTTGGATGATTTGGTGAGTCAGCTGCCTCTTGGCTGCGGTCCCAGTGGAGTAGAAGCTACGCAGGAAATCCTGCTTTTGGCATCACTAAACTTGCCATGAACAGCTCGCAAGCTACCGTCAAACGAGGCGGTTGTTGCATATGGATCCCCCATAGATTCATGCATGTGTATGGGTGTTTCTCAACATAGGGGACCCCCACATCATCCCCATTCAAACACCCATATATGTTCGACAAGCAGTGAAGTACCCACGAAAACACAGATACGAATTGAGAAACACCTATTTGAAATGTAACTGTTTATATGTTTCCTTAAAATAACTAGCCACTTTCATTTTGAAAGACAAAACAAAAAATAAATCACTAGCAGTTACATTGAATTATGAATTATCTACTGTAACTGCTCGTCAAAAACATTATAGTTAACTAGCTGTTACTCACTCTTTTAGAACACTATACTCAGCTACTTGGCTTAATCAAGCAGAATACCCTATTATAAACAATATCCATTACCGACATGTTTATCATCAATCTTCACAAATCATGACTTACGTATTTATATATAGTACTAATAACTATATTGACGATGAATCATGTTTATTAACGATCGCCCTTCATCATTGCGAGTAACGATGGCAGTTACACTTAAACATGGCCACTTCGCCCTCCCAGGCGACCTTTGCTGAACGGCCCCGGGCCGGAGCTCCAAAACGTCACCGCGCGCGAGCCGCCCATGGCCTCGGTGTACCCAAGACATGCGCGGTATATCCGGCACTACGACAACAACTGCGCCTGGGTTAAGCTGATACTTAAGCCATGGTGAATGGTGGGTTTTGGTGGGTTTAGTGGTTGGTTTCGCTGGGCTTGGATGGGTTTGGCTAGGTTTGGGTGGTTAAGAAGTGGTGAGTTATTGGTTGGTTGCTGGTTGCGGGTTCAGTTTTGTTTTTGTTGGTTGGGTTTGGTTGAGCTGATGGTTAGGTCATGCTAAGTAGTGGCTATAGATGGGCTTTTGGTGGGTAAGAAGTGCTTGGTTGGTTGGATTTTGCACTTTTGTGAATCAACCAAAATTCCATGAACATAGCTGGATGTGCATTACCCACAAGGCCAAAATGATTTTCAAGCTGCAGGTTTCCAAGTGGTAATGCCATGTCAAACTGTTGTGATCGAAAATATATTGTAGCTGTAATGTCATTGGAAGAAGTGGAACTCATCCCTGATCAATGGGGATATTAAACTGTTGGTGCTCAATGCGGACATAAGGTAACAAGTTGTTGAGCACAAGAATTACATACGTACTGTTATTTCAAGCATAAGTTGTCATCAACGCATGAGTATGTCGCATGAAGCATCCTGTGCTTTGTCAACAGACATGAGAACAGATGTTCTGTGTGCATGTGGATGACTGTTGGCGGTTTGCAGCCACTAACCTATATAGTCGTTTTTGTTGGGGATCAGATGGGTTTACCATAAACACCACAACACTGAAACTTTTGCCGATCTAGTTGCGCCTCCAAGATATGCGTCAAACCTTTGTTGAGTTTGTGAATTGGTTACCCACGTTGGGTCCCGTTTGTTCTGAACTCCGAGGTGATGAAGGCCTTGGAGATTGCAATGGACGTCGGCTGACCGCTGTGTACTACCTCAACAAGGGCGTCACTCACAGCAACTCGCCGGCGATGCCATGTGTAGGGCACGAGTTGGGTGAGTTAGATGACAGTTTGGTGTAGTTTGTGATTGTTAACTACCATCTAAACTAGCATCTTTGACCAAACTAGTGTAGCTGTATTGTAGTTTGTGATGGTAGTTTGGTGTAGTTTGTGATTCTTAACAGTTGTGTGATAATCAACGTTTTGTATTGACAATTGTTTTGGTGAAATTTCAGTTTTCAATGATTGATAATGATGATTTTATCATGATGAATAATTGATTTGTAGTACTGCAAGAGTCAACATCTGTAAAGTAAGTGTAGTACTGACCAACAGTCAATCCTCTACAAATGTATACCCATCGTGTTGACATATCTGACATAGATAAAAGACGCACCAACAATCAATCATGTATACCCATCATCTACTACCTTACTTATAAAGGTATGGCTATGGGTCAAAATCCTGTACCCCTGGTTCCCCATCACTATCCATTGTTTTCCCTACTATAATTATTGGTTATTATCCACCATTATTGATGGTCAATATTCAATATTGACCCATAGCCATATCCGTACATCCATCTATTACCTCACTCCTGTCAGATGCAGCTTTTTGGTGCAGTTCCCTTCAGGTGACGGCGGCCATTTGCGCATCTTGGGACGACGCGGTGGCATTTTTGATGCTTGGATTGAGCAGTCCTGCTGGAGGGGGTTCTCAATATAGGGGGCCCCAACAAGATGGTTGGTTGATTTTTTAAAAAGGTTTAACATCGGATGACTTGAGGTTCCCCATATTTTGATGAGAAACAGACACACACACACACACATGGGTAAACTCCCGTCCACAACATACCCACCTAGCGCCTCCTTGTCACCTCAGGACATCCTGCCGGAGTTCAACACCTTGAGCCTCTTCTGGTCAGATCGCCGCTCACCCCACGAAGTGATGCCAGTCCTCAGCGACATGCAACGTTTTGCCTTGAGTTGTTGGTGCCTTGGTCAGCTGTGTGGTGGTGGTGGTGGTGGTGGTGGTGGTGGTGGTGGTGGTG
>VSDK01011045.1:127327-161778 GCA_009767595.1 Symbiodinium kawagutii | reverse complement strand
TGCCAGAGCCGCGGCTTGCCACCGGTGAAGCAGCTGACCCTTGAGACAAAGTCACCCGCCTGATGACCAGGGCTGACCTGGGATGATGACCTTGGATGACCTGCCATGGACCTCGGTAGCCCTTGAGGTGCTCACCTTCAGCACTTGAGTGCAGCCCTGGCTGCGAAATCTGTGGAGATACACTGCGCCTTGGAAGGCGATGGCTGCGTGGCCTTGGCCGCGGTGAGAAGTGGCAGGGGACCGTGGAGCGCCAGTTCCACAGCGTCTGCTGCCAGGTGTGCAGCGTGGGGTCTGGTATCACAGCCGTGCCATGCCGTGCCATGGCGTGCCGGTGCTGTGGGATGACCATCATGACATGTACATAGCTCGCATAGCTTGCCCAAATCGCGAGGCCAGAGACAGAAACACTTCGATGGCTGAGCCTGCTGCTATGTTGCCGGGTGCTGCAGCAGAAGCAGCCATAGATGGAGATAGCACCAGGCTTGCCAGACCGATAAGACACACAGGGCACTCCCAAAACAAGGAGGCCAATCACCCGATTATTGGGTTGTTTGCTGCGGGTTTACTCGACATCATTGCTGTGTCAGTAGCAAACAATGGTTAGTGGTGGTTCGGATTATTATCTAATGATCCAACCATCAAAAACGATCAAACATCATTGTTGGTCATGGGAATAGTAATTAACCATCATTCATTTAACCACCCCATAAAATCTGTAACCACCATGGGAATAGTTATTGATTTGTGATGTTATAAACATTGTTAAGCTATTATCATGTAATCATCATTTATCCATTATAAACACTTGGGTGGTTGAAGATTCCACCCCAACAGTGAACAATGTGCCTCATGAGGCCTGGGGCTGACTCTGAAACAAAGGCCATGTTTGTAAAACCAGGTGCTGCACGACAATGGCAGTTATTGATTTGAACAAGTATGGCAAACGGTAACCCCCAACAATGGCTGAATCAATCGACATTGTCCAAGGTTGTGTAATCCTCAATTTCGAGCTTTTAATATGGCTGGAGTGGCTGTGGTTCCAACTGGCTTGCGCACACAACTCACAGGAGCGGCAGAGCACTTTGGCACAGTCACCGCTGGTGGCGGAACGTTTCTTGTCGGGTAACCTTTGTGTGGCAACGCTCATGTTTTATTTGTCTCTTGTTTTTTTGCTATGGCCTAGATTTGCAGAATTTTCAAACGACCATCATGTCGGCTGAATAGGTGGTGCTTCATTGCCAATGTCTTTCGAATCGGAGAGGTTTGGAGGGAAGACATCTGGAGGGACTTGATATGATACCAAATTATCGGTGGAGTCAAGCTGGCGGCCTAGCCGTTGTAGCCGAGCAGTCAGAATGATATCATCAATTCTTATGACCCATCATTATTCACCATGATTAAGCATCGTTAAACCTGATTAACCACTATGAATCACCTATCACCGATGACCCATCATGTTTAACCAAAATTATTGAGCATCATCAAACCTGATTGACCACTATGAATCCCCATCATCCATTTTTCTGTTGACCATACCAGCCGCGTTCTTGCAATGAGGTTCCAGAGTCCACCATCGACTGAACGAGTGCGTTCAACTGAAGCCCGGGGTCCCAGACTGGATGGACAGCGAGAATAGGAAAGGATCCACAAGTCTTTGTGCATTTACATGGGAATTTCTTAAAGTAGAGGACCCCAAAAAAGGCTGTTTCTAATATGGGATGAGATTTGGGGGTACCCCTATTCTGAGAAACACCCACATGGTGGTTTCTCAAGCCATAGGGGACCCCCAAAGCTATGGTCGGTCTATTGCTATAGATAGTTAAAGGATGGTTGGGGGAGTCCTTATTTTGAGAGACCACCAGACTGGATGGACAGAACAAGTTTTTGTGTGTTTACATTCAGTATGGATCCCACATCGTATCAATGCCATGAATGATGGAACATCTACGTTGGAATCTCGTTTGTGGGATTGTTTGCATCCAGAATGGCCTGAAGAAACTATAATACTATACTTGTAGTTTCCAGAGATCAATATCACAGTAATCAATATAAGCAGTACCTATAGCACTTCATATCAGCTAGTTCCCAGAGATCAGTGGTTAATCATGGCTTCCGTAGATCGGATTTGACGCATGTAACGAGAAGCAGTTCCTGAAAGTTGTAACGAGCCCTGCCCCCAGGACACAGTTGGAGGGCAAGGTGCAAGGCTGGCCGGCCGGAGTAGCTCTTGCTGCGGTGAGAACCATTGAACCAGCTAGGAACTTTGCTTATTTCGAAGATGCTTGCCATATATGCGAGATTATAATGGCAAATTTGCAAGTTACTGGCAGGTGATGGCAAACATGTGTATTCCTCTCTTTTTCCTTCAGGCAACCAAACAAAACCTGAGATCAAAGCTGAACATCGCGTATTAGTGAGTTGTTCAGCGACCCAAAATAGGAGTACATGCGCTGTGATCAAAACTGGAGGTCTTGTACACACTAGAAGGGTTCCTGCTATAGTCGCATGACTGTACTAAATAGAATAACTTTTGATATGTTTTGATCATGACACATTAAACAGCACATATTCCGTACTTGTGCATGTGTCCTGCTACCCTTCACCTCGATTGCATATAGTTGTTCTTACATAAGTTGATTCGTTGTTTTCTTGTGATTCAACCCAGCTTGCAGAACTGGTCATCATCTAGATGTTTTGTCTCAACTCCCCCCCGGTTGTACCCTCTGTGACTCAAAAAATGGATCACCTTCAGCAATTTGTCCCTTATTTTGCTGGTGGTTGACAGGTCGGCAATGTCACCTTCGCATGTTTGCCACACCAAACCTCCAAGCCGTGGTCATTCAAGGTATCAAGCCAGTTTTGCATGAATGTGATCCAAATTGCCAGTGTCCAAACATCATGTCAACGGATTGTTGTAGGTGGTGATACTATCTGAATCTACCTGATATACCAAGATCCATGAATTTACCTGTGATGGCACTAGACAACTGTTTCAGAGGATGACAAGGTGCCCTTGGACGCTGCTTCTGATGTAGTGCAATGCTTTGCATGAAACCTAAAATGATAAAGCCTTCCCGTCATGAATGTAGTCTCGTGTGATCTGATGTGATCTGATGTGATGTGATGTGATGTGATGTGCTGTAGCGTAGTCTAATATGTTTTTTTGATGTAAGAGTGAAATGTAGTGTATTGTGGTGCAGCGCGGTTGGTGTGAAAGGGACTGAACCCCGCCGCAGCCAGGGATTCATGCGAGGGAACGAGCCAAGGAAGAGCAACGCCGCATCGAAGAGGCTCCATGGGGGTGGATTCCGCCAAGGAAGTGATGCCATCTTTGGGGATTACTTGGTCAATTGGCGCTTGAGTGGTGATTAAACTGTGTGAATCTTGATGCTGAAGTATGGTTCAGTAATGTTTGATTGATGCTTTGTGGTCAATGGGTGGTTAAAAAGTCAAAATGATGGTTGGTTGATGCTTGCTTGATGTGTATAATCACAGTTGGTTGCATTGATCGTTAATTTGTTGCTGGTTAATTCATCATCAAGTGTTGGTCAATCACGCCTTGCAAAGGTAAAGTGATGCTTACTACTGCTCAGTAGTGGCTGATGACGGTAGAACAATGGTTCAACAATGGTCAATGATGGTGAACCATGGATCATTGCGATTGGGATGGTCACCCCAGTAGTGGGCTAGTGCTGTGGGATATTCGTACATGCTTGACACCCTTAATGACGCTTTTCCAATCAAACAACAAACATGGATGGTTGATGATGGTTGCATATGGTTGGCATTTGTTGCACTTCCTACATGTATGGACAACTCCTCCATATGCAGTCTAGTTTGATGTGTAAATTATGCTAAGGGTATACTAAATCGGTGCAATACTCACGATGAGCACGATGCCACTTAGTATGAGCACGTTGGTATTTGTTTGGCAAATGAATTGATGTTGGTTTGCTCTTCAATGTACGTTATTTGCCAACGAAGACACAGCTGTAGATGGCGAACTATATAAAAGAGCTGCGGTCAGTATTCATCGTTATTGACTATCACCACGGCATCCAAGTACTGCATGAAAAAAATTGAAATGAAAGCTACTGAGGAAGCACTGAAGTTCATTTTCAGAATATGTGTGCATGTTTCCGTACATGTATTGGGTGTTCTCGAAATAGGCGTACAGTACCCCTCAAGTCATCCTTTATTTTCTATTTATAGTAATTAATATATAATCGAACCTGGTTTGGGGGTTCCCCCATTGCAAGAACCCCCTGTATGTCTACGTTGCAAAATGAATTGTGTCGCACCTTGGTTGATGTTGTCAGGAGCTGAGACTTCAGGCAGAAGAGGAAGAGGCTGGGCGAGCAGCAACAACTCCAGCTTGGAAGAGGCTGGGTATCCCCAAAATGGTTTGTTGATTACTGGTTCATAACGGTTACTGTAGTAGCAAGGGGATAATCACCAATCATAGTGAATAAGGATTGGATAATGATGCGTAATGCTGGCACATCAAAGTTAATGTTGTCTTATGACGAAGGGATCCAAAGCATAAACAGGACTGTAATCAAGCAGTGGTCACGGATGCTTTATTAGCAGAAGCCCAGTACCAAGTTGCAAGCGCGTGAAAGTCCAATCTATCAGAATGCAAATTTGGTGATGATTTGCTAGAGGGCAGTCCCAGCATTCATGGAACTTTCGCCCAGAAGAGCATACCTTGACAGAAGGTCAAAAAGTTGTTCGTTTCGACTGGTGTCATTCAACACCAGTCGGTTATTGTCATTGTGGCCAGCGGTGAAGGGTCGCATTTAACAAGTGTTTAACCCTATGCTTCCTGTCATCGTGAAATCGTAGGTAACCTAGGTAACAAGTTCTGGTTTCTGCCAGGTCCTTGTGACTGTGGTTGGTTGCCTATTATAAGTTGGTGACTGGAAGGGTGGGGTAAGCTGCCGGCAATGCATGATCTATGTCAACGTAGCATGGCTCAAAGGTCCTGTTGGGTGCCTGAAGTTTATCCAAATGGGAGTGGCACCTGGTAGATCCAGTAAGTGGTGGCCGTGAGAGAGGGCACTGGGAACCGGAAAATCAGGCACTGAGTGTGTCACTTTCAGAACCAGCACACCTCATGTTGAACAGCTTCAAAGGATCTCAAATTTACACAGCCCAGGCAAGATTCAGGCGATTGTGGGATCCGCTGGATCATTTTCTTTCCCTTACATCTATTCATAGTTTGATTCTGTTGGTTGATTTCTGTGTTGGCGTTCCCGCGGCATGCCATCGGCACTTTGCACTACTCATCATGAAATGAAGGAGAACGTCCAGCGATGTGGGCTTAAAAACCGGAGTAACCTTGATGTTTTGTCCCAGTTTATAAGAAGATGATGTGGGGGTATGATCCTGTTGATGAGCCAAACTTTTCCTGGGTATGTCATGTTTGTCACCAAGAAATATCACCTGTGATTTCTTTGGGCCGAGTTCGTGTGCAGCATCTCCAAAGGCAAGAAGACGTCAAGAGGAAGAGGAACAGGAGGTGTCGAACAGGTTTTTTTTTTCTGGAATGGTAAATCATGGCTAATGATTGATGATGATTAATCATGGTGTTTATATATATATATATATTTATTTATTTATACATATATGTTATGGTTATTGATAGTGTATGTTCACTGCATGCTTTTGAAAATGTGGTGGTCTCGCCAACAGCAACGGCGATCTAGCTTAACAAATGTTTTTGTACCACAACCTCCTAGAAGAATTGGACATCAATGTATGTTCACGGGGATCCCTTCCACATCCTAAACCACTGATCAGCAGCGGAACTATATATTTTCGGCATTTTAGGCCCGAAGAAAAGGGAGGTCAATAGACAGGATTACTGTGGTCGGTGAAGTGCCCTGGATTCCGTGGGTTTGTGAGTTTTGTTGCTTGCCGGTTATCGCTTCTTCTATTTGCTTCGTGCCTAATGTCTCCATTCATTGGTTGGGTGTATGTCTGGGTTCTGTTGGCAGCACGGGTTTATCCACAACTCGAGGTACCTGTGGAAATTGGTGGTTTTTGCTGCGAAGTCTTGCGGCGGTTGGCCGTGGACCAATCATTGTCGCTCCAGGAACGACGTTCACGGCAGCGGGAGGAAAGGCGAAAGCTGCGTGAAGAACGGATACGTCAGGCCCGGAACCCCGTAGGCCATGAAATTTGTTGCTTCACATACAAGCGGTAAACAAATACATGTATATAAACGTGATAAAGAAATTATAGTGCTCTTTGTTTCCTGCTCACTATTTTGGTAGATGACAGGCCAACCATACTGTAGGTGTAATTAAACAAAAGTCAGTAGTGAGGAAACATGTTGGCCAACTATAATGGGAAATTGTGATTGAACTACCTGGTCAATCGTCAACAATAATGTTTCAATGACCGCGGAACTATGACCAACAACCATGACTTCATATGGTGGTTTCTCAAAGTAGGGGACCCCCAAATCATCATCAAATCATCCTTCATCAACCATTCATAGTAATAAACCAAGCATGTTTGTCGTATTTTGTCGTTCCCAATTTTAAGAAACACCTATATTTGCTCCGTGTACAGCCAACACTCGTCATTCGTCTAGTGGAACACCGGGCGCAAACAGTTTGCATGGTTCACATCGCCGTTTGTTGCCTGTCACGCTGCCATTCTGAATGGACAAATTGGCAATGTCCACCTTGCCGGTAGCAGTTGTCGTCGTTTTGGTGGTGGGTGTTGTTTTGGCAGCTCTAGCAGTTGTGCTGAGTTGTCCCATCATTGCTATTTATTGTTATTGTGTATGTCTTTCTTGTCTGTGTGCTTGAGGGCCGTGAACTGTAGTGCATTATTGCTTTTGTTGAGTATGTAATTTGTATCATCTTGTGGTATTACAGTATTTATCCCTTGACTCTGTTGCTATGACTGATCGTACCGCACTCACACTACGTTGGTCTATTGCACTTGGGTTTATCCCTATCCAAGTCATTTACATCTATCGGGTCGAGGGATTGAATACTGATTGATACTTTATAATGTATACGTCATCATCGTGCGCAGTCCCACCAACACAATATGATGGCGATGACCTACAGTTACACCAAGCTGTGCCTGATCGGTGTGGTGCTGTGATCCATGTCTTTCCATGAAGCCCGGGCCAGGAGCGAAGACACGATGAGGCGCAGATCCAGGTGGTTGGACGTGCTTGGGGAACACCTGGAACACCCGACCGTCTCACTGGATATTGTTTTAGAGAAGGGAGATCCAAACTTGATTGCAGCCACGTTGTTGCACATTGATCTCGATTCTGGATTTCCCGAGTTACACACTTTTGCACGTGTTTTCATAAACGTGCATTTTTCTTTAGTTTTGTCTATAGTCTATAGTCAATACATTCAACTCAACTACTATAGCCAAACCACTCAAGCATAAAATGTTGCACTTAAACACGCTGTTGTGATGACTTGATAACCTGTCATCTCAAACTTGTTCGCGTAATGATCATTGATCGTCACCATGCACAGCTCTGGATCAACCCCCTGGTGGCAGCGATGGATTCCTCGTTGACAGGACAAGGGAGGCCTGACCCGGTTGGAGACAATAATGGTCCTCTTAGTAGATCTCAATTCATGCAAACCTCTGACAGCGATGAATTACTAATTGGATTGTCAGCCCTGATTCTAGATCATTTCTTAGCATTACTCATGGCTCTTTCCAGCAAGGCCCTTAGGTGGAAATGATGATGGCAACCTCGTACAAATACCAAGAGTTCGAGTTCCACCAGCCGGTTGCTGAGAACAGACCAGTAAGCACTACTCTCGGTTCATCCTCAAGCCTGGCAGCTCATGGCAAAGTGATGATCATCCCAGCTCTAGTTGTGATATCCTTGGCGATATCCTGGGTGAGTTCAGTGGATCACCCGGCCTTGCCCCAGTGGATCTCTTTAAGGTTAGATCACCACCTATCGCCGGATGAGGAATGAGCAGCTGCATATCCCCAAGTGCTTATGAGCGCTTAAGTGAAAATTGGATATGTTCATATGGGTGTTTCTCAAAATAGGGGTACCCCCAAATCATCCAATGGTAATCATTTATAGTAATAAGCCAACCATTTTGGGGTCCCCTATTTTGAGAAACCACCATATCCCAAGTGTTCACTACGCATACTTGGGATGATGATTCCGCTCGGCAAATCTTACCGGTCGTGCACCACAGGCCAAAGCTGCCACCGCGACGCCGGTGGTCCCGAGTGTGCCTGAGTTGCCAAAGGCCGGGGGGAAGGATAGGGCCTGGCCATGGGCAGATAGGTTTGATATGGTTTGTTATCCTAGTTAGACTAATGATGAATGGTCATAATGGCCTATAATGGTCCGCAATGGTCAATTAATCAACAATAGGGCCTTGATAGGGATAATGATTGACTATTTCATGGTTAATTAAACAGCTCTATGGGTTGACAATAGGGGGCCAACTATATTATGGCTATGGGTTTGTCCCAATGGTACCTACTGACCATCCAATAATGACCACTAGTAGTACAGAAACCACCAGCTTTTGGGGTACATATGTTTTTGACAAAACCAGTGATCAATGGAATTAATACGGAAGTAAGTGCAATGCAGGGGTTGTAAGAATTGGATACGGACTGATTAAAGGTGTTTGGATTTGATATTGCTGTACATGTATCACTGCTTACGTCTGGATAGACCAGTGATGTGTAGCTTCGATATGAATGACGGTGGATGTATCACTAAGTTCACCCGTCATGAACCATGACATGATTGGATGTAAATTTGTGAATTTACATCTTCATATACATTGGTGATTGGATGTAAGTTCATGAACAGGTTGATTGTTGGCGACAATCGTGCTGCTGACATTTGTTGATTCCAACCAATCCTGGTGGTACAGGGAATTATGGGGAAGCAGACATTTATGTACCGTAGCATTTCACAAAAATTCTTATTAATTATGGATGATGTTGGGTTCATCAGTCTACTATGGGCATCTAATTCTTGTTGATATGAGGGAAGTCTCGAAGAAAACAAGTAGGATTTTTGGTTTGTAGAATTTGCTACAACCCAATTTGATGCGCAACGGACGAAATTGGGTGAGGCTGGCTCATCACGAAAGAGCGATGTTCAGTCCTGGTTGATCCTATTGCACTAGTACGTCATCTGTAAGCGGTTGGCAATGCTCAGCGACACTGGATCTTTGAACATAACGGGCACACGGCTTTGAAGCACATCAACTTTCACAACTTAATGTGAGATTCTCCCAAAATTCTTCTTGAAGCTAATCTATTTGGGGTAGGCTTGGGTGAAGTTTTCATTGCAGATCTAAATATGTGTTGTTCTTAAGCATGAACTGGGGATTGTTACTGGGTATCAAGCTACTATTTTACAAGCCTATTGGGTGTATCATTTTAGTACCATTATATTGCCATATTTTGCCATTAAGCCACCCCTCAAGCACCCTCTATAAGCACCGAGATGTGGCCGAACTTCCAGCATGGCGCAGCCTTCCCCAGGAGCCCCCTGGATCAGCAGAGATGCGTTTGCTGCAGCAGGTCTTGCTGTGCCCTGGCAGGAAGGGAACCAACCAACTGCGTGTTTCTCAAGTCATAGGGGGCGCCCAGTTATCATCCATTTATAGTATGACAATGTATGAAATCAGGATTTGTAGGATGAAGATAGAGAACGTTAATCATTTCTAGTATGAGACCAGCCATGTTTTGGTCCTATCTTGAGAAACCACCAAGTAGACGCAACTGGCGATGGGATGGTCATCTCGCTTAGTCACTAGCTGGTTCACGTTGGATAACCATTTGATAGACCATCATAGAACCAACATTAGAGCCGGTTGACCGGGGTATAGCAAGATTGGATAGTCGTCTAGCTGGTTAAGCTTGCCTAACCTGGGTTATAAATAATTAGTTATAGTTTTTTGTTCACCAACTGAATCACCCACAGTTTATATGACCGAGTTATCGAAATCTAGCGTTACGACGTTTCTTCGTTGGTTAGTTGGTTGAGGTTGGTTCTGACTTCTCTGCGCAACTAGTTGATAAACTACAGACACTTTTCTTGGCCATCTAGGCTACACCTCTAGTTGCAAGTGGCATAACTTTTCAAAAGTTTACTGGCTGTTACCCTTCTAAGAACCAACCCTACAATTTTTTGTAACAAGTAATTTGGAATAGCATGTAGGAATCTATTTTGTAAGCTAAGCCTACAATCTACTGGCTAATGATCATCCGAGAGAGCAAACAAGCGACCCATCAACCAAGAACCGGTCTGAGCTATGACGGGGAAGTTGAAACTCGGTCAGTGAACCAGTGGGATACTGCAACTTCTTACGCATGGGTACCTGCCTGTTTGAGCAGGGTTGCAGTCAAGCCTTAACGTGTGGCTTGGTTGATCATCCCAAAAATTACGGGAAAATCAGCCAAAAATATAAATTGGAAAGTGACCAACCAAACATCGAGCGTAACTAGCTTGTCCATTGCTCGGAGAATATTATCATATGTTCAATAAGTAACCAGCAGCCGACCAACACAATGAACAACTTCCAAGCCGACTAACCAAATTAGCAGCAGGGATTTGAATAACCAACCAGGTATATATCTAATCTCAGATTGGGTGACGGTGATGGCAAGTAGGCAAGTACAGTAACTGTGACATCCAACAAGCACCAACATCTTGGCCACCCTTTCCAGGATGTACACGACATTACCGTCATCAGCCCCTGATACCCAAACCGGTGATGGGGTCGTGGTGAGACCAACCAATTCTAATCGTGTGATAAGCTACTATATATGTTACTATGAATGAACATGAGGTTGGACCTACACGTATACTTATTCTATGTCATTCCATTTGCTGGTAAATGATCATTTGTTGTTCCATCGGGTTCCATGAATTTGCACTTTGTACACTCGGTTGTTTGGCCCCAACAACGGCAAACAATTGTTTTGTGGAATTTTGGCCTGTTCAACAACGGAGAATCGAAATGACACAAGAGATCCAGAAATGGTATGATTTGCATCATGAACCTGCGCAGGGATTTGGAGAGTCAAGAGTTTATGATGTCCAGGAGTCATCCATGTGCTTGCGAGACGCAGTTCACAGGGAAGAACTCTTGCTGCTGGAGAGCCACGCAGGAGACTTTTGCACTGTTTATAGGGCTTATAACCAATTCATAAAGGTATATGAATATATAAAGGTTAATGATGATAGGTATGGGGATGATCACCAACAATAATGGTTAATCAACTACAAGCGCTGGTGGTTTTTAACATTTATCATTTTCACTATCAATTATTATGAAATGATTGGTTGACTCATATATGTCATGATGGATACTTCAACAACAAAAAAGTTTTACACAGAAGGGCAGAACGCTGCAGGTTGTTCCGGCCGAGCATAGAGGTCATGTCTATACTTCACTTCTGCATGCTTGATGATGCTGATTCTTGCAAAAACGGTTTGTTAAATGTATGATACCCTATCCGCAACCAGTTACCTGCAGTATAGGTAACCAAACCCAGTTGCAACGAGCTGGTAGAAATCAGAACTGGTTACCTACTATTTCATGGTCGCTGGAAGCAAAGGGGTATAACATTTCTGGAGGTCTCTCAGCCAGCACACCAGTCTGGTGGCCACTGGTTCCAGTGTTGCCATCCTCCACGCCATGCTGCGGATGAGGTACTGCACGAAGCTCCTGCCCAAGAGTAACGACTCGGTGGAGAAGAAGAAACCCATCGAGTGCCGGTGCTTGGAGATCCACCGCGAAAAACCATCATACTGGGTTCGTCCCATAGATATTTTGCTGGTGGTTTCAATCATTTGTTATTTTCACTAAGATTAAGAGCTATGATTGATTAATCAGCTAGGTATGATCATAGCATATCATAGCTATAACTAATATCAAGCTATATGTTCACCAAGATCATGACGGGTTGGTTCAACCACCAACCAGAAGCTTAGCTTAGGCGATGGTCATAACTTAGAATGGGTCCCAGATGACGCGCGTTGCCATTGCTGTTGGTGGTTTAAGCATTTGCAAAAAACACAATTGAAAAATGCTTAGTGGCAAATGCTTAGTTTGCAAAAATCTCTTGCACATAATCATCAAGAGATTTTCGTCGCTATTGTTGGCTCTTCCCGGAGATTGGCGAGGATTCAGTTACGGTATGCGCCCGCGCCAACAGTCAAAATGATGATTTGTAAGGAGCCCCGCCACTGACAGTGGGAATGACCGTTCTGAGGCCTATGTTCGCAGGGGATACCCTAGCTGCGTCCATCAACACCCGTGATTGCCATCTTCAGCCAGCAGCATCCTTTATCATCCTATTTTGACCATTATTATCGACGGTTACCAATGATTCATAGCCACTATGGTTTGGATTGATCAAGAATAATGGTACTCGTGCAACAATGTCATTGTCATTATTGACCCACTGAGTAGTAGCTAGTAATGGTCAATAATAACAAGGAGTCAATAATCAGTAATGACATTGTACCATTCCAAACTGTCAATAATCAGTAGCTGGATGGCTTATACCCACTAACTTACTGTAGGTTTTTAGTGTTCTTTGGGATATGATTGATTTCCCATATAACCACTAAAAATATATATATTTTTAGCAAGGGATCTATAAGCCACCAAGGTAGTACTTAGGAATGCTTGCCATTACTCCATTACTAACTACTGATGCTCAGCGCGAAGGTACAACAATCCAGAAGGCTCTTTGATCATCGTTCCACCTGAGGAGACATGGGGACGACATGGGACCGGCCTGCGTCGTTGTGGGAATCCGGCCTTGTTCCTGACACCGTTGCATGGATCAATGATAGTTAGTAGACGGTACAAGTAGGTCAACAACGGTTCATAGTCGTTGATAGTTGTTCAGAAGAGTGAATATCTGTTGATGATGGTGGTTGGGAAGGGTTAGTAATCCATTTTTTGAACGTAGAAAAAGAAACAACAACCACTCACTGTGAGGTTTGGAATACAAAAAAGCGTCACACATCCTCTCACTGAGAGCATGCCTGCCAGGTATCCACCATTTTCAGTGTCTATGGTTCAAAATGATGAGCCCAGAAAAAAAAGAAAAACGCAGTATTATGTATAATCAAGTTTGATTAATTGTTTGGTTATAGCCGTTCAAAATCGCTGGGTAGCGCTGTCAAATTTGCTAAAGCGTCCTAAATAAGAGGCAACCATGGCTGTGTTTGAAGCCAATGTTGGTGGTGGGTTGTTGGTGTTTCCTAAGTAATAGACCCATCTTAAACCCATCAGAATCGGTTGGCACAAGATAGTTCTAAGAACATTTCACGTGGGAAATTCCAAAGTGCCTTGAAAAGTGTTGCCGTCCAGTGCTTGAAGACTTAATCTCATTGTATGGGCACCATGGATACCAGCACTGCTGTTTGGCTTGCTGTCTAGTTCTCTGCTTGATCCTGAAGTCGTGAGCGGCCAGTGGGAGATCCTGGCCACTGTGTGATGGCTCATAGCTAATCAACAAAAGGTGCTGTTCGCTAAGTTGGGGCCCAGAGCTAGGGTAACTACCAGTTATGGTAGATAACTATGGGTGGTGGTTTCAAATTGTTTTCCCAAATGTATTGCCAAATGGTTGGTTGGTTGACAAACATATTTTTCATAGGGGTTGAAACCACCAACCAGAAACCTGCTATGTTGACTAATTAGTTGGTTAAACTCGCGTTAACCAGTACCTAAGTTTCGCTGTAAACTGGCAGACTGGAGTGGACCTCTTAGAGTGCCCCGAGCCAGGGTCTACCCAGCCCTTTGCGGTGTCAAATCCACCAAGTGAACTGGGTGCTTCTCACAATAGGGAAATACAAAAATGGTTGGTTGGTGACCAAACATATCTAAAAATGATGCATGTAATTTGGATGATTTTGGGGTACCCCCATCTTAAGGAACCATCAATTGATTAGCGAACCCAAGGTTAGCATGATGTAGGTGGTACTCTCAAAGTGCTTGTTTTCGGGAAACTCGAATTCTGAACACTACTGGGTCCTTCTAATGCCAATGAACTCATGAATAACCCTAGTGCAAGACCAGTGAATAATGCGATACGGTCTATTTGTAGCAAATGGTAATGAAATGGTAAAATGTGCAAAGCAACGGTATGTAATTACATCAAAAACCATCAACATTAGTTTCAAAAGCTTCAAAAAATTGAAACAAACGCAATCAAAACGGACCTAACATTGAAACGAAGACAAACACATATGAGCGCCCGACAAAATTACCGTTTTTTACTTTCTTATGCGTGCAATCATTGGTAGAGAGAAGTAGTGAAAATCCCCAAAAGCGAGTAGGTCCGACTGAAAAGCGAGTCCGTTTTGCTCAAACACAGAACCCGCAAAAGCGAGTAGGTCCGACTGAAAAGCGAGTCCTGCCCAAATGATGGTCACCCAAACAAGTAATCTTGTCCGCTGCTCATATGAAAATTATAAAATTCATTAAGTTCCAATGAAAATAATGAACACAAATTCACTTTCAAATGAACAACTACATGAACAAATAAAAACCGCAACTTCATCAACAAACGGCAATGAAACACAACATGAAAGAAAACAATTCAAATCAGAAAAAAATACATTTAATAAAAGAACAACAATGATTTCCAATCAACAGCTGCCCAAAAAATAAGCTAAGTTTTTTGTCAAAAGAGTTGAGGCATTGTGTGGTCGTTTCGTGTTGTTTGGTATTCTATCGCGATACGTACCTTGTTTGGTCTGATTCAAATTATAAATATTTAAGACTCATAGCCTTAGCTGTTCACTGAATCATTTTCTAGTGTGAAGTGTGAAGTATTGGTCCAGTGCCACCTGTTTCCGCATTTTTTGGCCAGGCTATGTAGCATTGACGCGGCTCGTTGCGGGTTTGTCTCCCGCAGCGGAGAACCAGTGGCACCTCGGAGGCAGAGCCCATGGCGCGCCGAGCTGAAGGCTATGTCAAGGCATCATTTGGTGCCGAGCCGATTGAAATTCGTGTGTTCTGTCTGAACGGTGATGGATGCATCTTAAGCCTTTGCCCAGCAACCACATTGGGAAGGGAAGTGATTCAGATGGTTTCAAAGCAACTGCCAAGGAGAGGTGCAAAGCCCACTCTCCACCACCTTACTTCACCCCTGATTTTGCACCAAACGTTGCAAGAACAAGGCATCACGGGTGAAACTGCAACATTTTCCTGTACCTACGTCCCCACTGATTTGCTTGCTGCAGTGAGATTTGTGCGGGGATTCTCTGTCTCGGAGGAAGAAAATGCATTGGACGGATTGACGCAGATAGCAGGCGCATCATCCACTAGTTGCCTGCGCCATCTTCCCCAAACCCTCGATACCTTGATTCTTGGTGTTGATTTTGACGAGGAGCTGAATGAGGTGACGTTGCCGAGCAGCCTGCAAACTTTGACATTTGGCCGTTCTTTCAACCAGAGCCTGGATCGGGTCACCTTGCCTCCCAACCTTCAAACTTTGACATTTGGGTATGATTTCAACCAGAGCTTTGATCGGGTCACCTTGCCGAGCAACTTGAAAACGTTGACATTTGGTGACAATTTCAACCAGAGACTGGATCGTGTCACCTTGCCTCGCAACCTGCAAAGTTTGAAATTCGGCCGTTCTTTCAACCAGAGCCTGGATCGGGTCACCTTGCCTAGCAACCTGCAAACTTTGACATTTGGTGAGTATTTCAACCTGAACCTGGATCGGGTCATCTTACCGAGCAGCCTGCAAACTTTAGCTTTTGGCCGTTCTTTCAACCAGAGCCTGGATGGGGTGTCTTTTCCGAGCTGCCTGCAAACTTTGACGTTTGGTGATGATTTTAACCAGAGCTTGCGTGGGGTGACTTTACCAAGCAGCCTGCAAACCTTGACGTTTGGCCGTTCTTTCAACCAGAGCCTGGATCGGGTCACATTGCCTAGCAACCTGCAAAATTTGAAATTCGGCCGTTCTTTCAACCAGAGCCTGGATCGGGTCACCTTACCTAGCAACCTGCAAACTTTGACATTTGGTGAGTATTTCAACCTGAGCCTGGATCGGGTCACCTTACCGAGCAGCCTGCAAACTTTAGTTTTTGGCCTGCGGTTTAACCAGAGCCTGGGTGGGGTAACTCTACCAAGTAGCCTGCAAATTTTGACGTTTGGTGATGATTTTTACCGTGGCTTGCATGGGCTGACCTTACCAAGTAGCCTGCAGAGTTTGACATTTGGCCGTTCTTTCAACCAGAGCCTGGATCGGATCGCCTTGCCCAGCAACCTGCAAACGTTGACATTTCGCGGCAATTTCAACCAGAGCCTGGATCCGGTCACCTTGCCGAGAAACCTACAAACTTTGACTCTTGGTGATCGCTTTAACCAGAGCCTGGATCGAGTGATTTTGCCTAGCAACCTGCAAGATTTGACATTTGGCCCGTGTTTCAACCAGAGCTTGGATCGGGTCACCTTGCCGAGCAACCTACAGACTTTGACATTTGGCGATGATTTCAACCAGAGCTTGGATCAGGTCACCTTACCGATCAGCCTGCAAACTTTGACATTCGGCCGTTCTTTCAACCAGAGCCTGGATCGGGTCACCTTGCCTAGCAACCTGCAAACTTTGACATTTGGTGAGTATTTCAACCTGAGCCTGGATCGGGTCACCTTACCAAGCAGCCTGCAAACTTTAGCTTTTGGCCGTTCTTTCAACCAGAGCCTGGATCTGGTCTCCTTGCCCAGCAATTTGCAAACTTTTACCCTTGGCGTTGGTTTCAACCAGAGCCTGGACCGGGTAGAGTTTCCAAGCAGTGTTCAGACTGTTTCTTGGATCCGCTCTTATCGCCTTGGGATTGAAGTAATGAAGATCAGCACGTTGTGATTCTGCAAGTGCGATGGATCTGACGGTGGCAGTTCGATGCAAAAAAGATGCTGGCGACATCAGAGACCATCACGGGCACAGGGATGATGGATCACCGTCATGGACGTTGCTATTCTTGTTTGAACATGTTTGAACAACACAAGCATTAGGCATCATGAATCATCATGATACCTTTGGCTCACCAAGTTGAGTCTTGAAAATGACAATGTTTATCCATCTCTACAGTGTTAGTATTCTAGTGTTATTTTTCTCAAAAAATGGATCAAAAGTCAAGGCGCACAGAACAAATCTTTGTTTTCGACCCCAATTGAATATTTTTCCTCAGCAAAATTATCCCAACTCAATGTTCATTGTTCTAGCCCATTCAACTTTGCGCTTTAGTTTTTTTTACATAATATCTAAGCGTAAATCAAGTAGGTCTGTTTATTGGGCAAACTCTCCATGTTGCGGCGGCTGAGCCGTGCCAGGAGCGTTCCGAGGAGTATCTCTTTGCGCCTCCGAAGCCACGGCGCCACGAGGGCAAGGTGCGAAAGAGGCGAGCCCCGTGGGCGCTAGGCGACGGGTGCCCCAGCCATGGATCGGCCACCAGGACCACCGGGACGGGCCCCAACGTCGCTGTGATGAGTTTGGGGATGGCCACGTCCAACATTTCAAGCGTCTACTCCCTGGCGTCCAGCGATGTTGGAGTACTCCATGCGCAGTTGCTCGCAGGCCTCCCACCAGCAAGCTGAAGAAAAACAAGGATTCGCAACAGGTGCAGCTGCAAATGTCAAGCGGCCATTCTTGGAATTTGTTTTTTGTTGTGTTGCGTTTTGTTTTTGATGAGAAAAAAGCAATTATTGTAGTGCTAGTGACTGTATGGTGGAGCTACCATTTGCCAAGCATCTATAGTGACCAGTGACTAGGAGGGGTACGGTGTGTTTCTTTTTTGCTCGTCATCGTGATGCTAAATGTGAGCGTTTTTTTTTCAGGAATCATGGCCGTCCTGGCCAAGCTCAAACTCAAACTCGTTGAAACCAGAAGTTCTTGGCGAGTACACCCTTTGGGGATCCAAGCCATTTGGCAGATGTGTTGCTGTCAACACAATATGAATACAGCATCAGACAACACCATGACCATTTGCCATGAAAAGTGTGTTGATTTTGATTGGTTACTTGCTGTCACCAGATTCCAAGTTGTAATCATGACGCCAAACATGAACAGTTGGAATGGGATAATATTATGTTGATGCATGTTGATGCAACAAGGCAGCAAACTCGGTGGTTTGAACCAGACTGAGGAGGCAAAACCAACCATCAACTGACACAATCTTGCCTAGCCGACCTCCTCGGCAGTCGTCCTGCAGTGTGACATGTGGTGGATCAAACCTTGTTGTTTTGTGGCGGTGAAAGGCGGGACATGGTGGGACGGTCTTGTTGTTCCCAGAACCATGCCCAGATTTCTTATGTTTTAATCAATGAAAACTACTTCCTATAGTGCCCCTATATATATTTTCTCCTGGAGGACTTCATCAGGAATGGTTTCATTCATAATGGCGCGTAATTTTAACAAAGTAAACAGGTGGTTCCTTGTTGGATGCCTCTTGTGCATTCACTGAATCAAACATGTGTTTCATGGCATCCATGTCTAGCCGGATGTTCATGCAGGTACTGTAAGAATTTGATGTGATGCATCTCCGTACGCATTTTTGCAGAATTATTCTCAAATTGTTGCAAGCCGCATGATGTGTATCATTGCAAATAGCATATCTTCCACACAGCTGTATTTCATACAGCATATCATGTGGATGAGCGAGGCAACTGAATACATTGGCACATGAGTGTGAATATAATCAACTATATTCAACAACCATAATCTTACTACAGTAATTCTCGAATATAATCAACAACGGCGTATGAAGGTTGATGACAGGGATCGATGACCAACAATCGATCACAACCTGGGATTTGGGGCAGACATGGCTAGGTCGGTCTTTAGTGGTGGTGGTTTTTACCATAGTTCAGCCACTATTCGTCGAAACCAGTGCTCAGTGAAGCATTTTCCATTGATCGGTTATCATTGCAGCAAGCATACAAATGACTAACCATCAGCAATGATTATCACCTCGATCCACGGATGCAAGGAAAAAGGAATCCTCCGATGGAAACTCATAAATCTGTAGGATATACCTCATACATATCATCCATATCATATGATTAAATGTCCTATCTTTTTATCTATATGGGTTTATCATGATCTACAGGACACACACAGATCATACCGATACCTGGCCACCCCTTTAGGATTCACCGTTCCACCAACCCATGTGGCCATGCCGCCGCGTTTGGCCGCCTTGCGCTTCGCGGATGTGGTCGCCGCAGCCACTGGGTGTGACAACGTGGCGGCGCCAGGGTGGGTGGGTGGTGATCCCCGGTGGAACTTCCATGGTTGGTGAACTATTTGGCAACTATAGTGATTGGCTGGTAACTATAGACTATAGGTGATAAACTATTTGGTGAACTATTTGCTAAACTATTTGGTAAACTATTTGGTGAACTATGGGTTTTGACTGGTAACTATAGTGATTGGTAAGCTGGTGAGCTATGGGTTTTGGCGATTTTGACTAGTCATATTTGGCAACCATGGTTCACTATGGTTGTTTTTGACTGGTAAGTAATGACTGGTAACTAGTGATATTTGGTATTTTGACTCGTAACTAGTGATGACAACTACCTTCGAGTAGATGCTCAATGCCATGTTCAATCTTTAAACTTACGTATTGAGGATGGTCCAGTTTGATATTCTCTCAGGATCACTGATGGCTGCTCGACGCCATGGCTGGTAAACCAGCGGAAGGAATGGTAGATTGCCACTTGGTAGGGTAGATTAGAAGAGGGCTATGGTGGTTCATAGTAGTTACTAGCGATAATTGACTATTGTATAGCACTTAGTAAGCATGTTGAATGGGTCATCATGGGTAATCTGCTATAGACTACATGTGCTTAGCCATGAATTTGCATCATGAACTTCATCAACCATGGTCGTTTGTTTGCTGCTGGTTGGCCGTGTGGTTGATTGGTTCATCATTCAAAGGCAACAATAATGGACATACACATGATAGATGCAAGCACAACAATGACGACAGCTTTGGAACAATACTACCAGAAGGGTTGTTATGGGTGTTAATGGCCGTCAGGAAATACACATGTAGCAGTACTGATAGTGGCAAGCCGATGACATGAACAAATCACTAATGGTGTTGCCATCAGAAGCTAATGATACTCCATCAAATTTGCGTAGATATGCATCATCAATATTTCCCTCCCATTAGGGTCAGGGTTAGTGAGCACGGGTAATCATGGGTATTTTTTTTAAGCTAGACCACATAAACATGGCCCACCCATGAGGAAGGAATATTTCAACAAGCAACTCAAGCAACCGTTCTTGGATTATCAAGGCCAGAGTGGTTGGGTGCCAAGCCAAGTTAGGGATATGTGCTGTGAGGCTGACCGAAATCAACTGAAGGCATTATATCTATCTATCTTTCTATCTATCCATCCATCCAATTATCTATCTATCTATCTGTCTATCTATCTATATTGAATGAATAGGTGTTGGCCTTCCTATGCTGTGCTATGTGTGTTTACTTTTTAGCAAACTATATTTTTTCTGAATATATGCTTTAATGATAAAATATGATCCCGATTTTCAAAGTTTTTTGACTCAGAACTGGTTCTAAGAACTCTCTTGAGTTCGAAGAGGTTGCTAGAACCTGAAGCGGGGAGAACCTAAAGCGGGTTCTAAGAACCACCTAGAATTTGGTCCCTGTTTAGTGGGCCCCTAGAGTTGGGCCCTATATATTTATGTTCTGTTCACATTCAGTAATAGATATGTGTATATTCTTTAGCTTGCCCAACTAAGTATTCCCGGCACTGGGTTTAAGATCAACACTACATATATTTCTACTGCAGCATTGGGCTTAAGGATATGTTTAAATTTGAATTTAGATATGTAAACATTGCTATGTATGTATATTTATTGATTGATGGATTTATTTATTTATTTATTTATTGATTTATGTGTTTAATTCAAATGCATTTCTCCATCTAACAATGTTGCATCTTCCAAAAGAGCCCAGTTGATCCCAGCATTGCGTCACCACCAAGGCGGCGGCTCAAGGCACCGCAGAAGTGTGATCAGAACTGGTGGATGGAAGCATCTATGTTGGTTAATCATTTAACCACGGCAATAACCATTAATTTTTGGGGATTCCCAGGTTGATGACAGGTGTCTAATCGTGCAAAAGTGTAGTGACTGGTGGTTGATGGGAATTATAACGCGATGGTTTGCAAGCATAATGGTTTCCACTAACCAGATAAGTGTGTGGTCCTGCTTGGAACATGAATTCCATGGTTGATGATAATGGATGTATAATCAGCAGAATTGATGTATACCAAGAGTAACCATAAGAGCAGGGGTATAATCAACCAAAACTATCAAAATTATATGAGTAACCGAACATAAGCCAAACATGTGGGTATCGGTGAAGCAACGACAACGACTATTGCAACCGACCCATAACGGTGATATTTGCCCCAGCACCAATTTAAATCATCCATGCTCACTATCAGCTCATACAACATTTAACCGGACCCACCCTTCCACTTCCCTTTAGAATAGGTACTGTAGCCATCCCTACGTGGTGGTCCCTGGATGTCTAATGGGTACTGTAATGAGGGTCAAGTTGTGTTCACTCCACTGTCTGGGCTCAGTAGTGATTGACATTGATGATGTCTCAAGCAGCTCTTCAGGGTTGATTGTTGTTTGACTGGCTGTTGGGAGCGAAGCCAGACCCAGGACTAGCCTTGTAAGGGTCCTTTTGACGGGGGAGCGATTTGGAGCCAAGGTGGTGGTTGATGCTTATCAGCAGCTCTTGCGAGATGGTACGAGCCAAGACACACAGATGATCTGTTTTTGATAGTGAAGGCTTGCATTTATACACACATTTTGCTAGTGTTTCAACTTGTTCATAGTGAAGTACAAAAGACTGAAGGGTTGGATTGGTTGGACTACTTTATTTGCTATTCATGAAGGTCGAGCTATTGACTGGAAACTGGTAAGGCATACATACATACATACATACATACATACATACATACATACATACATACATACATACATACATACATACATACATACATACATATGTACATACATACATACATACATGCATGCATACATACATACATACATACATACATACATACATACATATGTACATACATACATAGATATATATATATATATATTGAAAATGCATACATACATACATACATACATACATACATACATACATACATACCTACCTACCTACCTACCTACCTACCTACCTACCTACCTACATACATACATACATACATACATACATACATACATACATACATACATACATATATATATAGAATACATACATACAGTATATGTATAGATTCATGTGTGTCAAATATCGAACAAACCCTGGAGGGTATCAGTGGTCCTCACTCGCCTCAGGGGAGAGCAGCGCCGGGAGCAGAAAGCGAGGCTCCCGCAGCATGCACAGCAGCATTACCATGGTGACCTTTGTGGTGCTTACATGGAGGTTTCTCAAAAATTGGGATCCTCCCCAAAATTGGAGGTTTATAGTGGTAATAGATATCCTTAATGCCCATTATAGTATTTAAAAATATGTTTTGATACTTATTAATATTTTTTGATTGTCAGTTATTAGTAATATCCACTAGGTTTATAGTAATTGCCAAAATGTGGTTGAAACTAGTGGATAATAGTAACCAACAATAGTGGTTAAGCAACTACTTTCTGGTTTATTATTCTTGTAAATGCTTAATGATGGATGATTTGGGGGTACCCACATTTTGAGAAACGTCCAGGTGATGATGGTAAGTAGTGCTGTATGGTGCTCACAAGTAAATGTTAGTCACCAACCAATCACGATCATTATTGACTTATTGATCAATATAGTGGTTGGTAATGATTTGTGAATAAGCCAGCTCCGATTTAACCATGAGTAGTTGGCGCTTCAACCCCATGAATGTGGATGGTTTATTAATGTGGATATTCCATTGCCCTTAGTTTCAGGCTTCAAAAAAGAAGGCAATCAATAAATCATGAGCCGTGATCAACAATAAAATGAACATCAGTCAACAACCATGGTAGGTGGCTTGTAGTTACTGTAGAACATCACTACAAACTAATGATTAAATGGTTGGATTTTCGTGTTTGATATTCATGATGGCTCTAGTGGTACTTTGCAAGTACGAAGGGAACGTCGAACACAGGACATGGCGTATTTTCACTTTAAGTTTCACTGACGGGTGCAAGTGGAGCAGTCCTGCACGACAAGGTTGACCTTGAAGAAAAAACTATTACTTTGAGCTTGCAAAACATAAGTGTGGAGAATCTCATTGACACAGTTGCATCACGTTGCATCACAAAGAATTGCCAGCTCTCGATTCCAGCGATGATCAGACTGGGGTGAATAGCACACGCTTAGTGCTTGGAAAGCGACAACCTTCCACTACTGACAATACGTGCCCTTCTTGAAGAAACACTGCCTTCATGAAAAATCAATCAATTTTGACTGCCCTATTTTTCCAGGTACTTAGTTCAATTCTTAAGTGGAAGGCACCAAGGTTGCGAGTCATTGAGTCATGGAGTAGTTGGTGCTCGATTGTCGGAAGTTATGAAATATTGCTACTATATGAAATATTGTTATGAAATATTACTACTATATATTATCATTGAGTAATTATGAAATTTTTGATTCACCTGCAAAAAAATACTTACGTAGTCACGAGCGGATCACTGGTGAGCACCCTGGCTCGCTGAATTGACGAGGGTGCCATGGCTTCAAGTGACATTTTACTTATCAAAACTCCAATGGTGTGAATACTTACGTATATCAATGATGTAATAATGGTGGGAATACTTGGCCAAGTATGTAGTTATCATGATTTGACCAAACAAGCGTAATTATTGGGGAGGTGGCCTAATTTCACATTTTAGGTACTCCAGGATGACTTGAAAGATCCCGGATTATCACTGCATATCCATATACATCATACACGCGTGTTTGATTTATATTAGATTTGTTCAGATGAATGTGATTCTATTATTATACTTCTTCGGATATGACATGAACCAAAATGTCAGACATCGATATTTGCATTTAAATTGTTAGATATGTGTATATATTTCAATATATATATATATGTTTATATTTATAGATAGATATGTTTTTGTATATATTATATGATTGATTTGTTTAAATCATAGCACTCCCGGATGACATCAGAGCTATCCGGAAGCCTCAGGGGAGAGCAGCGCTGGGAGCCGAAAGCGAGGTGGGGCGGAGCCCAGCGCCGTGGACACTCCGTGGGATCCGGTTGGGCTCCTGCAACCGGCAACCCGCCGAGCACTGATCCACTTGACATGGTGACCGTAGTGGCCCTTAAAAGATGATGGTTAGTAGGGCTCAGTTCTTTGTTCACCAACCAGGCCCTACAAGGGTGGGGTCAATTAAAGAGTGGTCAACCAGGTGAATTGACAATCTTTGACCATCTACATAGTAATGATGGGTCAACCAGGCTTGATTATTGATCAATTAAGTAGTGGTTGACCCATTCGTATCCACTTGTGAATGAGCCAGCCTCTACTTGACCAGGAAAAGTTGGCGTTTTAACTCCATTCATTTATGTGGATATTCCATTTCCTTTAGCATTGGTCATGGTGGTTGATCATCCCATTTAGCAATGGTGAACACAACCACGGTTGAATCTATCAATTTTATGATCTGTTTATGGTAGTTCAATTCATCATAGTTATCTACTAGGTCACTAACAACCAGCCGTGGGACGGTCATCCCAAAACAGTGCTTATTCCCCATTATCAACCATTATTTGCTTACATGCTTAGTCATAATCCCCTTTATTAACCATTATGTTTTTACAATACTGTATGTTTTTTAAAAACCATTAGCCACAAACCATCATAGATCATTAGCTTCTCACCAAGACAGATCTCACCAATACGGATGACTAATGGCTCGAGTCTCCCACCATGGCATGTGCCCTTACACCTCGTCGTGCCGCAGGCGCCCTGCCCGGCGCCGGTCATCTCCGCGGCCACGGAACCATCCCTGCCGCGCGCCTGGCAGCTGCAAGCCGTAGGGCCAACTACTTGGAGTGGCCGCAGGCGGCTGGTGCCGGTCATGACGTCATCAGGGCAGCCCTGCGGTCGTCTTAAGCCCGGTTGCAAGTGGTTGGTGACGGGGGGTTTCAACCTGCATGTGGTTGGTTAGTGTTGGTTATTGTTGAATGGTTATTGTTGATACTGTTGGATGGTTAAGTGGTTGGTTACTGGTGGTTGCGGATGATTATTTTTGATGAGCCAATGGTTGTAGGTGGTTGGTGAGTGTTGATCATGAGCCAATTCCCGGGGTTAAACGTTTCACGGGGGGTTGCACAGTTTTGCCCCGGTCAACCATAGGTCCCATGGGTTGAACCCGGATCCAACGGTGTATTTGTACTTGCTTGGCCAAGCCCGCGGGGCACACAGGTTGTAGCTACTGCAATCCAATGATGAGAAAATTATCCCCCAACCATGCAAACCATGCGCGAATGTTGGGCGAGACGTGTACAGTACTACTTTTTTTCATCTTTTTGATGTTGATGGTGCATAGGATATCAATACCTATGAAGATGTACACACTGACAGGTAATTACTACTGTTGAGGTATTCAATACATAGGATATCAACACCTTTGAACAAACAATGCAGACAATCAACGATTACAGTATGAACCTGACACACTTCGATGTCCCAGAAAGAATCCGACAATAGGCATCGCTCCAGTGGTTTGCTCCCCAAGCTCGGCATCTCTGCCCCCAGCTTTAGTCCAGATTGTCTTCAACAAAAACCAACCAAACACTTGATGTTTTCAGGAAAATCCGGCTTGACAGGTCAAGCAAAAAAACATACATAGAACCAATGTTTTCAAGAAATTCCCACTCGACAGGTAAAAACAAGCGATGTCCTCACGAAACTCCAGCAGAAAATCCAGCAGAATCCAGGTGAAGATTCCTTGGTCGCCTGACTGGCATGATGAGTTGGTGGAAATCCTTCAGTCCAAGACCTTTGACTTGCACAACGAAGGTGCCAGCAGTGCTGTTGAGGGAGCTGTAGCCAATCCGTTACCGGAACTGGCAGAAACTCATAGGGTCTGTTAAGCAGCTGCGTATATTTCATGGTGATTCATGGTATATTAAGTCTTCATCCTTGTGTCTCATGGGATATTTCATGATGACCATGGTGATTGTTGGTTAAGTGTTGAACCTGGTGATTCATGGTAAAGATATATTTCATAGTGATTCAAATGGTATCTAGTGCGTAATCCTTGGTTTCAGCCAACCTTTGCGATGCTTCGAGCTACCAATTGACCTAGGAATTGCCTCCGGCCAGCATGGCCAGTGCCGAAAGCCCAAGGTTCCCATCAAGAATAGTGCGGGTTCATGACAGCATTGAATCTTGAGGGCTTCATATGGATCATATTGACCATCATCACGACAAACTGATTAAACATGTTGATTCAACCGAATCATTGATCATTATTGACCTCTGTTTGACAGAATCATGGCCATTAAGAACAGGGGCGAAGGGGCGGCCCATTAGCTGGCCGTTATAGCTGGGCTCTCCTGGCAGGTCGCGAGTTTTTTGTGGAAGACTGCCACGGAAAGCGCTTCAAAGCCAAGAGCAAACACTGCCAGGCGCGGCGCAACGCAGATAGTTGTTTGGATCAAGTCTGATATCTCATGATGCTTGTTAGCAAGCAATAAAAGCATTAAACAATCAAGTCTCATGTCTATTTTGAATCAAGCATCAGAAATTATTCTTTCATGATTAGCAATGAGCCGTCAAGAAGTGGCCAATTGAATCAATCATCCCAGGATGTTTCTACAGATTTTAAATGTTGGACGACCAGAGGCAAGGCCACCTTTGTGCCCTTCATGCCATTCAGGAGAAAGACCGCTTTCCGTTGGTTGTATATCTCAAGAGAAGGCCAGCATGGCAGGCGCGCTGCCCAGTCGCACTGCGGGATTCTGGGATTCAACAGCAAGTAGTGGTTAGTGATGCTTCATCATGATCACTATTGGTTAATCATGGTTAAGAATGATTATAGCGCTTGCCTCTGATTATTTTATTTTAATGCTTGTGTTTTTAAGATATTTGAATATTGTCAATCATTTTTGATTATGAATGAACCATGATGCTAATGCTGTTTTTAGATGATTGTTAGTAATTAGCCGTGGGAAATTTCCAATTTTGAAGAAAGCCAATGCTAGCATGTGAGAGGTTGCCATATCAGGGAGAGTTTGCTTTGAACAACAGATACAAAGGTTGAATTACTTGTCATGTGGAATGGTAAAGTTCTTTAGCCCCCCAAACCGACGCGCTGCAATGCACAGCATGTATATATTTATGTATAGATATTCTGATTCTCATATTATGCACACATTTTATAGCTCTGACTATTGTTTTTTAAATCAAAACACAACACTTCTTTTGCAATTCAGGTGTACTTTCCTTGAATCGCGTTGCCTCCAGGATCCCAGACACCTCGTGCAAATCACCACTGGGCAAATGACGCGACAGAACGGTGTGCTGAGACCCAAGACCGAGGTGCGCCGGTGCTCCGCGATAGGATCTGATAGGTCAGAGCACCTCAGCGATGCAATCAGTGGTTATATTGGTACATAGGGAACCCATGGGAACCCCATTTGTGGTTGCAATGGTCACCATAGGTTTATGGTGATATCACCTCAAAAATGGCTGGTCTATGACTGTAAAGGATTGATAGCCGATGATTTTGGGGGGTAACCCCAGTTTAAGAAACCACCATGTTAGTGTTGCACAATTGAACACCACACAGTTAGATCGTTTCAATAGGTCAGTCATCTTCGGAATTAGGAAGTAACGAATCATCAATGATTGAGAACACAGGCTAAATGATAAGAATTGGCATTGACTAATGGATAGATAGTTGAGAGAATCAACAAACAACAATAATCAACAACAAGAAACAACAGCGATCAGTAATGGTGGTTGATACTCTGACTGGTTGTTTGTGAGGACAACAAAGAACGATAAGCAACAACACACTCATGAATTGGTCATTTGATCTGGCTTAGCCCATCTTGCCATGACGGTACACCATGCTGTTGCCTGGGCAAGTCGATCGGCCATCATCATGGAATGAAGGATACTCCAACACTGGCAAAGCACAGATTTTCTTATTCATGTAATTAATTGGCCCCGGTTAGCCCACACAAAGAGTTAAATGTTTCGGGATTTTTTGTTGGTTTGTGAGCACCGCGATGATTAGGTTTGGAACGCTCTCAACCATTGGCATCATTTTCAAATGGATAGTTCTTGATGTTGTCGACAACTATCAACGTCAACATGTTGATGATAGATATGAGATAGTGAAACAAACTACAATCAACCACATGATCAATAATAATTTTGATCACCACCATGATGGTGTTTCATTCTGTTCATTCCCTCATGACGGCCAGTTCTCAAGCACTGTTTTTGGTGGCATATTCCTGGCCATTGTTGGTCATTGTGCTCCCATTCACCATCATCACTGCCGTCTTAGGACGGGGGTTGCATCGTCAACTAATCATTATTATTAGTCACAATGACCCCATGACATTCACTCTTAAGAAATGAACATGACCAGCAAAATATCTTTGCCATTGCCATCACTGAACATAGTCGTCACTATCATTCCCCCGAATTGCTGGTTTTGCAGCACCACAGTTGGCTATCAGTCATTGTCAGCACAGTTTCAAAGCCATGATTGCCTTCAAACTTGTAATGTCGGCGACTTGGTTTGCATCATTCATTTTCTATTGTCATTTTTTGTTGGTTGGCTATGATCATGTACCGTTGATTCGTATCATGAACCAGTACCATCATCAGGCACCATTAACATCACATTGCTATCCCCTATGTTGTTGGGTGTTGTTTGACCTCCTTCATCATCATCATCATCATCATCATCATCATCATCATCATCATCATCATCATCATCATCATCATCATCATCTCCAGCATCCAGCATCCAGCATCCAGCATTCAGTATCTCCATCATCCAGCATTCATCATCCAGTATCCAGCATCCATCATCCAGCATCCATCATCCAGCATCCAGCATCCATCATCCATCATCCAGCATCCATCATCCAGCATCCAGCATCCCCATCATCCAGCATCCATCATCCAGCATCTAACATCCATAATCCAGCATCCAACATCCAGCATCCAGCATCCAGCATCCAGCATCCAGCATCCAGCATCCAGCATCCATCATCCAGCATCCCCATCATCCAGCATCCAACATCCATCATCCAGCATCCAGCATCCAGCATCCAGCATTCAGTATCTCCATCATCCAGCATTCATCATCCAGTATCCAGCATCCAACATCCAGCATCCATCATCCAGCATCCAGCATCCAGCATCCAGCATCCAGCATCCAGCATCCAGCATCCCCATCATCCAGCATCCATCATCCAGCATCCATAATCCAGCCTCCAGCATCCAGCATCCAGCATCCAGCATCCAGCATCCAGCATCCAGTATCCAGCATCCAACATCCAGCATCCATCATCCATCATCCAGCATCCAGCATCCAGCATCCAGCATCCAGTATCCCCATCATCCAGCATCCATCATCCAGCATCCATAATCCAGCATCCAACATCCATCATCCAGCATCCAGCATCCATCATCCAGCATCCAGCATCCAGCATCCAGCATCCTCATCATTGTCATTTTCACCTTTAATCAGCAATCAGCAATCATCAATCATCCATCAATATTTCATCAATCATCAATCATCAATCATCAATCATCATCAATCGTCACTATGAACCACCATGAACCATCATCATTAATTAATCATAAATGTCCCCTTAACCAGCTGCAGGTCACTTGGACATTGATGCAGAACCAGGGTCCTCGTGGCGTCCCTGGGCCGTGTTGGCGAGACCCAGCTGCCATAAGGGTGCTGCTAATCACCATGAACAAGAGAGGCTAATGGTTTATAGTGATGGCTAATAATAGAAAATATGAATGGCCAATAATAGATAATTAATAATCATCTAATAATGGCTCATCAGCTAATAATCATCTAGTAATCATCTAATGAATGGCTTATCACCATGGCTAATCAGTTAATAATGGCTAATAATGGATAATATTCAGCTAACAATCACTATCAGGGCTAATCATGTGTATTAGTGAGTTTACAGTTACTGATGTGACTTCATTACTCGTAATGAGTAATCATGAGGAAGTGCTATTTCTATTACTATTAATGAGTACATAATGATAAGTATACTCATGTAAACCTTTGTGATGATAACTAGTAGATGTTGACTGTGGCTAACCTTCTATTGTTTTGGTTCAAAATGGTGGATTAATAATGGTAACAAGTCGGTGGATTTGCATGGTTGATGATGGTACCGGTAGCACAGCCAACAGCAGTGATGGTTGACTGTTAATGATGGTTGACAACGAACCGGGGCGATGTTCATAATTCCCAACTTACTTGAAACGGATTGAATCAAGAATAGCATAGACTGGCTTGTGGTTGGGAGGGAGCGATTTGGAGCCAGGAGTATCCCTAAATCCATCTAAAAGGGAACAAAGGAGCTACTAGATAATGAAATGCAATGGTTCCTACTAAGCTGTTTGACCGTTGTTGACCTGCAACAAACAACCTCAAGAATCGAGAATCAAATGTTAGTTGGGTAGTTTGTTAACAACGATTCTTGTTTCTTAGTAGGGTATAGTAGGGTTACTTAACTAACAAACAATGGTCTAAGCATCCAAATCATAGGGGTGCCTTAAATGATGGCCATCAGTGGTGGCGTTTCCCAGATCCATTTTCCCATTGATCCACTCAATCACTGGCATTGCCTTAGGCCTACATCGCACGCAACGTGAAGGAACGGGGCTTTCTGGTGGACCACTTGATGGATTTGATCGCAAGGCGCGGTACCCGTGGGAAAGGTTACACCGTTGGAAGTTGAGATATATATGGTATCTAGATTTTCCACTTCTAAGTTGGCTTACTGGAGTGTAAGGACAACTGATTGTTCCAAAGCGTGGAAATTGATTCCTTGATGTGCCTTACAGCAGCGAATGATACATGCATTATTGCAAAGAGGTAAGATGCAAGGGGGCAGCCTTGGCAATTGCCTGATGTTATGTCCAACCGCAGTTTTTATTGCTATGTACTGTCCTGAACATGGGAGTTCTATAAAGTAATTGAATGTTGTTTAAGTTTTCTTTAAACCATTTTGGTTTGTTTTTTATCGCGCTGTCAATTATTGTTCTTCACGCTTCAATTGCTCTCAATTGTTTTCTTTGTCTTCCATTCGTTTTTTTTCATAGTTTCATGATGTTTCATTTGCCCGCAAAATGTGCACATCGATTATATCTAATTTACTATGATTTGCATTGAACAAATAGCAACGTGATATCCCCATGAAAATTTCATTACAGAAACTTAGGCATTGAGGCCCGTACAACCTCTTTGCCAACCTCCGTTTTGTGTGAAATCAAAACGGGTGCACCGCGGTTTGTGCAATCAGGGGTAATTACCATGAAGCCTTTGTCGTGTCATTCCAAGTTGATAAATGCTTTATGTAATGGATGCTAATTAGCACACATTGATGCGCTATTTTGGGGCTGACGGCTGGGCTTTTGTAAGACCGTTTTCTTTGCGATGTCCATCGTTGACTGCCAACGCCACTGTTCGAAACTTTGCGCAACAAGACTCCATTTTTTGTAGGTGCAAACATCCCTTCTAAAATTCTACACCAGAAACAGTTTTCACCAGTTTCTGCCCTTTCTATCGAGCATAGATGGCGAAGTAACACCATCCACAGTTGTGGTGAACCATCCACAATCAAATGAACCATTCATTTCATCAAAACTGTATTCATCCACAGTTGTTCTACCTATTATTGGTTCCAGTGTACTGAATGTCATAGCAACAGGTGCGACAATTCGCCATCCATGATTAATTCATGATACCTATTATGAATCCACCTATTATGAACATGGGTAATAAGTAACCTATCAATTAACCCACAATTCAATTGATTCAACTATGTTTAATCCATCTATTGTATATTGTTAACCTGAATGTATTATTATTAATGTTAGTATTCAATCATTAAACCACAATTATTACATTATTCACTGAATTCAGTGAATTGATCCACAATTGTCCACCGATCGTTGCCATGTCAGCCTCTCAGCGTAAACGGCTCAGCTCGCCAGGTCATCCACCTGCAGATGTGACAGCGCAGGCCCACGGTGGGGAAACGTTGGGGCCATGGGATTCTAGGTGTTACTTCAGATAGGGGACCCCCCATGCAATATTAACCCTTAATAGTGATAAAGCAACCATTTTTTGGGGATTGCCTATTTTAATAAACTCCCATATGGCCATGGTGGGAAAGCAAGGACTTTTGGGGAGTTGGACAGTTTCCAACTCCCAGCACTTCGCAGTTGTATCAGTTTTTCCTCTAAAAAGTGATTATTTCTGGATCATTGATGCTTAGTCAGCCAATGATGGACCCGTTTTGTCCGGTATCGTGCATTCTCAAACATATGCAAGAAAACTGACGGATACGCCCCTGAGTGGTCCCAAATGAGCATTGCATGATGGCAATGCGGTGCAATGTGTTTTACTCAATGTCATGTTGAATGAAAACAAGCTGCTGTACACCATTAGCAACTTTGCACGGGAGATCTGTATATAACCTGTTCCGTAAGGATGGTTACAAATTGCAAATAGCTGATGATGGTTGGTAGAGCAGATGACAACCAACAAAAAGCAACGAACCATTGGCTTGTTCACTTCCGACAGTGTCATCATTCTACCACGGCCGTGTACCATAAAAATCAATGTTTATCCATAAATACTTTGGCAACAAATCTTACTTTGACCCGTAAAAATCAATGTTTATCATCCATAATTTGTGGCACCATATTCAACCAGTGGCACTTTCCAACGACTTCTCTACCACTATGCTAATCAATCAACCAACCAATGGCACTTCAACCAGTTGGGCAATGCTGTTCTCCAACTTGCCTGGGGACAGATCTTCCATGGCTGACCAATGTCAACGGCGCTCCAGGTTTGCCCGGGACCCCCTCCTGCACCTCTAGGGAGGCGCCAGTGGTGGTGTGGTCGCTGCCACGGTGAACCAACCTGGCTGGTTTATGAGCTGATGAATTTGTTGGTTAATGATGGCTAATTATTGTTAATTATAGGGAATAATGCTTGGCGAGTAACCCTTTATAATGGGCAACTAGCTGCTTAATGGTTGATAGAGTGGGGAGTAATTAGCAACCATTACAGGAGATATACCAAGTGTAACAGAGAGCTGGGTCATGCCCAACCATCCAGAAACAGGGTATGTGAGAAGATGCCAACAAAGATCAAGTATTTGTTCCTTTCGGGGGGAACCAGAAGGGGTACAGGGTCCTTGACACACGCAACCATATGACGATGAATTCTGTAGTTGAAGGGACAGGGCCTTCTTATTTTTTGGGAATTGGGCGTGATGTATTATTGGGGATCTTACATCAATGGAGAATACACAGGTTGATGGATGAATTGGTTGAGTAGTGTAATGCCAGTGAGAATGATTAGTGACGGTTGATCACGAAGGTTGATCGTGCTGGTTCATCATTGTGGTTCATCATGGTAAAGAACTAATGACGATGATAGTTCCTAGCTATTGTATTGGTCAGCAATACACTGTACGTGCAATACAGTGTGGCTTCGAGTCAAACGGAACTCTACAGATTTGAATACTAGGCAACGTTCAAAAATCGATAAATCAAATTTTGGACCCATGGATTTCATCATTTAGCATGTGATCGGTGGCAATCTAATTAATACTAATTAATAAATAACATCAGGTTGCCAACAAACTCAACCATTTCACCATATTGAAGGATTTGTTTTAAGAAAATATTTCCTTTGATTTTCTTTCAATTGGTAAATGGTTGATCGATGACCATCATTTTCTGTCTAGGGCAAAGCGAGGCACAGCTGGAGTTGCCATCGATATCAACTCTTTGCAACCCGACAAAATGATGGTGGAACCTGGATACCTTGATGAGATGCAGCCCCAACCATTGCCGGTCACTTAGATATTTTTCGGACCAGGTCACCTTTTTTCTTGTTAATTCCTCATTGAAAGGCTGATGATGACATGTAATGCCAAACGTTTTTCGAAAGCCCTAAATAGGACACATTCGGAGGTTGTTGTGCTATTGTCAATTTGTTCCCCACCTGTCAGGTGAGGGTTGTTAGATTTTATCAGAGCTGACTTCTCCTCCTTCTCCTTCTCCTCCTTCTCCTTCTCCTTCTCCTCCTCCTCGCCGGACCTCAACTACGACAATGCACGCCGAGTGTCTGCTGCCGGACCTCAACCGCGGCC
>VSDK01011045.1:93789-120458 GCA_009767595.1 Symbiodinium kawagutii | reverse complement strand
GGGCCACCGTGGACCCGCGGTGCCGCCGCGAGGGGCCGAACCTTGGCGGAAGCGGCGGGTGGGTGGCAGGTTGGGAGGGCAGGTTGGGAGTGGTTAAGGGTGGTTAGGGCAGGTAGGGCAGGTGGTTAGGGCAAGTTATACGAGTTTAGTAGTGGTTAAAGTTGGTGAATTGATGGTGAATGGTGAATTTAAGGGTGGTTGAGGGTGGTTAGGGCAGGTTGGTTAGTAATTCAAAATGGTTGAAGGGTCAGTTCAATGGCAGTTATACTAGTTTGGTAGTGGTTAAAGTTAGTAATAGGGTGTAACTACTAAACTAGTTTAACTACTAAACTAGTTTAAATGCCATTCAATGGTTGAAGGGTCAATTGATGGCAGTTACACTAGTTTGGTAGTGGTTAAAGTTGGTGAATTGATGGTGAATGGTAGTAATAGTTATTTTTTATGGTGGTTCCTTGATGGTTTTTGGTGGTTAATTGATAGTTGAGGGTTGGATTGTAGTGGTTGATGGTTGGTGAATTGATGGTGAATTGAAAATGCTTTGGTGGCTAGAAATGGAAGATGGTTAATTGATGGTTAAGGGTTTGAAGATGATAGTTTTTGGTGGTGAATAGAAACGGTTAATAGACATCATCATGAATTTGATGGATGATGAATGTTGATAGTGTAAACTGATGATTACTGTAATTGACTGAAATTACTGGTACGTGGTCAATAGTGGTGAATATGATGGTTGGTGGGGATGGTTCATGACCGTTGATTGATATTGGTTAATGCTGTTAATGCTGCTATGGCTAAAGATGAGATGATGGCCTGTGTTTAGGCGATGTACTCCAACAATGCTTTTTTGCAATGCTGAGCATCATTGAACATCAACTATTAGTTAACACACAATGACTTAGACATCACTCTTAATTCCCATCATAATCCATCGTTTGACCATGATCAATCATCAGATGACCCGCAATTGACTATCAATATGTACCGCCATTAGCCATCCATAGTGATAACTTAACCATAATTACTTTCTGTTGTTCCCAACTGTTATTTACAAAGCTTTAAGTACCCATCGATCAAGCTCTAATTACCCATCCATCAATTACCAATTGTTAGTACCATTAATTACTTAATTATCAATTATGGTAAAGCCTTTATCATTACCATTGATTAACATTCATCGAGTATTACGATTGTGAATGATCATTAATTGTCATTAACAAATTGACAGTAGTTATGAAATAACAAATTGTTCAATCAATTAGCCATTATTACTACCCCTTAATTAACCATTGCTTCCCAAAGGAAAGATTACCCATTATCATTATCCATGCTTGGCAGTTGACCATTCATTACCCATGGTTTAGCCATTATTCACCCATGGTTTAGCCAATATAACTACCCATGAATCAAACCACAATGGTTAATCAACTATAAGTATTGCTACTAATGCCCATTATTGGTATTATTACCATTAATTACTCAGTACTATTCATTTGCGCCCATTAACTGCCGCCTTCACCCGCGCCAACACCGTCCCGAGGTATTTTCTTCGGAGCACGCCTGCCATCATCGCCGCGGAAGGTGGTCATTTGGAGTGCCTGAAGGTCAAGCGACGAACGGTGGCGCCACGTGGGATGTGTGCCGGTGATTTCGACGCCCAGGACCCCCCAAGTTATGGTGGGTTTATTTATGGTTAACAAGGGTGATTAACAAGGGGATAATAAGGAAATAGTAGGGGACCTCCCCAAGTTATCGTTGGTTTAGCACTTGTTAGCAATGCTTATTAATTTGCAAGGGGATGATGAGCCAATAATAGGGGATATACCAACTATAATGATCAATTTATTGTTGTAAATAGTCAATATCGGATAATTTCAAGGGTCCCCTATTCTGAGAAACCACCACATGGGTTCAGTGACGGCTTGAAACAGTGGTCAGTGGTAAGATGATGAATTGATACCGGACAATAGCTATTGAAAATGCACACTTATCAGGTTGATAAAAGAATGTGTCATATAGTCATATAGTAATGGTTCGCAGTGTCCAATCAGATGGGTTCATCACCAGCAAAAGCAAAATCAATCAGTCAAGAATATGATGAGTTGCAAAATTGGAACGGAGGAACGGAAAAACAGATCATATTGATTTACTACATTTTCTGGGAGAGTAGGGTTGATGGTTTGTGCAGGGGCGGTGTTGCTCCCATTCATTGCATGCAGCAGCTCGAGTGCTGGTGATCAGAGGGTGGCCAATGTTGCTTTCCACATGGCTTGCGGCAGCGATGGCTATGCGGTGGCACCCACACAGCTGGTTGAACTTCATGTGTCCTGCTTGAATGGCGAAGGATGTGTTGTTAGCGTTTGCCCTTCTACATTTGGAAGGGAAGTGTTTCGGATAGTTTCAAGGCAACTGCCAAGGAGAGGTGCAAAGCCCACTCTCCACCACCTTGCTTCGCCCCTGATTCTGCACCAAACATTGCAAGACCAAGGCATCACTGACAAAACTGCAACATTGTCCTGCACTTTTGTTCCTACTGATTTGCTCGCTGCACGGAGATTTGTCATGGGAGAATCTGAGGATGAGACCGCATTAGATGGGGTTACCTGTATAGCAGGAACATCCTACGCTGCTTGCCTGCACCATCTTCCCCCAACCCTCGAGACTCTGATTTTAGGCAGTGACTTTGATAAGAACCTGGACGGGATGACCCTGCCATACCGACTGCAGACTTTGACTTTTGGCACGGACTTTAACCAAAGCTTGGAACGGGTCACCTTGCCGAGCAACCTGCAAACTTTGACTTTTGACTTCGCTTTTGACCAGAGCCTGGAAGGGGTCATGTTGCCGAGCAACCTGCAAACCTTGACATTTGGCCATTGTTTCAACCAGAGCCTGGATGGGGTCACCTTGCCCAGCAACCTGCAAACCCTGACATTTGGGTGTTGTTTTGACCGGAGCCTGGATCAAGTGACCTTGCCGAGTAACTTGCAAAGTTTGACTTTTGGCAGGTGTTTTGACCAGAGCCTGGATGGGGTGGCATTGCCGGGCAACCTGCTAACTTTGACTCTTGGTGATCGCTTTGACCAGAGCCTGGATCGGGTCACCTTGCCCAGCAACCTCCAAACTTTGACTTTTGACTTCGCTTTTAACCAAAGCCTGGATGGGACAGCGTTGCCGAGCAACCTGCAAACTTTGACTTTTGGCAAGAAATTCAACCGTAACCTGGAGTGGGTAGCTTTGCCTAGCAGCCTGCAAATTCTTACTTTTGGCGATGAATTTGACCAGAGCCTGGATGGGGTCACCTTGCCGAGCCAACTGCAAACTCTGACTCTTGGCAATCATTTCAATCAGAGCCTGAAGAGGGCAACTTTGCCACACAGCCTGAAAACTCTGACTTTTGGCCATGAATTGAAGCAGAGCCTGGATGGGATTACGTTTCCGAGCAACCTGCAAACTCTGATTTTTGGCGGTTTTGACCAGAGCCTGGATTGGGTGACCTTTCCCATGAACCTTCAAACTCTAATTTTTAGGTGCACTTTCAACCACAGCCTGGATGGGATGACCTTGCCCACCAACCTGCAAACACTGATTCTTGGCGACGAATTTAACCAGAGCATGGAACAGGTTGTCTTGCCGAGAAACCTCCAGAGTTTGACTTTTGGCGATGGCTTCAACCAAAGCCTAGATCGGGTGACCTTGCCCAGTAACTTGCAAAGTTTGACTTTTGGCAGGTGTTTTGACCAGAGCCTGGATGGGGCGGCATTGCCAGGCAACCTGCAAACTTTGACTCTTGGCGATCGGTTTAACCAGAGCCTGGATCGGGTCACCTTGCCGAGCAACCTCCAAAGTTTGACTTTTGGCGATGGCTTCAACCAAAGCCTAGATCGGGTGACCTTGCCAAGTAACTTGCAAAGTTTGACTTTTGGCAGGTGTTTTGACCAGAGCCTGGATGGGGCGGCATTGCCAGGCAACCTGCAAACTTTGACTCTTGGTGATCGGTGCAACCAGAGCCTGGATCGGGTCACCTTGCCGAGCAACCTCCAAACTTTGACTCTTGGCAAATGTTTTGACCAGAGGCTAGATCGGGTGACTTTTCCGAGCAACCTGCAAACTTTGACCTTTGGCCAGTATTGCAACCAGAGCCTAGATGGTGTCACGATCCCAACCAGTGTTCGTAATATCCATTGGGAACGCCCTGTCGTTGACGTATTCTTTGAGTGTCCGCTGAATTTTGAAGAAATGACGATAAGCACTTTATAGTTTGATCAGCTTGTCCGCAAGGATCAGAAGAATGCTTCAGCGCGGGAGTCTCTCGACATGCTCGGAACACTGTCCAAGATCACGGATGGTGCTGTAAGGATTTGTGCAAGACCAAGTGCCGAAATCAGATGCTCAGCTGGACACTTTGCAGGCGTTCTGAGCGGCGTCAGTTTCAAGGCCAAGGCGTTTCAAGCTGTGCGAGAGCAGCTCAAAAGCATGGTGACCGACTTGTTTGTTTCTTTTTTGTTGTCGTGGGGGATTTTTTCTGCTCGATTGATGTTTTTGTCTTGCAGATTAGATTATTGAGATGAATTTGTTGCGATTAATAAGAATTGTTTGCCAAACAAATTCTGAGTTTGGGCTGCTTTGAACCATGTGAACCATGTTGTCTCGGGTCATTTCGGGTCGCTTTTCCTGCCAGGTTTTGGAAACACCAGTAGAAAAGCATCCAAGTACGACAAACAACTAGCAGTAGCAATTGGTACGTGAAAAGGCTGCCTTTCCGCAAAGTAGTCCTTCTTCTTAGTCAATAGGAACTGCAGTTGCGATTGTCAGAAAACAAGTCATGATACTAGTTGCAAAAGTAAACACCAATATCATCCACGACCAGATTTTGATAACATTGTCATGATTGATTTTCATTGCAGTGAGTATTTCAGTGCGCCTTCAGCATCGCCAATCATTGCCTCATAAGCAGTTCTGGCAACTAGTGGATGATCCCCAGCATTCGGAAGATCAGGCGAAGTATCACCGTGTACAGACCAGGCTGCGGGAGATATCAGCATTCCGGCAATTAATCTCAAAGCTAGAAGGTATCTTTTTTGAAAGGTAAATAGAACCAGTTACGCATGGTGGATTTTCCATTGTTCTGTTCAATTGCCAACTGGTAATCACTGAGTCGGTAAAGTATCCTTTTCGACTAGATGGTCATCAAATGCAGCTGGTCAGCAATGGCAGCTGGTCAGCAATCCCGATGGTTATTGTTACCGATATCATCGAAGCAATGCAGCGTGCAGTGCTGAGTGTGAACCACTGATCATCAATACTAGCATTTTCCAAGACTAGATTGCTTTCATCATGGATTGATTAACATTGACTACCCTGCATTATTCCTGACGATCAATCGCAATTCTTCGCCACGATTAAGAACTATATTAATCTATTAGAAAAAAACATCTATTCACCATGGACCATTATAAACCAAATCACTATTTAGCCTAGAGTAAAAACTATTTACCATCTATTTTTAGAGTTATCAATCGATGGTCACCACTATGGACTGTACATTCACCCGCCATGAACCATGGAGTACCACCCTTCACCGTGATCTACGATGTGGCACGTATCTGCGCGTCGCATCAGATGCTGGTGAAGTCCAAAGCAAACCTCGATGCGCGGCGAGAGGTGCTGGGCCTGGGCTGGCAGTGTTGTGGGCAATTCAAACGAGAGTCATTGGTGCCTGATGTTTTTTTGTTTCCGTAGATTATAGTGTGTTTCTTTACTGTGTTTCTTTTTGTATTGTTTTCATATATTTCTTTAGAGGTTAGATTAACAGATTGCAAAAAAAACTGACGACAACCAGCAATTGCCAAGAATAATGGATGATCATAATGTGTAGTTCTGGTAAATGATCAATGATTGTTAATAGTGGCCATTGATGACGGTGAATTGATAGGATAATGTGAATAGTGGATGATAGTGGGTGATAACCGGCAATGACCAAGAAAGGATGATAATAGTTGCCAATTAATTATGGTCAATGATGGTGAATTATAAAAGATATGGTTAATCATGGTTCATGGTTAGTTTGTTGTAAACCAATAATGCTGAACCGATGGTTATTAAGGTGGTTGATACATGGTTAACCTAAGGGTAAATGAATGGTTAACAAATCAGCTCGTCAACAAGCTGACTAGTAAGGTTGATCATTTGGTGATGATTGATGATGCTCAATGATGGCTAATGGGAACATAGTGGCTGATGATGATCATGATGATTTTGATGATGATGATGGTGATGATGATGATGATGACGATGATGGTGAAATGTGGTTTGTGATGGTTCAATGATGGTAAGGAGGGGTTGATGAATATCTAATTAACGGCAAGTTGATGGATTCATAATTGCTCATTATTGTTCATTGATAGTGGTTAATTGATGTGTACTTGATGGTTGATTGATTGCAACTTCATGGTTAGTTATTGAGTACTCAGAGGTCATTTAATGCTTCAAAGTGGTTGAGCAAGGGTTGGAACTTAAGAACAAACAATAACCAACAAATGCGGCTCGTGATGATTAATGATACTCAATGACAATGTCTTCTTTTAGTAATGGATGAGGATATTGGCTGGGGGATGGTTGGATGTATGCTTGATAGAACGCTTTGAATGATGGTTAAGCTGAATTTGGTTTAATGATTAATCCAAACAATATTGGCTGATTCTAGTACAGCGTAGGTAGTTTGTAAAAGTTTGTGTTGCACTATTTGTGGATACAGACATAGCTGGAGTCGTGCAATGCCCCTGTACATGAGGAACTAGAAAGTGTGGGTACCATTAAAACCAGCTACTGATTAGCACAAGCATCAAATGGCTTAGTCAATACCATCAAATGGCTGAAGAAGTTCGGATAGATCAGCAAGTGTCAGTAAAAGCTACTTATATCTAGTATGCAACAACAATTTGCGTGAGCCAATGGCGCTCGGTTGCTTGACTGGATGCTGATGAATCATGGGGAAGCAACCGTGGATATCAAAACCCTGGCATGATCATCCCATTTAGTGAGTGGGAAGCCGCCCTGGATATAAGATGATAGAGGGGTTAATTATGAGCTACCTCATAGGGTTTCCAAATAACCCCGGGCACTGCACATCCAGCCGCAGCGCACGCCCATGGGAGATCAGCTGCTCTCGCAGGATGGCTGCAACTTGTTGATGCTCGCAGCGGCTGGAGGGCACTACGAGGCTACCACATGGAGGAGATGAGTGAGTGACTGGGTTGGTTGATGGCTAATGGTTGATAAGAACATTTAGTGGCTTGGTTTACAAGGGTTATGTAGTGATTAGCTATAATCATAAGACACCAGCACCATTAGTAGTTCTGGTGAAGGATAGGGGATACTAACCAAGAATAGTGGTGAGTACTGGCAAAATTGATGGTTGTCAATTGTTGGTTGATGGGAGAATTGACTGGAAATCCAGGTTATCATCGATCGTAGGAGGTTCCAAAGTCGATTTTCCTGGAAAACTAACTATCTGGGCATGAACTCTAGATGGCACCACGGGGAGTCGCAGGAATGTAGCAACGAGCAGGAGTATGCTTCGGGATATATGAGATTCACTTGTGCTTTTGTTTCTATACATCGGAAACAATATCTTTCCTGTCTACATATGTGTGGGCATGCAGTACATATTCTGATTAATATTACAATGGTTTACTCTTACACAGACTACAAAGACAATCAACGATCAGTCACATGTTTTTACATATGTATATGGAGAAGTAGCTAGTTTTTCTGCATTCCAATTTTGAACCGTGAACATTCACCACCAAACCATCCACACTGTTACTTGTGCTACAATTAATCATTGTGGAGATATGCTGATATGCCCGATTAAATGTCAGAATAGGATGTCAGAAGATGGCCAGGTATAATTGCAGTAAGAATATCAGAAGAAATGCCAGCTAGAATGTCAGAAAATATGCCAGACAGAATGCGAGCAAGAATGCCATAAGACATGCCAGATAGAACGCCAGAAAATATGCCAAGCAGATGGCAGAATAAAAATCATTTGTAAGATTGGTAGGCCATGGTGGGAATCACTCGAAGGAAGGCATTTCTAGCCGTAGTTTTTTCACCGGAGTGGATATCATTTGTTGCCCGTAGTTTGGTGATGTTCCTGTTTTATGTTTGTTGGTTACAATCAACAATAATTTGCCACTACGTGTCAGGCTTCTTTTCCCAATGTTTATGTATTATCAATTACTATTTGCCAGTCCGAATGCAGCCACTTAGAAACTATTTCGGGCAGTGCCTTTGGATGTGGTGTTGCTCTCAACCTGTGGTTGGTCTCGTCCACGCAGTGGCTCAAGTGCTTTCAAGTGAGCAGCGAGCTGTGGATGTTGGTTGCACATGGCATGCAGCAGCAACGATGATTATTTGGAGCCATCATTTGGTCATGGCAGCCAGCTGATTGAAGTTCATGTGCTCCTTTTGAATGGAGAAGGATGCATCCTGAGCCTGTGCCCTTCCACATTAGGACTGGAAGTGGTTCAGATGGTTTCAAGACAACTGTTGCCAAAGAGAGGCGCAAAGCTCACTCTCCACCACCTTGCTTCACCACTGCTTTTGCACCAAACTCTGCAGGAACAAGGTATCAGTGGCAAAACTGCAACTTTATCCTGCACATACGTTCCCACTGACCTGCTTACTGCATGCAGATTCGTCAAAGGATTAGCGGTCTCAGAGGAAGAGACAGCCTTGCACGGGGTGACACAGATAGATGGCACATCTTCCATTAGTTGCCTGTGCCATCTTCCCGAGAGCCTCCATACCTTGAATCTTGGAATCGACTTCAATGTAAACCTGGATCGTGTCACTTTGCCAAGCAACTTGCAAACTTTGACATTTGGCGCGAGTTTCAATCAGAGTCTGGATCGTGTCACTTTGCCAAGCAACTTGCAAAGTTTGACATTTGGCGAGCATTTCAATCAGAACCTGGATCGGGTCACGTTGCCCAGCAACTTGCAAAGTTTGACTTTTGGTAGAGACTTCGACCAGAGCCTGGATCAGGTCACTTTGCCGTGCAGCTTGCAAACTTTGACATTTGGCGAGCGTTTCAATCGGAGCCTGGATCGGGTCACTTTGCCAAGCAGCTTGCAAACTTTGACCTTTGGCGAGCGTTTCAATCGGAGCCTGGTTCGGGTCACCTTGCCTAGCAGCCTGCAGACTTTGACATTTGGCCATTCTTTCAATTTGGGCCTGGATCCATCCACCTTGCCGAGAATGCTGATGACTTTGACCTTGGGTTGCATTTTCAGCGACAAGCTGAATCGGGTCACCTTGATGAGAATTCTGCATACTTTGACACTTGGTTGCATTTTCAGCCAGAACCTGCATCAGGTCACTTTGCCGAGCAGCTTGCAAACTTTGACATTTGGCAAGCGTTTCAATCGGAGCTTGGATCGGGTCACTTTGCCAAGCAACTTGCGAACTTTGACATTTGGCGAGCGTTTCAATCAGAGCCTGGCTCGGGTCACGTTGCCCAGCCACTTGCAAAGTTTGACTTTAGGTTGGGACTTCAATCAGAGCCTGGATCGGGTGATGTTGCCAAGCAACCTGCTAACTTTGACTTTTGGCAAGCAATTCAATCAGAGGCTGGATCGGGTCAATTTTCCCAGCAACTTGCAAAGTTTGACTTTCGGTTGTGACTTCAACCAGAGCCTGGATCGGGTCAATTTTCCCAGCAACTTGCAAAGTTTGACTTTAGGTTGGGACTTCAATCAGAGCCTGGATCGGGTAATGTTGCCAAGCAACCTGCTAACTTTGACTTTTGGCAAGCAATTCAATCAGAGTTTGGACCGGGTCAATTTTCCCAGCAACTTGCAAAGTTTGACTTTAGGTTGTGACTTCAACCAGAGCCTGGATCGGGTCACCATGCCGCACAGCCTGCAAACTTTGACGTTTGGCCATTCCTTCAATCAGCCCTTGGATCGGTTCACCTTGCTGAGAGTTTTGCAAACTTTGACACTTGGTTGCATTTTCAGCCAGAACCTGCATCGGGTGACTTTGCCGAGCAGCTTGCGAACTCTGACATTTGGTGATTGTTTCAATCAGAGCCTGGCTCGGGTCACGTTGCCCAGCAACTTGCAAAGTTTGACATTTGGCGAGCATTTCAACCAGAGCCTGGCTCGGGTCACGTTGCCCAGCAACTTGCAAAGTTTGACATTTGGCGAGCATTTCAACCAGAGCCTGGATCGGGTCACGTTGCCCAGCAACTTGCAAAGTTTGACATTTGGCGCGAGTTTCAATCAGAACCTGGATCTGGTCACGTTGCCCAGCAACTTGCAAAGTTTGACTTTTGGTAGAAACTTCGACCAGAGCCTGGATCAGGTCACTTTGCCGTGCAGCTTGCAAACTTTGACATTTGGCGAGCGTTTCAATCGGAGCCTGGATCGGGTCACTTTGCCAAGCAGCTTGCAAACTTTGACCTTTGGCGAGCGTTTCAACCAGAGCCTGGCTCGGGTCACGTTGCCCAGCCACTTGCAAAGTTTGACTGTTGGTAGAGACTTCAACTTCAACCAGAGCCTGGATCGGGTCACTTTGCGTTGCAGCCTGCAAACTCTCACATTTGGCAGCCGTACAATTGGCTTTCATGATGGTGTTCAGCGCTGGTTGCGTTCTCCAAACATGTTCATAAGCACATTGTGATACGCACCTGTGCTCCAATCAATGCAAAGACTTTTGACTGGTAGTTCGGAATGCCAGCCACGCAGCGCGATTCGGGCAACATGGAGTTGGACATTGCGAAGCCTATGACGAATGTGGCCCTTAATGGATGATGAACGGTAGTAGTAGTGGGATTGATTGACCATATATTGCAAGTAATGCCTGGGCTGTGACACTTGACAGTCATTTATTTCTTGGATCGGGTCACCTTGCCGTGCAGTGTTCGCAGGATTTTGTAGACATGTTTTGAGGAGGAAAATACCGTATGCTCAACTATGATTTAATGAACCTTTTTCTAGAGGATTGGGAGGTTGCATCTCTGCCGTTATCATCTTAGTGTGTTGCATGACCGCACGCCACGATGACAAACATTTTTCTGGCCATCACAGGAAATTGAGAAATATCATTATTTCATCATGCATGATTACAATAACCTCTATTAACCATCGATTGCACATTATTCTAGATCTTTTCGGCATTAAGCATTGATCAGCCATAATTAGTCAAATACGTTTGACAATTATCCACTAGCAATGGATGGAGCAGCCATTGGTAATGATGATGAAGCCCTATATGAACTTCAATCATTTTAGGGCGCTACAGATTTGGACCCAAGAAACCTGATCTCATATTGATTGGCGAGCCTCGATCCCATTGTTTATGGCTGGCAACTCCTGGGACGTCTATCCAGATAGATGGGAGAAGAAGATCCCTCCTGGCAGCATCTGACAGCTGTGAAATGCATCCATTGAACACGCAGAGCTTATACTGCCAGCTTCACAATGAACATTTACCACAACCAACCAATGATGTGTAGAATAATCCCTTCCCCCTATTGCTAAAAGTTTCCCAAATAACAACTAGACGACAGTTGGCCCGAGAGCGAGAAAGGTGATGTCAATAGCAGCTTCAAATATGATAGTCAAAACTTCACAGATGAATCTAAAGATCCGATGATGATGATGATGATGATGATGATGATGATGATGATGATGATGATGATGGGGAACACAGTGATAAAGAGAAACCAAACACAAGGTGTTGACCACAGCAAAACGCACCAAGACGAAACACACCAAAGCGAAACGTACAACCTACCACAGAGCAAAACGTACCAGGCCAAAACGTACCGGAGAAAAAAAAGACTTGCACCAAAAAGATTTGATTTTTGAATGGCACATCAATTTGGCATGGCAATTTCCATAGATTTCCCCAAACAAGACTTGTACCAAAATGCTTTGATTTCTGAATGGCACATCAATTTGGCATGGCAATTTCCATAGATTTCCCCAAACAAGACTTGTACCAAAATGCTTTGATTTCTGAATGGCACATCAATGTTCTATGGTAATTTCCATAGATTTCACCAAAAAAGACTTGCGCCAAAATGCCTTGATTTTTCAATAGCACAGCAATTTTATACGATAACTTCCATGCATTTCACAAAAAAAGACTTGCACCAAAAAGATTTGATTCTTGAATGGCACATCAATTTGGCATGGCAATTTCCATAGATTTCCCCAAAAAAGACTTGTACCAAAATGCTTTGATTTCTGAATGGCACATCAATGTTCTATGGTAATTTCCATAGATTTCACCAAAAAAGACTTGCGCCAAAATGCCTTGATTTTTCAATAGCACAGCAATTTTATACGATAACTTCCATGCATTTCACAAAAAAAGACTTGCACCAAAAAGATTTGTTTTTTGAATGGTGCATCAATTTGGCATGGCAATTTCCATAGATTTCCCCAAAAAAGACTTGTACCAAAATGCTTTGATTTCTGAATGGCACATCAATGTTCTATCGTATTTTCCTTACATTTCACCAAACCAGACTTGTACCAAAATTGTTTGATTTTTTCAAAACACATCCAGCAAAAAGCAAACCGTACCAGAGCAAAACTTACCGAGACAAAACCTACCACAGAACAAAATGTACCTGGCCAAAACGCACCAACACAAAACGTACCAGAGCAAAACGTACCACAGCAAAACGTACCACAGCCAAACGTACCGCAGCAAAACGTAGCAAGATCAAACGTACCAAGGCAAAAAAATTCAACGCACCACACAGCAAAACGTACCAGACCTTAACATAATCGCAGCAAAATGTACCAAGACCAAACGTACCATGACACAACGTACCACAGCCAAACGTACCGCAGCAAAACATACGTACAGCAAGTTCAAAACGTACCAAGACACGTACCACAGCAAAACGTACAACAGCAAAACATACCACAGCAAAAAGCAAAACGTGCCAGAGAAAAAAGTACAAAGACAAAACGTACCACAGCAAAACGTTCAAACGTACCAAGAGCAAAACGTACAACGTACCAAAGCGAAATGTGCAACGTACCAAACAGCAAAACGAACCAGAGCAAAACGTCCCAACACAAAACGTACTACAACAAAACGTACCACAGCAAAACGTACCACCACAAAACGTCCCAAGGCAAAACGTACCAAGGCAAAACGTACCAGAGCAAAACGTACCAAGAGCAAAACGCACACTGTACCACACAGCAAAACGTACCAGACCTTAACATAGCAGCAAAATGTACCAAGACCAAACGTACCATGACACAACGTACCACAGCCAAACGTACCACAGCAAAACATACGTACAGCAAGTTCAAAACGTACCAAGACACGTACCACAGCAAAACGTACAGCAGCAAAACATACCACAGCAAAAAGCAAAACGTACCAGAGAAAAAAGTACAAAGACAAAACGTACCACAGCAAAACGTTCAAACGTACCAAGAGCAAAACGTACAACGTACCAAAGCGAATCAAAGCGAAATGTGCAACGTACCAAACAGCAAAACGAACCAGAGCAAAACGTCCCAACACAAAACGTACTACAACAAAACGAACCACAGCAAAACGTACCACCACAAAACGTACCAAGGCAAAACGTACCAAGGCAAAACGTACCAGAGCAAAACGTACCAAGAGCAAAACGCACACTGTACCACACAGCAAAACGTACCAGACCTTAACATAGCAGCAAAATGTACCAAGACCAAACGTACCATGACACAACGTACCACAGCCAAACGTACCGCAGCAAAACATACGTACAGCAAGTTCAAAACGTACCAAGACACGTACCACAGCAAAACGTACAACAGCAAAACATACCACAGCAAAAAAGCAAAACGTACCAGAGTAAAAAAGTACAAAGACAAAACGCACTACAGCAAAACGTACCAAGGCAAAACGTACCAAGAAAAAATGCTCCAGAGCAAAACGTACCACAGCAAAATGTACCAAGACAAAACGTGCCATGGAGCAAAACGCACCAAGACAAAACGTACCAGACCGAATCGCACCAAAGCAAAACGTACCACAGCAAAACGTACCAGACCAACACACGTACCAAGACATAAGGTACTCAGAACCTACCAGAGCAAAACGTACCAAAGCAAAACGTACCAAGACAAAACCTACGAGAGCAACATGTACCATGACAAAACGTACCACAGCAAAACGTACCAAGACAAAACGTACCAAGCCAAAACGTACCAGAGCAAAACGTATACCACAGCAAGACGTACCAAGACAAAACGTACCACAGCAAAACGCACCACAGCAAAGCGTACCAGAGCAAAACGTAGCAAGACGCAGTTCCAAATTCGCAAATTTCCGCAGTTTTGGACGTTCAATGTCGGGAAAACGCGAAGCGGTCAACAGTGACGCTTCAAAATCGCAAACTTCTTCAGTTTTGGACGTTCAATGTCGAAACGGTCACCGCGAAAAACTTAAAATCACCATTTTTCCTTCAGTTTTTGACGTTCAATGTCGAGAAAGCGCGAAACAGTTCAAAATCGCAATTTTCCCGCAGTTTTCGACATTCAATGTCGAGAAAACGCGAAACAGTCACCGCGGAAAACTCAAAATCGCAATTTTCCCGCAGTTTTCGACATTCAATGTCGAGAAAACGCGAAACGGTCATGCCGCACAACTCAAAATCGCAATTTTACCCAGGTTTTGGACGTCCGAGGAGCACGAAATGGCGCATATGTCACGTTTCGTGGCGGTCCGGCCGCACCACCCCGGCCTTAGAGAGAAGAGAAAGAAGAGCGAGAGAGAGAGAGAGAGATCTGCAGATGTGAAAGTGTGAAGATCTAGATCTGCAGATGTGAGGGTGTGAAGATCTAGATCTGCAGATGTGAGGGTGTGAAGATCTAGATCTGCAGATGTGAGGGTGTGAAAATCTAGATCGGCAGATGTGAGGATGTAAAGATTTATGTCTGCAGATGTGAGGGTGTGAAGATCTAGATCTGCAGATGTGAGGGTGTAAAGACTTTTGTCTGCAGATGTGATGACGTGAAGATGTTGATGTGCAGATATGATGATGTGAAGATGTTGATCTGCAGATGTAATGATGTGAAGATGTTGGTGTGCAGATGCGATGATGTGAAGATGTTGGTGTGCAGATGTCATGATGTGAAGATGTTGATGTGCAGATGTGATGATGTGAAGATGTTGATGTGCAGATGTGACGATGTGAAGATGTTGATGTGCAGATGTGATGATGTGAAGATGTTGATGTGCAGATGTGATGAGGTGAAGATGTTGATGTGCAGATGTGATGATGTGAAGATGTTGATGTGCAGATGTGATGATGTGAAGATGTTGATGTGAAGATGTTGATGTGAAGATGTTGATGTGCAGATGTGATGATGTGAAGATGTTGATGTGATGACGGGAAGATGTTGATGTCCAGATGTTTATATACGGCTGCTTTTTTACGAAGAACCCTTCGCAGGCGCTCTCGGGAAAAATAGGCATAGAATTCCGGATTTGTGTTTCTTTGATTTTCAATTACGTTTTTTATTGTGGTAATTGAAAATCGAGAGGAAAACGCATTCATTCCAGAAGGGTCTGCAGCCCCTAACACAAATAGCCTGATCCTGCTAATTTGTTATTAGGGCCCTCTTTGAAATCCTTCAGGAATTTACTGAACTAATTTTGGAAATTGTTGTTTTCCATTTCCCCGAGGATTTTTTTGTTTAAGAAAAGCTTCGAAATCAAATTTTTGCAATATTGTGAATATAATTTCAACAGGAATGCATTTGAAATTTGAAATTCAAATGTTTTCTTTTTGTTAGTTAAAAAAATCTTATTGACTATTATTGAGACCTGGCAAGTAGCTAAAAAATCACTTATGTTATTATTTTCTTTTTATGAAAAAATTATGAAAAAATATGAAAAATTTATGACAAAATTTATGGTTTTTTTGGGGTGCTCCAAAAACACTTATGAAAAAATTATGAAAAATTTTTGAAAAAATTATGAAGAAATTTTTGAAAAATTTATGAAAAAATATGGTTTTTTTGGCCCCCCCCCCAAAAAAAAACATATTTTTTCATAATTTTTCATAAATTTTTCATAAAATTTTCATAATTTTTTCATAAATTTTTCATAAATTTTTCATAAATTTTTCATAAATTTTTCATAAATTTTTCATACATTTTTCATAAAACACCTGATTTTTATGATTTTTTATGATTTTTTTATGATTTTTTTATGGGGGGCCAAAAAACCATAAATTTTTCATGAAATTTTCAGAAATTTTTCATAATTTTTTCATAAAATTTTCATAATTTTTTCATAAATTTTTCATATTTTTTCATAAAAATTTCATAAATTTTTCATAATTTTTTCATAAAACACCTGATTCTTATGATTTTTTTATGATTTTTTATGATTTTTTTATGATTTTTTTTATGATTTTTTTTATGATTTTTTTATGCTGTAAAAAACACGAAAAAATCATTAAAAAAAAAATCATAAAAAAATCATAAATTTTTCATAAATTTCACCATAAAAAATCATAAAAAAATCATAGTTTAATCATAAATTTTTCATAAATGAAAAACGACCCTCTCCAAAAACCATAAATTTCATCATAAAAAAATCATAAAAAAATCATAAAAAAAATCATAAAAAAAATCATAAAAAAAATCATAAAAGAAAATAATCCTTAAAATATTTTTTTAGCTTACATCTCATATCTCAAGACTATTAACATATTAGGGGTAACTTCGAAATTCAATTTTAGCAAGGTTTTGTATAAGTTGAAAGGGGAACTTGATTAAACTTTGAAATGATGTTTTTTGTTTTTGTTAATAAAGATTTTCAATTGACTAGTAGGGGTAATCTTCGAAATCCAATTTCATTTTTTCAGATAGAATTAAACAAGGATTTTATTTAAAATTAAAATCATTTTTTTTATATATAAGGAATTCTAATTGATTACTAGGGCCCCGTCCTGGACCTGAATATTAAAGAAAACGTATTGAAAAATAACTCGCCGTGTTTTCTATTTGGGCGGGGAAATTTAGGTTTTAGGGGGAAGGGATTTACCATCATCAACCAGTTCTAACCATCAACCACCGGCACTCCATATTGATGCTTGGTCATCGGCAGCTGGCGCCATCACCATCACCAACTTGTAACGAACTTCCAACATCCTTCAACCCCGATCCCTCCGCACCCTATATCAGTGCATCCTACCCCATCAACACCATCACCAACTCACCATGAACCCCCATCATGAATCGTCAAGAGATCAAGTACCAAGGGTGACCAACTAACCATCATCATCCATCAACCATGACCAAACATCATCAACCGTGACGAACCATCATCAACCAACCACTTGGAGATCAACTTCCACAGGTCTGTCGCTACTTGCTGAACTCCAAGTGCTTGGTCTGTGGCGGTTTGACGGGCGCCGCCCTCAAAGCTGCGGTGGATGCTGGAAGGCGGGGCCGGCAGAGTGCCACGATTGAGCTCGTCAAGCTGCAGGCTGAGGTGCGGGATGATCGACAAGAATAGACCATTATTCATTGAGCTTATTATAGCTTAATTAGGTACCTAATTTCATATTGTCTTGGAATTATTTGGAATAGCTTAATCTTAATCTGTAGCTTAATGAATAGTAGTAACATTGTTTATTCATAAGTACCATTATTACAGTAGGTACTTTGTCTTGGAATAGCCTACTATTTTCCAATCATGGAGATAGTTTGTCGTTGTTTCAAAACTCTAAGCAACACTCATGACATGAAGAGGAAATCAATCCGAAACACTGATTGTTTTTTGAGGCTTGCCGGGCTATACACATAGTGGCATAGTGGTTCAATCATTTTAAAATCCGGTTAAAATATCCTCGAAATTTGCCATTCACCATCATGATTGGCCATCACAACAGAACTACCACCTATTTCACCAAATTATTACCCATTACCAGCCATGGTTGATCAAACATGTACACTAGATTCCGACGTATCCACCGAATTCAACGATTTTTTCATCGTCAAACATGTTCGAACCCATCTTTGGTACCATGTCACTAGCCATAGTACGATTTGTTATTACTATTACCACTAACTTCTCTGGGTAATCATTGGTACACAACCTAATTTATGAATACTATATTACTCATCATTCACACCCAAACCAATCATAAGCATCACTGATCAATCACTACATACCCCTATTGCCCACTATTACCACTATTACCCACTACTGTATTATCCATCATTCAATCCCAACCTCAGCCGCACGTGAGCCGTGGAAACGTTCCCCATGCAGGCCATATGGTGGCTGCCGAGGAAAGTGCCACAGCTCCTCCCATCTTCCGATGCGACACTGGGATGCTACAGTGCTCGTGCAGTAGTGATCAAGAATGGGACGCTGTTAGTTTTTAAAAGTGGCTAATTCATGAGTATTTTATGGTTAATGAATTGGGAGTGAATTATTGGTTCGTGATCGTTGATAGGGGCTGGTAATGGTTGATGACGGTGATGTATGTGATTTCAAGATGGTCATGGCAACAATTTCTGAGAGTGGGTCCACAAAATCTCAGGATACCGATGGCAGTGCGGTGTCCATAGGATTATCTTTTGGTTCTGCCTGAAGATGCACAGCATACCACATCCATCCAGATCCAGATAGTTAATTCCGAACCACGGGGAACTGGAGTCTATGGCAGCTGATCTTAACTTTTTCTTGCTGATCGATATCATTTGGGCAGAGAGGTAGACGACGATCATCGAAGATCAACCACCAAGACCCTCTCAAGAGACCATTATACAGTCTTCAGCAGTTTTCTGAGACAGTCTCGGTCAGGGAAGGGTTCGAAGTAGAATGTGACCCTGGCAAAGGCAGGAAAACACAACGTAGACAAAAAAGCTGGAATGATACTTGTTTGGAGGCTTGCCAAGACTAGAATGAACCATCTCAGATGTTTTGTAGATACTCTTGCGTCAGAAAAAACTGTTTATATAGCAGCTACATGCAGCTACCCAGTGTGATGGTTTGCTCTTCTACATGCACTGAAGCATGTGTGAATCTTTGGAGTCGGGACCATTGGGCCGGATCGTTTTGAACGGTTTGTCAACTGAGGAAACAAGCGAGGGAAGACAACTGCAACTTGTCCGGCATCATGTGTCATCACTTGGGGCCGTCCATGATGGACAAAAGATGCGGATGTTCCAACAAAGAAAGCACAGAAAGTGGTACCTGCATATACTTCAAATTTTTCTGTGGTCGATAGTACCTCCGTTTCTATCATTCCACCCTTGAGAAGTGGGTCGATGGGAGAATCTGCAGGTAGCTGCAAGCTGATCCATGTAGCACTTTTCCATCTCCCCAGCACTGCTGCTCCTAATGTAGGCAACACGGCAGCCAAACCGAGCAGGCCTTTGCCAATAATCTGAAGTTTCTGGATGGTGAGTCACATCCCAAGAGCGCTTGACCCCCAGGATTTCTTGCTTCAATAAAAGTAGTCATTCCATTCGCTGAAATCGGTTCGAATTAGATTGTAATTTTTCCCCATTGAGTATTTCCTAGTGAGTTGAAACACTTGGCGAAGTGCCACTGTAAACCAATTGCATCTACTATCTCGCGTTCCCTTGCCAATCTAATTGCTACTGTTTGACAATTTCCTCCAATGTTTTTTTTGTTGCTCAGTCATTATTCGGTCTCGTTAATTTTCCCAGTGAACTACGAGTATTTAGAATCGGTTCACAATATTCTATCATTATCTCCCCTTGTTTAGTATTCCCTTACTTGCTTAAGCCTTGTTAAATCAAGCCAATAGTTTTCATTTGCTGATGTGAGGAAGCCATGTTTTACGCAGTTCAAAAAGACCATGAGATGGCAAAAGTGTGGCATAGATCCTTGACGCTGCCAGCACTGGCTGGGGATCATACATCATTGCCCGTGCATCTCAAATTTTGAGAGGGAATGAATACATGTAGACATGCAAAGTATGGCTGTTTCTCAAACTGGGAGAACCCTTAATTAATCCAATATTAGTCAATGATTGTAATAAACCAACGATAACTTGGGGGGTTCCCAAACTGGCTTCAGAAACCCACATATAGTAGCGTCCCACCATCATTGTTAGTTGTCATCCCCTATTACTAATCCAATACAATGAAACACCATAAATCATATTACTCGTGGTTACATGTCCCATTCATAGTGGTTAGTTATATCCATCATGTAATCATCATCATCATCCACCACAAATACAATACAATCCACTATAATCTGGTCTTTCTGTTGCTGATTATCCCCATTATTAACCATTACTCGCCATTCTCAACAACCAGTTGCACCAGTTCGAAGTCCTCCACCATGAAACCTGGTGCAATCCTTGTACGCCAGAAGCCACCAGGCCATGATGGCGTTTCTTGGCTGCAGCTGGTCCCCAAGATCCCCAAGGTGAAGATGCCACTGTAGGGAATGTTGCTTGCTTGGATGAACAGTTGGGGTTTCAAGTGGGGTATAAACATAGTAAACAAGCGTACAATGTGGATCATTACGCCTACAGCCCGTGGTTAGTTAGGTTCGATGTAGGTAATTGCCATTTATGATCATTTGATGACCAGAACCCTGCTAAGCATCACTTTGTCGCTGGATTTGTGGCATCCAGTTTTGGCTGCTAAGCGCCATGATCGGCGGCTTCTTGACCGTTTGATCGGAGACGACTTGAAACACAAAATCTTCTTGGCGACATCAGTTCGGTAATAAAGACCTGCTGCTAAGAACTCTTGCACAGAATTCATATCAGTGCGTGTTTCCTGAACGAAGTACCGGAGGTTCCCAACTCCATCGAAAAAGAAAAAAAAAACATAACTAGCTCAAGCCCTGAATCAGGCTTGAATTATTTGTTATTATTTGCTGCTATTTGTTTTTATGTGAAATTATTTGTTATTATTATTTTCATTTTTTGAAATTTAATTTCATGTTAACCTATTATTCCTACACCCTGGAAGAATAACATAGATGTAAATTCCTGATTTCACGCAAGCTGACATAGACTATTGGGATGCTAAAAAAACACTAACATACAACATTTCCAGGGTACCCAGATCCTGTGCTATGTTGACAAAAAATGGTGGTTGACCGCAAGTCTCTGTCATTCATGCTGGGGGAAGTTCTGACCATGTAGATCTAACACCATTTTTCAAAATGTTGCATGTTAATGGATGCGGTATGAGCCTAACCTGGCATACCCTGTACGCGAAACCAGTATGTTTAACATACTTCGTAATTTTGACATGTTTATTTTTACGTAGTATGTTATCCTTCCAGGGAGTAATCATTTCTATTTTTTCGATATTTATTTTTATTTTTGAGCATTTTGGCTGCACCTGTGATGATGGCTGATGGTACTTGTGATGGAGCACCTTGAGCTTGTTGATGACTGATCCAGGAAGCCACTTTGAAACGCCCATGTACAATCCCGGCTCGGTACCGTACAGGGATCATGGTCAATGGTTAGTGGCTGCTGAATATATCAGCTATTCTTAAGGAGTATATACCACCAGGAACCCCTACATAGCCATCGCTATAGCTGATAGGCACAACCACCGTTTACCGCCTATGCATGTTGTAAAAGTCACCACAATCTGCCATACAAATACTTGGTTGTGTACTGTCGTTGACTGGTTTTATCCCGTTGCGTACTAGTTATACATTATCATCATTCTCTATATTTATCTACGGTTGTAATATAATATCATGTTTTGTATCCATTATGTAATGTGTTTTTATCCATTATATATATATATATATGTGTATATTTACATTGATTGTATCGTATACGGTTGATATACTATGAGGATTATTGAAATTGTCATTATGATAACCATAGTTAATATCAGGATTACATAACCCCTGTCAATAGTTGATTATTACCTTTTAATATCATGATTACCATAATATTCTATGTAACTATAGTATATCAACAACATATAACCATTAGTTCTTGTTGATTAGTTACACTATTTTGCCAACCTACAGTGCCTCAAACTGCCAACTCATATAGAGGTTGGCCAAATGGATTAGTTGGCAAAATAGTATAACTAATAGTATCATGATATAATATTATTAGTTGATATTAGTTGGCACATATTATGATCATATCCTGATGATCTACAAACCTCTCCGTGCCGCCTTGGTCCCGAGGCGACACGAGCTGCGCAAACACAAGAACTACCACGAGATCGCGCGCCTGCTGCAGTTGACCCTTGGAGGTTGAGCTGATGGTCGCGGTGAGTCATGGATATTGATGCTGGCTTATTTGTGATGGTCTAAGTTGGGGATTGTTCTTGGTTGATATTGGTTTGTCATCCGTTTGTGCTTACTCATGTTATTAGATGGTCTATCGGTTAAACATCTTGACAAAGGAAGAAACAGCAAGAATCGACTGGTGAACATGGCTTTGATCAGCGTACCCTGTATGACATGTATTCATCCAGTTGTCTACCTAATTATTCACCTATGTATTGATCTTGCTAGCTCTCTATTCGGCTATATGTGGCTGGATATTTATCTACTTTCCTGTGCCTGCACATTGCATAAATGTGCAAATATGTTTTATGGTGGATCGATTCAACTATACAGAGCTGTAAACATACCAATTTGCACACATGTATTCAGACGAAAGGTCAAGACCAAGAATCATCTACTGACAGCCGCCAATGATTGGCAATGTTGATCTGCACTGTTCTACGGGCTGGTGTGGTACTCCTGGCTCTTTCTACATTTGGCATAAGTCACCATTTTGGACGTCAATTCGTGATCAACTACAGCAGTTTGGGGGCTTAAACCACCAGCTTGGAGTCGGCTACTGGTCATTGTTGCCTATTGCTGACGAGTACATATGGTGCATGATGGCTACTGGTGCTTACTGGTGATCATCGGTTGCTGATACTTGGATGTGCATCCCCCCTCAGTTACAAACCACGGTATACCACGGTTGTGTGCTGGCTATAGCCACAGCTGCACATCCAAGTGGTGAATGTTGCTGGATTTGACCACCATTGAGCATGATGGATTGCATCATGCAGCTGGACCTGGAGAATTTGGCTGCCCATGTGATGCTTCCGTAGCGCACGCCCGCAGCAGCTCAGGAAGGGAGTGCAGTGACGGCCGTGACGGTGTTCCGCAACGGGTGTTCCAGAGGGGAGCCAGACTGAGCGATGAACTGGAGCCAAACTGCATCAATGCTTGGTACCGACATGTTGCATTAATGATATTTATCAACCATTGATTTAGCAATAGTGGTAGATGAATGGATGACACTGGTTCTATGTTCATGGTTTGTTTACCATTGCGAGTTGAATGCAACCATCTATCATACTGGTGCTCATAACCCGCCCAAAGATGTTGCATGATAGAACTTTACGATCCAGAGAAGATCCCATAGGAAGGTGCATGTCCACGAATAGGCCCGTCGTCTAGCCTTTGAATTTGTTTGTTTGCACCATCCATACTCATGTCCAACAGTCACTAGTATTATACAATTCTACGAGTCTTTCAGTCTATACTGGTTGATAGTAGTTGATTGTTACACTGACTCCTGAAGGAGGTCAGTACTGACCGAATTGCTGGCTGGTGGTTCTAGACTCTCAGAGTTGTCCACCTCTACAAAGATATGACAAGCAGCTTTCCAAGGATCGGGTTTTGCACCACGATTATGATGACTTGGGCAGACAACTAGCATTTCATGGCGGCCCTTGCCAACAGGCTGTTTGTTGGCGAGTAACCATTTCGACCCCGAAGCCACTTTGGGATGGTTTCCAGTCCCCAAAGCGACCAGTTGTGCGATTCCGAAGGCCAATCGCATGGACCCAAGTTTTTGTGCCATAAGCAATGGTCAGAGTCATATCCAACACATCAATCTGGATTCCTGAGCCATGGCATCGTGGATCCCCATCATGTATGCTGCACCAATGTGTCAGCAGAGATCTCTAGAGGAGACAGGCCAATGTGCCGTCGTCCTCACTGCGCAGCAGCAAAGTCACTGCTGAAAAATGACGGCCACGGGCGAATGACAGGCTCTTGCGCCACCTCAAAACGACTGAAATCCTGCAACTGACGTGAACTCACCATGCCAAGTAATCCATCTTTTTCGGGCATCAATCGTTTGCACATGTGGGTGTTTCTCAAGTCATCCCGCGATACCCCTCAATGATCCACAGCTTAATTATATTGCTTATTATCCCTTGGTCAATAACCAGTGTTAGCCAATGTTAACCATAGATAAACCAACCTTTTTGGGGGGCTCCCAAACTGGCCTAAGACCCCCCAGCCACGGTAGCCCTCAGGCAGCACTGCACCCTTCGGCGAGCTCCCAAGGCCCCGGCAGCCAGGTCTTGCTGCACAGCCCTTGGTCACTGAAGCTCTTCGACGAGCTCAAAATGGTTCCACCGGCACCTTGGAATCTGCATGTGGAAGGTGGCGACTCGTGGGATGTGCATAGCTGGTAGCTGGTTGATGGATGTTGATGAGCTCGTAGCTGGTTGATGCTTTGAGTGTCATTGTTTGATGGGGGATCCAAGAAGGGATCATAACCAACCATGTTGGTTGAACAACTCGGCTTATAGCCATCTATACTGGTTAATAAGTAATGGGGAATACTGGAAGAACCAACAATCATGATTAAACAACGACTGGTTGGTGGTTTGATTCACATTTGTTGTGTTTACACATTAACACTTGATTGATTGATTGATTGATTGATTGATTCATTGATTGATTGATTGATTGATTGATTGATTGATTGATTGACAGACTTTATCATAGGGGTGGTTCAACCACCAACCAGATAACCATTGTCAACCATTATTGAAGTAGCCACTCTTAACAATAAACAATCATGAGCCATGAACATCCACGAACCATCATGAACCACTATTATGAATTGAGGTTACCAGTAACTTTTCAACATCATACCCCCCCTATGAACCACTATTATTAAGCATAAACCATCCACTATCAACTAGTATCAACCACTAGCCATGAATCAAATCAAACCACTAATCACTTTAATTGTCCATCAATTCACAACTATTAAGCACTGCTATTGAGGATTACTAACCACTATCAACCACTATTCACCACTATCAAACCACTATTAACCACTATTGAGCATCACTATCAGCCATCAATTCACCATCCACGATCCACGTCCCTTCCTTGCTCCTCCGGCGGCCGTGTCACGACGTCGCGCAAGCGAGCGAGCTCAGGTGAATACCTCGGACGTTCCTGTGACCATCGAGGAGGTGTGGCCGGCTGCCAAGCAACCGCTACAGCGCCACGGCTTGGCGATTCCTGAGCCCATCAGAGATAACCGTGGTTAATAGTGGTGAATAGTGGTGAATAGTGGTGAATAATAGGGGATTATAAGCAACAAGTGGTTTAAACAACTACTGGTTGGTGGTTTAAAATATGTTTTAATTACTTTAGTAGTTATTAACAATTGATTGGTTGACTAACATTTCGGGTTGAAACCACCAACTAGGATATCATGTAATATGAATCTAATCATTGAATGATATGCATTGAAGATGATTGTATATATTCTGTATGATGAGCCAGCTCACTATGTGGGTATTGACTATAGTTGTATATCATTTGTAAATATGCACTAATATGAACAAGGTTGCTAAACTGATGGCTGATTTACTTTTCAGGTTATGACTGCTTACATTCCATCAATGGGCTAAAACCATTCTTGACCATTGGGTTTTCCGTGTGGTTACTTTGTTTATAGGCATATGTTCATGGTTAGGTCAGGGATTACGACATATTATGACTTTCAACCATCATAAACCATACTTATCAACCGTTAGGATTGCTTGCTGTTGGCTGTTGACCGCCCTTGTGGTTTAGTATCAGTGCTGAGTTTGTGTTTGGCACCACTACAATGATTAGGTAAAACGAGCTAACCAGCCAATACAAATTATTGATCATTGGTAATGCTGGTATTGCGACCATTATAGCAATCCAGTAAAACTGGTGATGCCAGCATAATTAGCCTTTTGCCATCACTATGTTGACTGACCATCATGTATCCCTTCTCACTCGTTGTTTACCAATTCTTTCAACCATGTTTGTCATGAATCAAGATTTAAACTGCTTAGTAATCACTTTGAATCATCATACCATCACTACTATGAATGGTTCATCATCATGAACCACCACTAACCATCACTAACCACCATGGTTCACCACCATCAGCACGGCATCATCCACCACCAACCAACCCCCATGGCACGGCCGGACCCGCCCAGACGACCCTTGGGCACCTCAGGTGGAGCAGCGCTTGGCCGAGCTGTGCAGCGCTGCGCAGCGCTGGGAGGTGAAGCGCCAGGCGCAGAGCCAGCGGTCGTCTTTTTTGATAGGGATGATTTGCTTATTATTTAAGAAATAATGATGAGGGAACTAGACGACGGTTGGCCCGAGAGCGAGAAAGGCAATGTTATAGCAGCCTCCAATATACTAATTCAAAAAGACTAACGTCATGATCCTTGAAATGGATGATAATGATGATGATGATGATGATGATGATGATGATGATGATGATGATGATGATGATGATGATGATGATGTCGCTGATGATGATGATGATGATGATGATGATG
>VSDK01011045.1:79190-91681 GCA_009767595.1 Symbiodinium kawagutii | reverse complement strand
GAGAGAGAGAAAGATCTGCATATGTCAGCGTTTGAAGATCTAGATCTGCAGACGTCAATTGTGAAGATCTAGATCTGCAGATGTGAGGGTGTGAAGATCTAGATCTGCAGATGTGAGGGTGTGAAGATCTAGATCTGCAGATGTGAGGGTGTGAAGATCTAGATCTGCAGATGTGAGGGTGTGAAGATCTAGATCTGCAGATGTGAGGGTGTGAAGATCTAGATCTGCAGATGTGAGGGTGTGAAGATCTAGATCTGCAGATGTGAGGGTGTGAAGATCTAGATCTGCAGATGTGAGGGTGTGAAGATCTAGATCTGCAGATGTGAGGGTGTGAAGATCTAGATCTGCAGATGTGAGGGTGTGAAGATCTAGATCTGCAGATGTGAGGATGTGATGATCTAGATCTGCAGATGTGATGATGTGATGATCTAGATCTGCAGATGTGAGGGTGTGAAGATCTAGATCTGCAGATGTGAGGATGTGATGATCTAGATCTGCAGATGTGATGATGTGATGATCTAGATCTGCAGATGTGATGATGTGAAGATCTAGATCTGCAGATGCGATGATGTGATGATCTAGATCTGCAGATGTGATGATGTGATGATCTAGATCTGCAGATGCGAGGGTGTGAAGATCTAGATCTGCAGATGTGATGATGTGAAGGTGTGTTGATGTGCAGGTGTGATGATGTGAAGATGTTGATGAAGATGTTGATGTGCAGATGTGATGATGTGAAGATGTTGATCTGCAGATGTGATGATGTGAAGGTGTGTTGATGTGCAGGTGTGATGATGTGAAGATGTTGATGAAGATGTTGATGTGCAGATGTGATGATGTGAAGATGTTGATGTGCAGATGTTTATATACGGCTGCTTTTTTACGAAGAACCCTTCGCAGACGCTCTCGGGAAAAAATTGCATGATCTTATTATTGATAATTAGCAAATTGATAATAATACCTTCCTGTGATGCTTGTAGGGCTTATAATAGGGATTATATCAAAGAAATAATGATAATAAGCAAATTGATAATGGTATTACATGATGGTCAGACTCTTTGCCAGGGGAAAAAATGCATTACTTTATTATTGATAATAAGCAAATTGATAATGCTTATAATAATAATAAGGTTATAAGGGAGATATGCCTGTTACAATTGATAACGCTTAATTAAAATAGGAATTATAGGGGTTATAATAGAGTTATCATATTATTGCAATAGGGGTTTATCCTTGATAATAATGGTTTTAGGGATGTATTTCTTGTATTACTGAGGATTAATACTAGTTACTTATTATAGGGTTGTAATCATTATAGGGATTTGTTTTAGATACAGATAAGAGACATATTTTAGGGATTCAATAGGGATTGTAATTGTTCATTGACCAAAATAGATTTAGAAGGGATTACAATGGTTAAATGAGTGATTGAGTCAAAAGGAAATCTTTGCTTATATCAACCATGATGTTGACTTCATGAATTTGATAGGGGATCATGAGCATTGATGAGTTCGTGATTGTTAGTTAGGGTCGATAATCATGGAGAACAGTTGGGGATTAGGGAGGTGTTATGGTTAGGAGATTATAGTTGACCATAGCAGTTCATATCTATTATTAGGGGCTATAACCGTTTATAATGGTTCATACATGGGACAATCCACAAGAATAATGGTTAAACAGCTACTGCATGGCCGTTCACACATTGGGAACCTGCCAAAATGTTTGGTGTACTACTATCAATGACTATTGGATGATAACTCGGGGTACCCCTGTTTGTATATTCATTCAAGCGCATGTATATCAAACAATTGTGCTTCAACATGGGTATCGTTATACAAAGGCATTTTTAAACATCTGTGTTTACAGTCTATTATTAGCCGTATCCTGGTGGAAGAACGGCCAATCGTATTTAGAGAAAGACTCGGCTGTGTCCATGCCAGCCAGCACTGGAGTGAGCGGGCCTTCTTTGTGTTTTAGCTTGCTTGTCTAAGAACAACAAGTTCCTTGTCAGGCTGGGCTCCCTCTCCCCTTGTCTTAGGTTTTTTGGCCGACAAGGGAGTGAGCGGAGCTCTCAACACGGCAATGGGTTATTTCAATTGTTTATCCATTTTTCCATACCGTTTTTTGCCTTGCCATCCAGCAGTTGATGGCGCATCTAAGCCAACCATCAGTTACTTGTGCATCTTTGATAGTGCCAAGAAGCACACGCCTCCAGAACGGCTTTGATGTGCTAGGGCAGCAACCTTTGTTCGTGTTCGGGGAGAGGTAGGAAAGATAGAATCATCAATTGCCCAATTTGTGTTCATATCTGGCCAAGTTTTGACAATTTTCATGATTAACCATGATGTTACATGGTGATAGTTGTCAGAGTAATGAACGATGTTTGATCAATGTTTAGTTAGCTTGCAATCAACAACCATCATACTCCCATACGCCTGCCTGAACCGTACTAAATATGTTGGTCAACATGTGATCAACGACCATTTGCCATCACAAACCACCTCCATAATAGACCATCATTACAACCTGAATCAATGACCATTCTTAATACAATTCACCACAACCAGTTCCCATCGCAATCATTATTGTCCCCTTTCATTTCCTTCACAAGTTATTTCAAATGCAGTGCTTCTCAAAGGAGGAGACTCCCCCAAATCATTCAATATTAGTCATGTGCAGCAGTGAACCAACCATAAGTTGAGGGTTCCCTTTTGTAAGAACCCCCCATGCAGTAGCTGTTTAACCATCATTCTTGTTGATAATAATCCCTATCAATAATCCCTAGTGTAACCGCTATAGTCCTTATTAATGACCTACTATAACCTCCTATTATGACAATGGTTAACCCACTGTTCCTATCAATTAAGCGTTATTAATCACCTTTGCCAATGAAAAAAACACCACATGCTAGTTTCTCAAAATAGGGGACCCCCAAATCATCCTTACATAAGCCATTATTTATAGGTGTACACCAGTCATTTTTTGGGTCTCCTATGCGAAGAAACACCCACATGGGTAGCCCGAAGCTTGCCAGAACTCCAGGAACTCTTGGAGCAACGGCTGCAGAACGAACTGGAAAAGGTGCCGCAGCGAGCGAAGACGCGGCGTTCGCGGCGTTTCGTTGGCTTCGCCGCACCGGGATGCCATGGGATCTCATGGAGGGGGGGTCACCATGACCGCCAATGAACCAAGCATGAACCACATGAGATAGGCTGAGATAGGAACATTAAGCATGAGATGAGACTTCTTATTATCCAATAATCATGTAAGGTTGAACATGATTATTGGCCAGTGGTTACTGGATAATAATAGGTGAGGAGTTAATAATCGTTCATTATTACTCATGTAAGGTTGAACTGGCTATAGTCAACAACAACTCTGAACCATGAGATAGGATCATGATTTAAACTGGTGTCAAGCAACCATTGATTGACAACGAGTCAATCAGCAAACCATGGGTTATTGTTGGTTATTGACTCCTATGACTTGTTGTCATAACCAACAGCTGATAACCAATGCAATAACCATGAATGAAAGGTCATGTTGTTTTTGTTGGTTAAGTCATGAAACCATTAGCTGATCATAAATTCACCATCAACGATTGCTAATTAAAAGTCCGAACATATTTTTTGAATATGCTCGAGTGATTAATTTCCACTTTGTGTGCTACATGATGTGTGCTCAGCTTTTTTTTTTTGTATAGATAAGGTACACATGATGTACTGATTGTCCACTTGCTTAGACTTCAAATGATTCTTGAACATCCATGTGTGTTGACATCGTGCTTGTGGTCAATTTTGTTTCTGTTGGCCACAGAGACCTAGAACTGAAATGGTAGAACATTTCTATTTGGTTTCGCCATTTGATGCATATGCCAGGTAGGGGCATATCAATATGTGGGCTAGCCTGGCTGGCCTAGTAAACAACTTGCGGTGTGACTGGGGGACTTCCTGGCAGGAACTGGTCACGAACAAGCCATCACTAGCGAACATGGTCATTTCAGCTTGGAGAATCAAATCATACAGTTTAGATTATTGACCAGATGGTTTATATACCATCAATCATGATGAACTACTGCGTTGTCAGCCACTGCAGGCAGCATCAAGCACTTAAACAAGTTCATACAACCAATCATGAGCCAAGAATATCCAAAATTTCCCTCCAAAACAAAAAAACATCCCCCCTTCAAACGCTCAATTTGCTTCCGAAATCGATAGATTTTGGTGACTTTAGGGTGTTTACCTGGATGCACGGCGAGTCGCCGGGATGATCGACGAATGTCACGCCTTCACCCGGCCCGGCTGCAGCGCGAGGTTCGGGAAGCCCAAGAAGAACGTGAAAACGTCCAGCTGGCCTGCAATTTGATGGCTGCCGAGGTGACAGGTAAGTCTCTGAGATGTGATTTTCCAAAGGTTTACCAAAGAATAGTAGCTGATAGTGATTATTGAATCAATATGCTGGTGGTCAACAGTATGGTTAACCAAAGATGATATAAACTTGGTGAACTGCTTGTGGTGAACTTCCGTGACTAAAGGGGTTGGTAAGGCCAAACTTCATGGTTAAAGGCTGGTTAAGGGCTAGTTTGGTGCTTGGAAGTTGATCATGGCTGAAAGGGGTTGATATAGAATGTCTACTGGTTAATCTATGAGAGGCTGATAGCCCCCAAGATTTCCAATAGCCAAATCATCAATCAATTTTGATCTTATGCCAATGAATGTTGACAAATATTACACATAATCATGACGATGGTTGTTAGTTAAATTGCAAAGCCGTAGAACATGATCATCACTATCATCATTTTGGCATGAAAGGTCATCACAACCAACGATTGTTATCATCTCCAACCGTTATCAGCATATGGTGGTTTCTCAAAATAGGGGTACCCCTAAATCATCCATTAATAGTCATTTAATTTCTACCATTGTTTTTTTGGGGGTTGTCTACCTACTATAATGGTAACTTGACCTATTTTTATTGTAATAGGGTAATTGATGCATGTTTATTTCTATTGCTATTGTTATTATTGGATATGATTGGTTCATTCGCCAAAATCATCCAGTACCAAAAAAGCGCCCCATTGTTTCCAGCGCCCAGGGCCCTGGGTCAGGCACACTGTGTGATCCACAATGCTGGACTGTTCGGCGACAGGTTCTCCCAGTGAGTTGGCTTTGCTGCAAGATCTGGACACTAGACCTGGTGCTCATTTGACACCACTGGCTCTTTCAAGACTTGCTCGATCCAGAACTTCGATGGCTCGACAAGTTGGGGCAATTCCATGCATGTGACCGTCGTTGGCTCCCTTTTATGACTGCAGCATTTGGCATTTGACGGGACCGCTGGGATCACTCAACTGGAATGGAACGGATACATGCGAGTTGGTCGCAGACGTAGACTCTGGACAAGTTGACTCTACAAATAAACAAACTATTTTTGGGGGTTCCCCATTTTGAGATCCCCCTCATATACCTTAGATTTATTACTAGATTTTCCACTTAATGTACTAAGACTTTATATTTATCATGGGGGTTTATTGTGTTCTGGCTGCGGGTCAAAACCCCGTACCCCTGGTTCCCCTATCATTAACCATTGTTTTCCCTATAGGTTGTTGGTTATTATCCCCCAATTATTGCTGGTTAATATTGTCATCAACCATTGTTTTCCCCATGATTTGGTTGGTTATGATAAGCCATTATTGATGGTTCATTTTGACCCATTGCCATCTATCCAAAATTACCGCTTTGTTTCGAGATAGCAATAAACCAACCATTTTGGGGGTTCCATATTTAGAGAAACCCCCATATCAATATTATCAACCACCGGTATGATTACTGCATTAATTACATTCAGCCATTAATATTAAAATCACCAATATGATAACAATCGCGAGAATAATAAGCATTAGTGCAACCACTGCATTACATTCAGCCATTAACATTAAAACCACCATTATGATAAGAATCACGACAATAATAAGTATTAGTGCAACCATTATCACAAACCAAAAAATCCCCACCATCTACCAATCACCACCACCAACTACCACATGCACAACCCAAAAATCACCAGAAACTACCACCACCCACCAACTTTCCCCACGAGAAACGTTCCATCGCATGCCGCGGTGCCAGGAGCGGCACCGGCGTTTGAAGATGGCCCTACTGTGGCTCCAGGCAGGCGATCAACTGGTTGGATATAGCCACCTAACCTAGCAACTAAGCATGAGGGTTCTGGTGGTTACAGTCAACTATCATAAGGATTGATATGACCCGATAGTGCTTGATAACTAACCAAATTGATTCTGCTGCAACTCGCATGAGGGGATCGGTTGCATGCTGATGTAAGCACCAGCGCCGTTGTGAAACGGTTTGCAGCACCGCTGACTTACTCAGCTGAGCCTAACTTTGTGAGTTGAAGAAATGCCGAAGAAAATGCCATCTGGATTTCATATGGTGGTTTCTCAAAATGGGGGTACCCCCCAAAATGGCTGGTTATTACTGTAAATGACTACTAGTGGATGATTTGGGGGTACCCCTATTTTGAGAAACAGCCATATGGTTTCATGGAGATAAGGAAAAAACCCTGTGTTTCATAAGATTATTTAGCAATGCCCATAGGGATGGTGAGAAGAACCTGGTTGAGGACAGGAATACTTTACAAAAAATCATCATGGAACGCGATGCTTTTCTTAGTAACCATACCTTCCCATGGGTTTCATAAGTTTCAACCATGGGACCCATGGGACAAGACATCCCATTGTTTTTGAGCTCTCCTTGTGCTGTTGAAAGGACTTTGAAGATCAAGCTCTTCAGAATGAGGCAGGGGTTAGTGCGGTAGGGCGTTGTGGCATGGGGATCATGTTTTGAATGATGAAACATGATGTGAAATGATCAACCACAACATGGAATATGCTTTAAATTAAATCATAAACAATACTATGTTTGGATCTATTAATTACAGAACACATTGAACCAGACCAGTTCAATAGCTCTACTTGATGATTCTTTTCAATTAGAACACTACATCTGTGAAGTCTCTCATGTGTGGATATGTCCTGGAACAAGTGTGGCAACATGATTTCCTTGGCCGATGCAGCGCCAAGTAGCTATCCATCTTGAAAGCCCATTATATGAGCAACTGCCTGACATCTTGTTCGCTACGCTTATGAAAATTCGCAGTAAGTGATCGATAGCCCAGTGGTGGCAACGTGGCCTGTCAGTTGTCCCTGGCAGCTTGCCTGAATTTATGACATGGCCTACAGTTATAAAGGTGGCCTGTCAGTACATGAATTTATGCTTTGACAACTTTGATCATCAATGATTACCACATGTTTCTACTGAAAATAGCCACCATTCTCCCCAACCAACCGCGCTACCATTCAACCAACCAAGGACAGACCCACTGCTGGCAGTGCCATCAGAGCAGCACCCAACTGGACCCCCCGAAACGAGCATTTTTTTCATGGGCAATCGCATGCAATCACCAACGATATCGGAGGGGGCATTCCATTTGCAGACAATTTTGTTGGTCGCTATCATAGTTCCACTCTGATCGTGACTTCTCTGCGCTTCCTGTGTGGAAACTCGAAAACTTTGCACTACCCCAACCTTTGCGCACTGTTTCAATCGCAGGATGGTCATGGGGATTTGCGAAGCCTTGAGGACGCGGTGTTCCCTGGGTACCAGCCAGTCACAAGTGTCACTGATTCATTTGTTCTTAACCAATTCTGGTTCAATCAGTTCACTAACTGGCTGTACCATAGCCGTGGTGGTACCTACTAAGTCTGAAAATTATGGCCATAAATGGTCAAACCAAAATTGGAATCCACCACTTTTGTGGATTGTTGGCTTCCGAGCATTCACCAGTGTCCCTACTTACCAGCTGTTCATTAGTGTTATTCACCAGCTATGCCTTGTCCTAACTATATATTAGAACTACACAGCTATACTAGTTGACAAACTAATTGATCAACTCGTTAACCAAATACTTAACCATCTTGATGTTATAGATAAGTTTGCGTGTTATTGATTCGCCAGTCAGATATTATAGTTATAATTGCAGACATGTGCACTTCATTCCACGAGTCACGGACATACATGATTTCACTGGGCATGACATGCAGCCCTTTTTACATCAAGATTCGCGGAAAACAGTCGCCGACGTGTGACTGCAGTGTTTCATCCCCAAATTCGAAGAGGGAGAGCCCCGTGAAGACTACGTAGAAGAGGCTACAGCTATCCCCAAAAGGATTCCCAGGGACCTCGGAACACGAGGTTATGAGCCCAAACGAGGAAGAAATGGATAGAAGAAGAAAGAGACATTTGGAAAACCAACGAAGAAGTAGATCAGAAGATGCACCACCCACAGCTGTGACACCCCGGGCTATTGAGGATGCCCCACCGCCACAGTTTCCAGCCCTTGAGGATCGGGTCAGGGAAAGTGCTATGGTACGGTCCCAAACACACCGGTTCATTCGACGTCAGTTGGAGCATTGGTTCCGGTTCCCAACACACCGGAATCATCAGCCGCCCCAGCAGTGCCTCCGACGCCCAGCCCAGTGAAGGGAAGGAAAGACGAAGGAGGAAGCAAGAGAAGTCAGGAACCCCAGATACAGGAAGTTGAGAACAAGGATGAGAAAAGCGAAGAGAAGAAGGAACAGGGAAGCAGGGTTTCGGGAAGGGTCGATCTGAAGGATGCCGGTCGATCAGTTCCTAGCTCAAGTGGAGGACCTATGTGGCCAGAAGGACCTATAGGATATCCCCGAGTTTTGCAACCTTTGTTCGATGAGGAGCAGTTGCGCCGTTTTGAGATGCTTAGGCAACAGGCGCCACTATTGGAATCTACGAGAGCTGACGCGCAGATGCTGGCTGCCCTACGCCCTCAGCACCTGGACGATGAGGAGGCCAGGTTGCGGAAAGAGAAGCAGGAGTGGCTTGCAAGGAAATGCCAAGAAGTTGAAGAAGAAAGATTGAGGCTGCAGGAAGAGAATGAAAAGTTGAAGAGCGTAGTGAAGGAGGCCAGGCGTGTCTACTGGGAGAACCAGTACTTGAAGGACATCGCCCGAACCCGTGCTGCCGATGAGGTGTATCAGACACCTGAAGAAGAACGAAAAGAAGAGCTGGGACGTGAAGGAAAGACGAAGAAGGGAAGGCGTGCCATCGAGGATGCAAAGGAGGCCGTACACCCCCAACAGGAGGACGAAGACCCCCCAAAGCCCCGTGGAAGATTCGAGGAGGCTGTGGGAAGAAGTGGGAAGGGAAGATCCTCTGAAGTAAAGGAGGCTGCGAGACCCCCAAAGATATCCCAAAGAAGCATGCCCGAAGTTGTGAAGGAAGTGGAGAGTCGTCAAGGAGGATTCCACACCCCGAATCGAGGAGCTGAAGATCAACTCAGGGATCCATGGAGCTACATGGACAGGAAAGGAAGTGAAGGTGCTTCGTCTCATGGAAGAGGTCTTCTGGAATGGGACGATGAAGGGAATGAGTTGCAGTTCGAGGAGGCTGAAGACCGCCAAAGACCCCCAGAAGAAAATCATCGAGGAGTCGAAGAGAGGAATCAAGGAGGTGAACACCAAACGAAGTTTGCAGAGAAATCGATGGAGTTCATGGCTATGATGATGGAATCGATGCATGAGCTCCAAAGAAAGATGACTTCTGGCCGCAGCTCCGTGGAAGAAGAGGTCGAGGCAGTAAAGCACACCCCTCAGGTTCCGGTTTTGCCTGAGTGGTCCGGGGATACTGCTCCCATCGACTTCAACGACTGGGTGTTGCAGTTGGAGGTGGTGATGACGGACCTTACCTCGACTTCGGATGAATGGTGGGGAAGGTGCGTGAAGGAAGCCAGAGAGTGGTATGCGCAGCATATGAAGATGTCCCCACTGCAAAGGTTGACGCACCCTGTAGTTCCCTCACCAGAGTTGGCAGCCAAGAAGTGGACGAGGCTGGAAAGACGTGGAGCATCTTTGCTGATGGCAGCTTTGCCATCTCAGCTCAAGGAGGAGGTGGTTAGCTCGAAGAGCGTTACTACTTTGGGAATCCTGACGAAGGCGATGTGCCAATACCAGCCCGGTGGCCTCAATGAAAGGGCAGCGATACTGGCAGCGTTGGAGACGCCAGCAGAAGCTGCTACCATCCCGGTGGCAGTGACATCCCTTCGTTGATGGATCAGGTGGAAAAGGAGAGCTTTGGAGGTAGGTGTGAGCCTACCCGATCCCACCATCCTCACAAAAGGACTTGGAAGAATTGTGAAGCGTGTTCTCACCACGAATGCCGACCTCAGCTTCCGCTTGGCGATGGTAAGGAACGCCCTCATGGTGGAGACGATTCCAACGCATGAGACAGTCACCCAATACTCTGAGCATCTCCTCGCGGAGTTGGAACAGGTATGCCAACAGAACCGCAAGAAGGACCCCCCGCCAGAAGCACCGCCCAAGGTGAGGAAGATAGAGGGTGAGAAGGGAAGTGATGGAAAAGGAAAGGGAAGGACTGGGAAGGAGAAGACATCCCCTTGCAAGTTCTACAACCAGGACCAAGGATGCCGCAGAGGAGGTGAGTGCACATGGTTGCATCAATTGGAAGGAGACACCAAACGATGCTGGAACTGCGGTGCCATTGACCACTATGCCAATGCTTGCCCGCGCCCCAAGGAAGAGAAACCTCAAAGAGAAGGAGGCAAAGGAAAGAATGGAAAGGGTGAAGGAAAGGCAGTGCAGAAGATGGCGAAGGAAGGAGATGATGCCGCGTCAACCACGAGTTCCAAGGAACCCAGCGGCAAAGAGGAAACGGATGAGGATGCCAATCAGACTATGAAAGGTTTGTTGGAAGAAGCCAACAAGATGTTGAAAAACTTGCAAATGGGCCGAACTGAGGACAAAGAAGAAAGAGAAGATGGAAGGCTTGAGAAGCTTCAGAGGCAGTTGGATGAGCTTCGAACCTTGAAGGTCCTTCGTGTGGCCAAGATCATGGAGGACAGTGAGTATGGCCTTTTGGATTCAGGAGCGACACATGCCCTTCGAGCTCGAAAGCCAGGAGAAAAAGTTGGCGGCTTCAAGGAGGTTAAGGTGGCTCTGGCATGTGGACGTCAGATGAAGCTCAAGATGAATCCAGGAGGTACTATGGTTGTAGATCAGGTTGATGCTCAGCCTATCATCCCACTTGTGGAAAGGTGATCGACTTGTTGGGATATCGAGTCGATTGGCAAGGTGGCCAAATGAAGTTATCTCACCCCATGCGAGGAGACCTCAAGGTTGAAAACAGAGGAGGATGCCCTCATGTGTCTAAAGATGAAGCCCTCAGGTTGATTGAAGAATTGGAGGAGGCTGGAGGAAAGTACCGGAAGGTGGAAGTGATGAAGAATGAATCGAAGTGGCTGAAGGAGATTGTCGATGCTCACCCTGCTTTGAGGACTCTCCCGCAGAATATCAAGGAAGCCCTGGTGGCTGAACCATCTGAGGACATTCGAGGACTTCCAGATGTCAATCGCCGGAAGCGAAAGAAGATTGAGGCTGAAGGTGCAGTCCTGCATCTCTATGCAGGTCCCGACGAAGGATTCACGTTGAAGGAGGCTATGAAGAGGATGGGAGGTGAGGTTGGAACTTTGATAGAGATCGATGTGCTTCGAGGCAAAGGACACGACATGCTTGAGGAGGACCCATACCAGTCGCTGTTGCGATTGGCGATCGATGGAAAGATCAAAGCAGTGATCACGGGTCCAAATTGCCGCACAAGATCCGTTCTCCGACATTATCCGATGACCCCAGAAGACCATGGCCCACGTCCACTAAGGGCATGGGGAGGAGAGGAGTTTGGGAAGAAGAACCTCACCGCCTGTGAAGCCCAGAAGGTTCGGGAGGATGACGTCTTGCTTTGGCGAGCTGTGATGATCTACATTGTGGGGGAGATCATGGGAAGAGCTCAGAGTGGCGCAACTACGCCGATTCTCTTTGGTCTGGAACAGCCTAGCGTAGCACCCCACGTTAAGGAGAACGTGTCTTTTTGGCTGACCCCTCAGTGGAAAGCTTTGAAGAATGCACACCACTTGGAAGAGTTGGAATTGGATCAAGGAGACTGGAGAGGTGAAGACGGACACGGATGTGTCAAGCCAACCACCTTTGGTGGGAACCTTAGATTGAAGCCCCCAGCGGAAAGAAATCCAGAGATCGTTGGAAGACGTCGAGGGAAAATTCAAGAATCAAAGCAGCTCGCGAGATGGGTCCCAGGGCTGATGAAGGAAGTGGCTCGAGAGGTGATGGAAAGGTGCCAAGGAAAGACCCCCACCGTCAAGGCTATGACATGGGCAGACCACATCAACCATGGTCATGTCCCATTCAGACGGGATTGCAGGATCTGTCAAGAAGCAGGAGCTAAAGCTGCACCACACCGACGTCTCGTTCCTGAGAAAGGGCAGTATCCACGAGCTGGAGTGCTCTCTTTGGATACACCAGGACCTTTGAATTCGGGGGAGGACGTCAAAGAGGAGAAGATGAAGTTCCTGCT
>VSDK01011045.1:64656-79173 GCA_009767595.1 Symbiodinium kawagutii | reverse complement strand
AGAACACGCCGCTGGACGAAGCTAAAGAGCTAGGAGAGGGAAAGGAGGAACCTGCAGAAGGTCAGGAGGACATCATTTTCGACGACATTCAGGAAGAAGAGGAGGCTTGCTTCCCTAAGGAGGATGAGGAAGAGGCCCCCCTGAAGGATGAGAAGGAAGAGGTCGCTGAGGGAGAAAATCCAGTGAAGATGGATCAGGACATTGAGGAGATTGTGAAGAGGACGGTGGAGGATTCTGAGGGAATGGAAGTGAGGACATTCAGGATGGTGACTCCACTCGCATCCAAGAGCGGCGATGCTGTCCTACAAGCCACCATTGACATGATTCTCAAACTTCGCCTGGATGGATTCGAGGTCTTCCAGGTCCATTCGGACAACGGTGGTGAGTTTGTATCGACCGCGATGAAAAGATGGATGAGAGCTCGTGGCTATGTCAGGACCTACACTGGAGTGGCAGATCCTCAAGCCAACGGCCGAGCCGAAAACTCAGTTCAGCAGATCAAGAATCACATCCGCCGACTGCTCCTTCAAGCTCGCATGCCCACCGACCAATGGCCGATAGCGGCAAGGCATGCGGACGAACAGCTGAGGAGGAAGAGACTTGGGTTGGAGCAGAATTTCCCACCACTCAGAAAGACCGTCCTTACGAAGAAAAGAGCTTGGAGGTCGAGGGAGTTTGCGCCTACGATGGAGAAGGTGGTTTACTTGTGCCCAAGTTGGGAAAGCCATGGACACTGGATTAGGAGGGAAGATGGAACGAAGATCGTCACTCGATTCTACATCGCGAAGACCTCCGACCCAGTGGACCACCAAGTGTGGGTGGGTTTGATGGAAGAATTCCCAGACCCCCTTGATGTGAGGAGGAGAATCCGAGGAAGGCAGCCCCCCTTTGTCCAGTTGAGGAAGCTGGAACACCATGAAGAGAAGGTTGAAGAGGATGAAGGCGAAGAGTGGGAGAGAGCTTCAGAAATCAGGCAGAGAGCACTTCAGATCATCATGACCGAGATGACGGCCATGATGGAAGACCCAGATGATCAGATGATTGCCATCACGACGAAGTCGGTCGCCAAGCTGCGCTCAGTGATGGAAGTGATAGGAGAAAGCGAAGAAGTTCTCCAAACGAAGATCATAGGCGCAGCAGAAGTTTTGAAAGATTGGGACCTATGGCAGAAACCCATTCAAGAAGAGCTCATTTCGTTGATTGAAGATAAGATGGCACTGAAGGTGGTCCCAAAGGATGAGGTGGAAGCTATGTTCAGGAAGGCACATGAGGATGGCACACGCCTTGAAGTGGTGCCTGGAAAGCTTGTGACCACCATCAAACCAGGACCCAATGGAGGGAAGAGGAAAGCACGCTTGGTAGCGTGCGGAAACTTCACTGAGAAGGACGCCCAAGATGAGCTGTACGCAAGTACAGGAGACGCAGTCACCTTGAGGATCTTGGTGAAGCTCGCCGTTGAGCGAGAATGGCATGGTGTGGTGGTTGATATCAAGACGGAATTTCTCAACACACCATGGACCGACCTCGGCGTTCTTGTGAAACCCCCTCACCTTTTGGTCAAAAAGAAGATGGTTGAAGAAGGGACGCTTTACCTTCCAACGAAGGCACTATATGGTTTCCGAAAGAGTCCTCGTTTGTGGGGAAATCATCGGGACTCTACCATCAGTGCTATGGAAGTGGTCATCGATGGACAGAGATGCAGAATGGTTCAGTTGGTCTCCGAGCCCAACATGTGGCGTTTAGTCAAGGCCACTGAAGAAGAGGAGCTCGAAGCGAAAGGAAAAGTTGAGGCTTTAGCGATGATGATGGTCTACGTTGATGACATCTTCGCTGTGGGACCCATGGACACCCTCAAAGAGATGATCAAGGCCATTCAGAAGGAATGGAAGACATCGGAGCCAGAATGGGCAGGGGATTGCCCAGTTCGATTCTTGGGCATCAATATCCGACGCCAGTGGCTCAGTGAGGATCAGAAGATCAGATGGGTTATGACACAGGAGGATTACTTAAAAGAGATGCTGAAGCGAAACCTTGGAGAAGAAGAGGAGAGTTGGCCAAGGAGGAAGCTACCAATGATGAAAGAGAAGCCAGAGGACGAGGAAGTGAAGAAGCCCCATCCTGATCAAGTTCGCCGCGCTCAGAAGATCGCGGGGGAGTTGCTGTGGCTCTCGACGAGGACGAGGCCTGACTTGATGTTCGTCGTCTCCAAGGTTGCTGCGCAGGTCCTGCACCACCTTTCATGGGTGGAAGATAGCGCCAGACAGATCTGGGCGTATCTTGTTGCCACCAAGGAGGAGGGTTTGGCCTATGAAGCCGGAGAGCCAGGCTTTGAATGGAGCGAGGATGCTGGCATTCAGACCTATGCCGATGCCAGCTTCAGTCCAGGAGGTGCAGAATCTCACGGCTGTGTGGTGGTCATGCTGAGAGGAGGACTCCTTTTATGGAAGAGTTCCAGGCAGTCCACTGTCACACTCTCAACAGCCGAGGCTGAGCTCAATGAGCTGATTGAAGGTTTGATGGTTGGCGAAAGCGTGGCAGCTATCATGGAAGAACTGGAGCCAGCTTCAGATAGTCAAGCTGCCATCAACATTTGCCTGGCCGAGGGTGGAAGTTGGAGGACCCGCCACCTCCGTCTACGAGCCGCGCATGCGAAGCAGCGGTTCACAAGAGGAGATTGGACCCTACGCCACACCCCGGGTGAAGGAATGTTGGCAGACATTGGAACGAAGATACTCCCGGTGGCACGCTTTGAAGCCTTCAAGACAGGTTTGGGAATGCAGAAGCGAACCATTGAGGAGGAGGAAATGAGGCCGAGACCCCCAAAGGAAGGAAAGAATGAAGAGAGGCTGAGACCCCCAAAGGAAGAGCCTATGAAGATGCAGGAGAAGAAAGCTCCCAAGGTACCAGAGGATCTGGTCAGAGCGTTGCAGGTGGTCACTCTGTTTGCAACGCTTTCCCAAGGAAGAGCTGGAGATCAAGATGGTTCCCAAGGAGGCGACGGAAGACGGAGCGATCAAGACGGCGATATGTTCATGTTTGCCGTTGTGTTCGCATACACTGTCATCGTCGTGGTCTTGACCCTGGTCTTTCGATGGATTTGGGCACAGTGGAACCATGGAAGTCAAGGACCCGAAGACGCGCCGGAAGTGCAGCGTCCTCAGGAAACGGAACATCGAAATGATGACCCAAACCCAGAGGAAGTGGGTGAAGTGAGCTCCGGAAGGAGCGATGTTGAGCCTCCCCCGAGTCCACCACGTCTACGAAGGCGCTCTGAGAGAGGTGGAAGTCGCGCAGCTGGATCTAGCCAGGCGGCGGGATCAAATCGTAGAGAGAATGATGGAGGAGATCCGGATCCAGCGCAGCCGACTTGGAGGAGACCACGATTGTTCATTACCCCCACAGGAGTGAAGTACCACTTCAACGAAGATTGCTCTGGTTTGAGGAATGCCCGATTTGTTCAGCAGGTTTTCTGGTGTCCTCAATGCCGAGGAGCTGACATCCTGCATCCAAATCGTCAGCTCTATGTCCGAGCTGCTGGCTACCCAGTGCATACCAGGTTTTGGGCCCCATGTGCAGAAGTCAACACTCGCGAGTTGGAACCCTGTCGAGTGTGTGTGTCGAATGGATGGCCCAATGGAGGATGGAATGAGTGAAAGGGCTTGAGTCAGGGAAGAAAGAATGACAGAACGCCTATTGGAACGCCTCCACCAGCGAGGTGGTGAACGCCTGTGAAGGTAGGTAGTTTCAAATTTTGATCCTAGATCTATCGACCGTGGATCAGGGGGAGTGCAGACATGTGCACTTCATTCCACGAGTCATGGACATACATGATTTCACTGGGCATGACATGCAGCCCTTTTTACATCAAGATTCGCGGAAAACAGTCGCCGACGTGTGACTGCAGTGTTTCATCCCCAAATTCGAAGAGGGAGAGCCCCGTGAAGACTACGTAGAAGAGGCTACAGCTATCCCCAAAAGGATTCCCAGGGACCTCGGAACACGAATCATAACTACCTGGAACACAAAGGACGACCCTTGTTTTGGATGGTTAACCCTTAATTTCACGGGTGAAACCTGCCAAAGAATGGGTCGCCAAATAAGGCTCCAGGGAAGTTGTCAACCAAAGTGATATCCTAGAACTTTACAGCTGTGCATATTTGATAGCTGTGGTAACATACAGGAACAATGATTATGCACGCATACAAGTGTATAAAACCATATTATACTAGTACATATAGTCTCATATAGTACTATACTAGTTCCTGTTACTGTTCGTATTATTGGTTCATGAACTAAATACTAAAGTTTTAGCTTTGATAGCTAGACTATACTGACCAACCAACTGACAATTACTAGTGATTTTGTTTATTAACCATTTGCATTACCTACTGTATATTCATCAACCAACTATTTTATCAATGTCCATGCCAAAACTATAGTTGGATAATGTTACTATTGGTATTAATCATATTCTTCATTACTAGCATCAATTACAATTGTAGTGACAATATCAATTACTAGCTACTCGCAACAATGATAGTATTGTTACTGGCAATTTTTATGGTAACAATATTAATCACTAGTCAATATCAATATTATCACACGAGCATTGTCAGGACCAGTAATATGGTAACAAAAACTAGTTCATCAATACTAGTAATCGTAATCATAATAGCTAGTTACCATAGTAATATTGATATTAGATTATATACGCCAGTTCCGGTATATTGTATATTATATATTGATATTGATGTTATACCAGTACTGATTATATTGGTATTTGTTGTTATTTGATTGATATTACAATATCAATACTAGTAGCAATAAGAACTAGTTACTATGATACTAATATTCTGTTTAATTTAAGTAGATAAATAAATAAATAAATAAATATATATATATATATATATACCAGTACTAGTATATAATAGGACTAGTACTAGTGGGTCCTATCCCCCAGTCCCCCAGTTGTGACCTCGTTACTGGTTCTACCCGCCAGTGTCCCCAGGACCTGCTGAGCGCCGCCCGCTCCATGGGCGCCAGTGACTCGCAGCTGTCATCGGCGCTGCGACTGCAACGCGCCTGGCGCGCGGCTGCGGCACAGGCGCCGCCCCGCGCTGTGGTGCTTGGTGGGTTGGAGCCGTTGGAAGCCATTGGAAGCCGTGGAAATGATGATGAAGTGATGGTTAAGTAGGGCTTAATAAATTTAATGATGGTTACTTGATGGTTGATCACCTGCTTAATGATCGTAAATCATTAATGATTGTTTAATTGACTAGTGATGGTTAATTAATGGTTTGCTTTTGGTTAATCCTGTTGATGGTTAGTAGTGGTTGATAATTGGTTTCTGATAGAGACTTCAAACAGTGATGAAACGATGATACCGATTGTGATGACAGCAGTAGTGCCTGACAATTGATAGTTGAAATAGCTGATTGTGGTCAGTCGCATCACTAGCGGTGGATGGTTGAGCGGACCCTTATCAGACAACCAAGAGTCACGTGCGACAACGACAGGGAAAACCAGTGTGAGGTGCGACATCACGGCGGCACAGTGCCCTGAAACCTTTCCCAAAGATGGTCAGTTTTAATGATAAAAGGGCCAAGAACTTCAAGACTGCGTGATGTTTGGCCAACTTTCAACTGGGGATCATCGCCACATGAGATATGGTAGTTCCGAACGTCCATATGCTACGAGTTGCAGGCTGATGGTTGGGTTTAAATTGACATGAGGAGTTGTTTTGAAACATTGGGAATCAAGCAACAACATTTGCATGGAATTTTACGGAGCATGATTGAGTTGATAGCAATGGCAACCATGGACGGCTCAACAAAGCATTCTTGATCCTCTAGTCTGCAACAACGGCTGCGGCCGTTGAGGGATCACAGGTTTGCCAGAGACAATTGCGATCATACGCATGATAGGAATGTCAGGCGCCTCTTAAGAACACTTTTTTACTTGCCAAAGCCCTATTGATTGTTGGATGATTGGTGCTTCGACCAACCAGTGTTCGTTCATAACATAGCTGCTTGATCAGTCAACTTTTGTTTGCAGTTTGATGAATGAGCCTTAATCTGGAGTTCAAAGACTCCATTTGTATAGATGTTTCTAGTATTTTCCAGGGTTATAAGGTCACCAATCGCAATATAACGCGGCACAGGCTGCTTTGAAAGAAGCAGTTGAAGCCGGCAAGGCATGTGCCGGGCGCTGGGATGTGCTGGGTAGCTTGTGTGAGCAAGGTGCAATCTAGCAGCAGGGTTACTAAGACGAGTAATTAGTCAATGGATATGTCACTAACAGATGGGGTAGCACTGCCACAGGATTACCTCTAAACCAACAAGTGTTCTTCATTTACAGGGGTGAAGGATATATTTTTCAGAGTGTGGGGGATATTGTATACCACCCAGTACCATCTGCGCCATAACATATTATTTACCATTATAGATCTTGGAGGTTTCCCGCGGCAGTGGATCAACTTTTTGTTGATTTTGTTGCGAAACTAATGCTTTGGCGAGATGTTACGGCTAGGGCTAGGTGTGTTTCCCCGCCAGTCCTCAATGGTATTTGCCGGCGTAAAGTCATTATTTATAGGAATGGCATGTCGTGCTGAATGGATGTTCATGACATTGGTGATTCAATGGTTAGCACTGATGTTTGATGGTTTTTATTTCAATCATGGCTGGCAACTTAGAATGCTACACCTTTGTCATAAAACATTACTGGTCGGAAAACGACAATTTCACACAGGTCACCTGGCAACTGGAAAACGAGATTCTTTGCGGTGCCAATAGATATGGGCCAACCTCAACCAATGGCCGAAACGCAGCTTGACTCGCGATCAACCCTACCATTCGCATCCTAACAACGGGTTCGTTGCACCGAATGCGCAGGAACTTCTGGAGTTTTCGGAAGCGGAGTCTCAGCCTCAGTGAGCTGCGTGGGGGCTTAATTGCATCATGATTGGTTATATTGAATCGATTATTCATGATGTTGGTTCAAAGGGTTACCAGAAGGATGCTACTGTGATTGATCATTTCATGATGCCGAGATTTAACGGAATGATGCGCAACCATCATTCACCAGTTCATGATCTATCATGATGCTAGTATTGAGGCACAATGATATGAAATGGTTGACTGAATCATGTTTGACTGAACCACTTCGCTAATCATTCACTGGCTGGAGAATCTCTGAACACGATTATTCATCACAAGTCGTTACCATTTTCAACCAGCTCCTTGACTATCCCATGAATCATCAAAAGCAATCACCATGGGACTCTATAGACGGTGAAATTAGATTTATATATGCCGCAAATCTTCCATCAAGAGTTTTGAACATGAGTGCTTTTCAACAAAACCACGTTGCTGCCAGTGTGATTGACAATTGTTTCCCATCCCTTCCTTATCATATTTTTTTCAGAATCATTTGCTACCAAGCATTCTGGACCATGTCAAATGAGGCCATAATAGCAGTTGATCTACGTTCGGATAGATTAAAAGAAATGAATACGGCAAATGATTAGACACAGACGATATAACGGTATATCCTATCAAAAACCATGATAGCAGTGACTTCTATGATAGCTGTGACCCCTATATATGATAAGCCATCATAGCATTGATGTTTACGATGAACCTGTCATGATTAATTACATGCTATCATGCTACGTGATAAAACCTATTTTTGTTCATAAACCTATCTTTATGAGAAACCAGATATAAGGCAGTGACTTCAAGGATAAACCTAATTTTGAGAGACTGAGAAACCTATTTTTGTTTGTAAAACCTATGGGTCTATGTCAAGGCAGTGACTTCAAGATCTGCGGAGTGCCGCAGGTCTCAGTCCTTCAGAGAGGCATCCAAGGAGAGCGCTCCCGGGAGTGGTGCATGAAGCCTCGTCATGTGGTGATCATCACGGTGTAGTCGGTTAATCCTAGGGATTCACCAGGGTTTATTGATGGTTGGAGTGGCTGATGCTGTCGTTAGGTGTGGTTTAAGTTGAAGATTGTCAATTGCGGGCATTAAACATATAGTTTATCATAGAAAAGAGGTTAAATTATGTCAGATCATTGATCATTACCACTGCTGATCACTATCATCAATGACCATGGCGCAATGATTGATCGGTCACAGCGTGATTATCTAATATTGATTTATCCAACCATCGAAATCTAATTTGTGCAATACCAGCATTATATTGATCTTGGTTTCTAATGAATATGGGTAATGTATTGATTAATTATAGCTAATGATGCTTTGCAATGGTCCTTAATGGCCAAGATAGCTGATTGATACAGGCTAATACTCGTTAGTACCGATTTCAATGATAGACAAACCAGACAAGTATATAGGCTATCAACGGTTCATTATGGTCATCGCAAATACCTGGTCATCGAAGATTCATGATAGTGGTTCATGTCCGATCAGAATACCCAAAAATGGGTCATACTGGCTGGCAATGGTACCAAGCTTATTTATCATGGTTGATTTGTATACTCATGGTTGATTTGTATACTTAAGGAACCCAATGCTTTGACATTAATTATGGTATATATCAACCAACGAAAAGGTGGACACAAGGGTTCATAGTTAGATATAGATTTGTATACGGGTGTTTCTCAAGGTAGGGTTACCCCTATATCATCCTTTATATAAGCATTTCTTCAGAATAATTAAACCAACCATTTTGGGGGTCCCCTATGGCCTGAGAAGCCACCTCAGCTTGTTTCCAGAGGATTGACGGTGGATGTTCATCGTAGTTGTCTCAACTGCACTTTTATGCAATCGTCATGGGACACGTTTCCTTGTTTTCTTTCTGTGAGGTGATTTCAAGTGTGTGCACCTGTCGAAAGTGAAATTTGGTACTCCTACAGTTACAAGTTGCCTTGGTTGTTTAACCCTTTTAAAGACTAGTTGAATTTGGTTCACCTGTGTGTTACTGCTTGTTCACCTTTGAAGCCGCTTTCCTGGACGTGCTTTCCAGTAAAACCTGGTTCGCCTACAAGTTGCTGTTGTTGTTTCTTGATTTTTTGTTTTACACAAAAGGCTTTCGTTAAACCTTTTAACGGTTTCTTTCAAGGATGTCTTCAAAATGTTTCTTCAAAATGTTTTCGTTAAACCTTCTCAAATTTCGAAGCATTTTTGGGACGGTTGGGGGCCACCCACACATAGGGTGCTGCGTTGCCATTTTTTGTGCCCTTTCGGAGGACTTGGAAGGAGCCATTCGGAAGGCCAAAGAGGCAGACTGCTTCCCCACCAAACCGGGGTTGATGGCAGGGGTTGATTCCAAAACTGATGCTTCTCAAGCCATGAGGAACCCGCAAAATGGTTGGTTTGTTACTGTAAATGACTATGAATGGATGATTTGGGGGCACTCCTATTTTGAGAAACTGCCAAATGGTGTACCCCCGAGTCACTGTTGCGGTTTCCCTACTGATAATGGCTTTTAAGTTGGATGGCTAGTAGGTACCACCATGGCTATGGACAAACCCACGGCAAGGTTTCGTTCCAAACGGGGATCAAGGTGAAGGGAACATTTCATGAAGATGGGACATAGCCAAACATCACCAGAGAAGAGCCACCTTTTGCAGCAGCCTAGCATGGCACCAGTTGTTGGTCTCTGCTGTTTTTGCCCTGATGGTAGCCAACAATCAGATGGTTTGGTGGATTTATATCGCACTCAAGGATGGCTATAATCAGCTGATTTGTATCAACAACAGCCAGCAATCAGATGGTTTACATCAGTTGGAAACTATTTGTTGATGGTAGCCAACAATCATGAGTTTGCACTTGTAGGCCATGATGCCGTGTGTGGCACAGGCCGACGTGGACCCGCAGCAACTGCAAGAGGCTGAGGAGCTTCTGAAGGCCACAGTGGGGTCTACCTGCTTCAGTGCTGAGGGAAAGTCCGTAGTAGCTAGGGTTACAGCAAAGGGGTTACTGCTTAGGTTAGTGCTTAAGTTCATACCTGCTTTAGTTGCTCCAAAATTAGAAATGCTTGGTTCGCCTGTATGTGCGCTGATCGTCGCATAGTTGATCATAGTTGTCTGGTGAATTTCTTTGATGGCTCTTGAATGGCTATATCAATAATTCCATAGAGGTTTCTTCCATCAAGATTTACATAAGAATCATATCAGCATGCCATCCGTTTTTGGAAGAGAAGCACCCGCTGATTATATAGCTATGATAATTAAGATTGTTGGTGTTTATAATCAACAATGGATTTGATCATTTTATCGAAACCCAGTATAGCAATCACTATTAGTCACCTGCAAACCAATCAGTTCGTCTCAATCACTTCTCATTATTCACCAATGAATCAATAGTCACCAGTGATCTTATTCCTATCATTGTGAATAATGACAAGCGGTTTACTTTTGTTACTGGTGAATTCACACATAATTCACTATAGAGGAATTCACCATGAATGCTATATTACTATGTATATCACCGAGGAGTAAGTCCAGTGATATCACTACTTGAGTCATGCTTATATGGCTGTGGGTCAAAACCCCGTACCCCTGGTTCCCCCATCATCAACCATTGTTTTCGTTAACTGCTTGACCCATAGCCATATATAGCTGGTATATCCCCTACCGTTGTTGGTTAATCTCCCCGATTACTAACCATTAACCAGCTAATCAACCATTAGTATTGGCCCAGCTCACCATATAATTTGGTATACATCTCCTATAATTGTTAGTTATCATCCCCTATCATTCATCACTATTAACCATTATCACCCTTGGCTGATATTGGTTGGTCATACGGCTGGTGATTAATCACTGAGCCAGAGCCATATATAGCTGGTATATCCCCTACTATTGCTGGTGAACCCATCTCCTATTATTAACCAACCATAGTAGGGGATATACCAGCTATATAGGTGGTTAATACTATAGGTAGGGGATATACCAGCTATATATGGTGAGAACCAGCAATGGTTAATGGTAGGGGATAGCTAACCACTGTTGTTGGTTATCACCATGATTCACCGGGTATCAGCATGTGGCTCTGGCCTGAGCCCTGGTCCTGCACCGCTGTAGGCTTTGGATCCCGTGGAGACGCGCGAAGGCGGAGGTCGTTCCGGGGCCCCCTGGGTGGATCATTTGCGTTACACCCAACGGATTGGGTGGGTGATTATCAACCAGTTAGTGGTTAGATCAACCAGTTAGTGGTTATTCACTTATCAACCAGAGTTACTGGTTATCAACCATTGCATGAAAAAACTCAGGTGAATAAGTGAATAATTAATCATTGTTGGTGATTTTTGGTCATTCGCTACCATTGAGCAGCTGATCATCGTCATCATCATCATCATCATCATCAGCATCATCAGCCATCATCAGCCATCATCAACCACCAGTGACCATAAGACTCCCAACACTATTGTTGGTCACTACATACACCACAGCGAACCAATAATTCAATAATTATCAACCATCATCATCCATCATGGTCATTGTCATCCACAAAATGTTGTTAGAACACAATTGGGTTTCCTATGAAATGTTTCATCCACCAACCCAGTGCAGAGATGATGTCGATGAAGATCCATGAAGCGCCACATCAGTTGTCCCTTGCAGCGGTCCTTACGGCGCCAGGACCTGCTGAAGAGGACAACGAGGACGACAAGGACCGGCATCCGCAGGGATGGCGCCCTGGGAGTTGGCGATCTGATGGTCAGTGCGTGCCAGGTGACCTTTGGTGATCTTAAGTTAAAGGGTGGTTTCTCAAGCCATAGGGGTACCCCCAAATCATCCACTATAAACCATTTATAGCAATAAATCAACCATTTTTGGGGTCCCGAATTTGAGAAACACCCAAACCAGCAATGATCATAAAATGATCAAGTGATCACCAAACCAGCAATAATCACTATCTTTGGTGATTATCATTGTTTTAGTGAAGTGACCTTTGATGATGATGATTTTTGGTTGGTGGTTTATCTTTGGTTTATCATTTTCTTTGGTTGAGAATGATGATAATAAACACAATAAATCCAACATTGTTTATGATGATCCGCAGATATCCAACAGATCAACTTAAATGTTATTTTACTCGATCTTTGCTTGATTGTTCCAGGTTCACCATGATCCATATATGTGTGTTTTATGTTGACAGTCAGCTCTACGGTGGATCACTTTAGTGAGCGTCAGACTGTGAACAAACCTCAAGGGAGACTGACCAGAAAAAGGAAGCATTCACACATTCAAAGCAACAAATTGAAGCCGTTGAAAAGAAACTACAGTGATATCAGCTTTGCCAACCAGAATAGCATAGTTGTATCATTATATTCGATATTTGCCATTTTGTTTGTAACCTACTACGCCACCGTGGTCAGGCCAAAAATATATCATCCAGTGATGCATAATCTGTGTGTTTATTTTCTACTGATATTAGCTATACCAAACTTATGCTTGATATGTATTGTGTGGCAGCACAGGACGTCATAAAAGCTGATGATGTTTGGTTATATGTGGTGTTAGGTTTGGGTATACTCTTATAGCTGACATATAGGCAAATATGTTTGCGTATATTTAGATCTACCATTATTGTATCATTCATTATGCTTAGTTGGTTAAACTGGTTATATTATTGATGCCGTGTCATTTCATGCAATTAGTCCAAGTATGATGATGTGACCATAAATGACCTATGCTAGTATGGTCAGCCAACCATCATCATTCATCAATGGTTTGTATCTGAACATATCACATCACACAATAGAAATATGATCTACATCTATTTCTGTATCACACCAACCGATGTACTATAATGTGATAGAATTTGGTATCACCTTAGTTAGCATTACATACCTTTCATGTAGACATGTTTTGCTCCTACCGTTTACAGTTGGCAAATGCTGTTTTTGTTGGTTGCTTACGCTGTACCACTTGTGATCAGCCGCAGGAGCCAGCGCTTGAATCTGAGCCAGGAGCAGGCATTCGGCGCCCACACAAGGATTTGGACTCCTGGAGACATTTGGATACAATGTAATTTGCTTTAATGTATGTGTATAGATATATACATAAATATAATCATTTATATAATCATTTATATATATATATATTTTTTTTTATTTGCATACATAAATGCATTTGGTTTTCTAGACTTTCTAACAAGCACATTTTATGTCTATATATCTTTATATATATCTATACATACAATATTATGGATGTACACATTACATTTCAGGATAAAACGCTGGAAACAAAATAAGGTGGTAACCAGTTGAATCACCTACCTGCGAATTGGCCAGAGAGTGCATGGCTCCGAATCAACGATGAATACGATGCTGTGGGTATGAAGGAACTAAACATCCTAGTCAGCCGCCTTTCTAGGTCCGATGTTGAAATTGAATGAATGGCATCCACCTATCTGTTGTTTATGCACTAAGAGCCATGATTACACTACTACTCAACCTTAATCAAGCAGTTCTAACCATTTGAAAACCATTAGCTAAATACATCTAAATACATGTTTGAACCATTAGCTATCAACGTTGTTTAACCCTTTTATATTACCGTGATCTACAACCATTGGTTAACCATCGTCACGGTAGAATGCCTGGGCATGGTTGAGAGACCAGTTGCGCGAACCATTGGTTAACCATCAACAATTAACCATGACTTAAGCATAAGTTAGCCATCCCCCATGATGTTCGCGCCGGCAACGCAACTCGGGCAAGCTGTTGTTGCAGGTCCTGCAAGTGATTCAGCAGCTCAAGATGTGGAGGAGCCGAGCCAGTGATGCTGGGGAATGGTGATGAAGTGCTCTCTGGTAGTCCTGAAGCTGGAAGCTGAAAATCACCATGTTTAATATGGAAACCAGCTATAAATGATGGACTTTCCACGCAACCAGCTCAGTTTGCCGGAGAGTAATGGTCATGAGTCGTGAGACTTTTTGTGGCTCAGATTCATGGCTCGATTGCGAAGGTGACACGGGTAGAAAGCTGTTTAAATGTTTTCAAAAAGTTGGTCTTGCTTTGAAAAAAACAAGGACATTGTTGGAAATTACTGAGGACTAAGGTGCTGGTACCACAGTCGCTAGTACTGAAGCATTGAAGTATCAACAGTGCTTTTACACGAAGAGTCCTTAGAAATCACGATAGTCCGAAGAGTTTGATATATGGGTGTGTCTCAGAATAGGGGCACGCCTTAATCATCCAACATTCATGATTTTTCACAATAAACCATCCAGAACTTTGAGTTCCCGGTGGCTTGAGAAACCACCGTATAGTAGTTCTTTAACCATGATTGTTGGTGATTTTCCCCTTCATTAACTACTGTAATATTTTGAAATCCACCATATAAAGACTGCAACATGCGTTTCAGGAAAGCGCTAGAGGAAGGGCCAAGCTCAAACAGCCTTTCGTTGAAACGGCAAGCCTAGCAGTGCATAGTTCAGAATTTTGAGGAAATTGCTTTAAACACAACAGTAATTGAAACTACAAGTCAAGTTAAATGCGACAGTTCATCAGTTTTGGCAGTTCATTTGGCAAGTGATTTGGTGG
>VSDK01011045.1:40043-64615 GCA_009767595.1 Symbiodinium kawagutii | reverse complement strand
GTAGGGAAAAAACAGTGTTGCTGCTGCTGTTCGTGGAGTCCACATTGTTTCTTATTGTTATCTGTATTGTTATTCTTATGTTTATTGTTATTGTTATTGTCAGTGTTGTTATTGTTATTGTCAGCCTTGTTTTTGTTATTGTTATTGTTGTTATTGTTACTGTTTGTTACTGTTTGTTATTGTTTGTTATTCAATATGTTGTGATTGTTCGTTATTGTTAGTTTTTGTGTGTTTTTGCTTGTTTGTTTGTTTGTTTGTTTGTTTGTTTGTTTGTTTGTTTGTTTGTTTGTTTATTTTTTTGTTTGTTTGTTTTTTGCGTACAATCCTGATCACGGTAAGCCTGTTGGTTATTTCCAGTCATACAGAAGGTGTTAATTGGTCGGGAAAATATAAGAGTTCTTGTTTGATCAGTGGATGTTGCATTGTCCAGTGTCAGTTTTTAGGTTGCATGTTTTCAGAAACACCCATATTGATATTTGGTATATGTATGCAATGGCGTGCATTTGTGTGTAATTATATTTTTACATCTACACATATACATGTAGTGACAGATGTACCATATGTCAGCTTTCTGCTGAAGCGGTGAAGCAGCATTGCGGTCGGCCACCCGTGAAGGTCTTCCTATCTCAAGTTTGATCTGCTGATGTTGCGAGAATTGTGTGTCTTGATTTTGTATGTGTTCTGCTCGATTCTGCTACCGGAGACGTGGAATAACTCAAATTGCATGGGAGCGTGCATATGCATGTAGATGTTTGCTTAAATCCGCATATGGTATCTATTGATCTGTTCTGAATGCATGTATGGATTTAAGTATGCCCATGTTATTTACGTTGCACTCCCATCACCCATCCTCAACCTTCGCGCCTCAGGAGTTTGTACCCACCATCCTGAACTTGGATGACGACGAAGAGGAGTTGGTCTTTGACCTTGGGATGTGACTCAGGCCATGGGGTGGCTGGTCGGCACGGTACCACAATGGCTGAGGATCCATCATGCCCTGCGGCATAGCGGCCCCTCTGACGATCCAAGATCATACTGCAACTGGCTTTGCTCGTTAGAGATGACCAGCGCTGCTGGCAAGACCATGGTGAACGCACGTGAGTGATGTTTGCTGATTAAAAATCTATGACAGCGTCGCACCATACCATATGTATTCATATTTATTGAATTTTAGATACAGTATTTATTGGATGTTTGCTTCATCAAATTCCCATGATGTGTTGGTCATATCCTTGAGCGTTTCGACCTGATTGTGAGTCCTCCCGAATTAAGTGTTGCCCTGCTTCTGCACCAGGCAAATCGCTGTTGAGATGCGAGTCCGTGGTTTCACCGCGAACCCAGATGAACCCTTGACATCTCAATATCTTCAGAAGGAACTTTTCTGTATCACCAAGCTAGTACGATCGCCAGCACATTAAGCAAATGCATTCAACATGCTTGACATTACATGATTGGCAACTCTTGAAAACTATTGTTGGCCGATTTTGCCGTTCAAATAGAGATCATTCTGTTAGAAGTGTCACGGAAAGGCGTTTCTTTCCATGCTGAATCTGACGTCGAGGTCCACTCTGAGGTCCACCATAGAGTGGGGTTCCGTTGCGATTCAACGAGTGCTGCTTCCGAAAGCCGCTAGCACAAAGCCTTCCAGTTGACGATTGGCGGCGGCTATGATCTTATGCGTCGAGGGCTATGCCAGATGGTAAAATGGCTTAGAAACCACGGAGAATGCTGTTAAGATTTGCCACTTGGCAATGTGTGATTACATCAAGCCTTTGCTGCTTATAATGAGTACCGTCCAGAAAACGAGCATAGAAGCTGGGAAGATGATCTCTTTCTCATAATGTATATGGATAGTTTGGTTTCTAGTTGTTCCATGTGTAATTACTATATGGCTGTGGGTCAAAACCCTTAGTCCCCCTGGTTCCCCTATCATTAACCAGCTCGTTTTCCTTTATTATTGGTTGGTTAATATCCCCCATGAAATTGGTTGGTTAACTGCTTGACCCAGCTCGCCATATTTTTGTGAGAGCGAAATGCTTAAAGAGATGCGACGAGATCTTCGATTGCACCAGCTGACTCATCCCCCCCTTGTGACCCAACCATTGGGATAGCAATGGTTGAGTCATGGATACCGATGGTCGTATGGTCCATGAGTAACCACCAACTATCTAAGCACACATAGTACTGAGCATCCACTAATTAGTGAGCTCTCTTACTTCTGGCAATTGTTAATGGTTGATGAATACTTTGTGATCCGTGTGATCAGCACTTTGGAGAATACAACTTGATCAAACAGCAGTTCCTTGTTGTATCGCTGGCAGCTCCTTGGTATAGCAGATGGAACGGTTCGGTGCAGGGGACCGGTCTCCGATGTGCTCTGAATGGATTCAGCAATGTTGGATTTGCGCATACCTATCATGTGTATATGGATGTACTTGGAATATTGAAAATGTTTGGTATTACTGGTACATATCCATGTCATCCAGTTCAATGCAATGATTGATAAACTGAATTCCCCCATCATTAACCATTGTTTTCCCTATAGTTTTGTTGGTTATTATCCACCATGAGTTGGTTGGCTAATATTGACCCATAGCCACTTGGTGCTCAGAAAACCACTTCTGTGAACCTGCTGACCTTCCGACTGGCCTCCTGCGCCTTTCGCCGTAGCATCTCCACGTGCTCTTCCGGCGACAAACATGGCCGATCGGCTGCGCGGCTGCGCCAATGTAGCACGGCGTTCCATTTTCTCCTATGGGATTGTGACATATTTGTAGGTGAATGAGAAGAGTTCTCAATTTTCTCTCATTAACCTATTAGCCTTTCATAGAACCATCATGTCCTGTGTATGTTCAACGTTGACCCACCATGAACCACGGATAGAAGCAACACCTGATTCGAAGCCGGAAGGACGCATTAAAGGTTTTGTTGTGATTTCTTGTGTTGACCTTCGGCCATAGGGTGGGTTTGCCGCGCGCTATCTATTTTACATACACACAGCACAAGACATGAATATGGCTCTATCCTTCAATGTTGAATGTACTGGTATCAATCACAATCACATTCAAGTTTATGTGCCTATGGGTTTGTATTTATTTTAGATATGTAAATGCCTGTATATAGACATTTGTGTTTGTTTTATTTTTGCATTTCAACATATACGTACATTTGCACATGTATACATATATTTTCTGTGCATACTAGGCAGGCATCAAAAATTCCACATGCAAATCATGGTCCGAATTTGGCTCGATTCATCAGCTGTTGGGTTCCCCAGCAAAACTAAGGCAATCAGCTCGTTGGGAAGCCACAAGCAACTTGGGGGCATGTCGTGCCCCAGGAACAGCAGGCAAAACTCTTTTACAACGCTGGTTGCTATTGCTATCAAACAGCTGAAGTGCAGCTGGTGGTAGCAGCCATGTGGTTTTCATGTTGGTTTATTGAAGAGATACTTACCAGCTTGAAAAACTATGATTTATGAATTTGGTAATGACCAAGCTTGATTTTTCATGACATCATGATCTGATATGAGCCAGTATTGACCGTTATTCACCATTGGTAGTCAACATCAGGAAAATTATTCGCCATGTATTCTTTTAGCAGCTTATTGACCATGTTATCAACAATTATTTGCATCAACCAGCGCAATGACCTCATTACCTTGTCTAGCAGCTTGGTGGCAAGGTCTTCACCAGCTTATTGACAAGCTTACTTGGATGTGCACCCCCACTTCGTAAGTGGGCACTAACCATGGTTTCTAGGGGTTATTAGCTACCTAATTTGGTTAGTTATAACCATGGTTATAACCCCAGGTGCACATCCAAGTACTCAACAAGTGACAAACAAAGTCCCAAAGTCCCACTCTCCAACTGCGCTTGCGACCGCCTTGGGGCACCCGTGCTATCTTGTCCGCATGCGATGCACATATACCTGTAGTGATTATTGGCCTGGTTGGAGTAACCATTCACTTTCAACTCTGCTTGGCTGATTGTTGTCTAGATGGTGGTTTCAATGCTTGGGTTTACCCCAAGATTCGGGTGATTTGGGATGGTAGGTTGGTTGACTATTTTGTGTATCTAGAGCAGTCGTAAATTGTCGTCGTATTCAACCTGCTGCAGTCATTCTTGCACCACAAGTGTGCGTCTTAGGAGTAGTGAGTCAATGGTGTTGCGCCAGTGCGCTGCCGGAGGGTCTTTAGGTCCCTGATACTTCATGAAACATACTGCTGATACTACTGTAAAGTGAAAAATGTGGAGAATGAAGTCGTGAATCCATCAATTCATGTTAGCATCAAAACCACCAGTTGATGCGTTCATTCGCTGCATTGATTGTCTGAAGACTCCCAGTGTTTAACGTGGGCGTGGCCACAATGCTGTTGGCTGGTGACAGCACCTTGGCTGAGGTGTTCAGCAGTGTTCTGCGCGGAGACACCTGTGATTAGATGGTGAAGTAGTCTGAACCATCGCTAACCACCGGCAACCACCATGACTATTTTTGTTGTTGTTGTTGTCGCTGTTGTTGTTGTTGCTGTTGTTGTTGCTGCTGTTGTGTCGCTAATGTTGAATCTGGTCTTGCTGTTGTTGCGTAGAAAGCCCGTCATTGTAAGTCTGTGGCTGCTTGCTGGGTATCGATTCACCAGCCAGAATTGCCTGCACGTTGGTACACGTTGGACGTGACTGTCAGCACGGGGTTCATCTCAGCCAGCATCTTGGGGATGCCAAAATTTCGCATGCGATACAGCATCCAGGTGTGACACACGAGTTGTCACGAACAACGATGAAATAGAATGAACCATTGAGTTAGATGTGAGTTTTATCTAGAATTAGATGATCAATGATCACCAGCAAAGACACGGTTTTGATCTGTATTTGTTAGTTTTCAGTATTTGCATGTATATCATTCTGACATTGATGAAGGAGATGACCACCATGGTGTTTCAGTGGCTGATCCAGCCTGTAGATCTACCTTGTCAAGGGAATCGTTTCACGACTTGAGATCACCACAACTCAGTTTGACCGTGAGTTGTGGTTCCCCCCCCCCCATCATCTCTTAAAATAAAGATTCATAAAATTTGGTTGCAGGGCAGTGGTTGATTTACCATCATTGATTGCGGTTTCCTGATATTTTTGTTGTGAGCCAAGCGGTTGATTGCCATGTTTGAAACAAGGTAGCAGCATCTGCTTGGGGTCGCCACATTTATCAACCATTTGAGGGTGGCAGCAACCAAATTTGGTGGTAGCCCAATTGATTGAAGATTATATTTTTGGGTATGTTGAGGTTTAATGGTCACCATTTTTGACTATAGATTGACAAGTAAATCCGATCTAAGCTACATCAACTGCTATACCTATCATCACTTAAGTTTCTCTTACAGTTTAAGTCAAAATATCCATTGAACAGGCAGCCAGATAGAGCCACCACACCTCCAGAAAGGTTGCGCGCAGCAGGAGTGACCACACCAATTGCGGATATAGACTGTTCTACAACGCCAACAGCTTTGTTGGGTGTTCAGCGAACCTTTGCCATCACCAAGGATGGCTCAAGAACCATGCCAACAACCAGAATGTTCAATGGTTACTGCATTTTTGTTCTTCTCATGAGCCAGCTCCTAGCCCTGGGTTTAGCTGCTTGTGGGTGGCTATGCTTGGAGATTTCGTAGCCAGGTTCATGGCTCCTGAACATCCATTCAACATCATTCAACCAGGATGAAGCGGGTAAGGCATGGTAGGTGGTTAGCTGGGTTAGATGCCATGATGAATGGTTAGATGGTTTAGATAGTCTAGACGGGTTAGATTGAGATGGTTTGGATGGGTTTGGTGCTATGATGTGATTCCAGATATGTGTTTAATCTTTGTGGCGATTCATCATACGCGCATGCAAATTTTGGATTGCTTCAGATTCAACCAATGATAGACTCGTTCACCAATATGAAGGATTACTTTACCACCATTTGATTTGCCATCACAAAAAGGGGATAAACCAATGAACCATTAATAACCACCTTGTATTCCTTGAATTATGAAGCATTGCGATGGTCCATCATTATTCTTACCGTATCTTACCCTGGTTTTATTTCAGCCCCAGCACCAGGTGAACATGCTCCTCACACGCAGGCCGGGGCAGGGTGTCTATCCACCCTTTGGAGGAACCACCATTAAAGTTGCAGGGGCTGACGACCAAGTGGTTGAAGAATGATGAACTACGGCCTGCTGCTTAATTGAATCATCACCAGTTATTCATTACAACAAAAAGTGGTATGGTCACAGTTGCTGTTGTTTCTTAGTTGGTGATACCAACTCATTGATGCTGTTTTCTTAGCATCCTACAATGGATAATGGATGGGCAAGAGTGGCCAAGAGTGACCAACCAGCACTAACCAGCTGTTCATGTGAACGCGGCCCTGCTCAGTGGTCATGGTTTGATTTCCGAGGCGTGGCACGATTGAGAGCCAGGCTGTACCAGAATTTCTGGGCTAAAGATGGCTGGTCAGATAGGAAGCAATCCTTTAATCCATTGCTAGTCTAGTTGGATCTTGACTGAGCAGCTTCTTTTTGTTGTGGGATATTTAATATTGGAAACGACGAGGGTTCCACCCATTACAGCTAGCTGGTTGGTGGTTCGAAATGTTTTTAATTTTCCCTAGTAGTTATTAACCAATGGTTTGTTGACAAGCATATTTTTCATTGGGGTGATTCAGCCACCAAGCAGATAGCATTGCTTCCTTCAAAAGAAACATTGACGAATCCAACTCGACGAACTGAATCAAGAGTCGATGTTCGAAGGTCGCCAGGCCCACTGATTAACAGAGCTTCGGAATGACTGGCACCAAACTACTTGGCTTTACCACAGACAAGTCACCATACGGTGGTTTCTCAAAATAGGAGTACCAAAAATGGCGGGTTTATTACTGTAAATGCTTAAGAAAGGGTGATTTGGGGGGTCCCCTATTTTGAGAAACACTCATATGGTCAATTGGCATCAATCGTTGATCATCATTCATTGAACCCTATAACAACGTACGAGCCATGAACGATTAATTGGCCATCAATTCATAATGTTGGTTGGTTGTGGCCTAATTGATCTTCGGAATCAAAAGCAACTCTTACATCTCTGACAGTGCTGGTCAATGCGACCCATTTACTACAAACCTTTATTCTCAAGCATTTCTAGTCATTGTTTATTAAACTATATCATATAACCATGATCCCATGTTTAGTCCATGGGTACTGCGAGGAACCACTCGTAAGCCATGACTCACTGGATGGGGCAAGCGACACCTCCAACATCCTTGCGAGGTGCAAGGCGCTCACCGTGCCCCGCTTCTCACCTCCAAAGATGACGAGTTGTTGGCCAGCCAACGCGCGAGTCAACAGGCTCGAGCGGCTGAGCTACTGGCTGTAGGGGAGGAATGGTGTTGAAGGAAACAACCATGCATGATTTTAAGAGTTTAATATTTAATAGGGGGTGAATATACTGCGGGGGTTAGCACCATGAATATAAGAAGGGGGATTAATAAGCACCTGGGCTTCTTAAGGGGTTCAGAACCATGATTAACCGGCTTTGGGTTAAAACCTCTTGTACCACGTTTGGGGTGATCCATTTCAGCAGCTGTTTTGATATTTACTGGGGGTACGGGGTTTGGACTCACAGTCATAATGTGTCCAAAATGTGTGGGGTAATCCTGAGATTTGACATGAAAGAAACATCTTCCAATCAATCACGTGACCTGGTTGACCAGCCAGCATCTTTATGAGGGATTCCTTCATTGTGGATGACCAGTGAAAAGGCTCAATCCATTTGGCTGCGGTCCCAAAATTACAACCAACCAATGAACCAACTATTCTTCCAAACATCCCAAATCTGAAGGGACTATGTCCTGAAGGGGTATACCTGGAAAAATCATATAGATTACTGAATCCTGCCAGTTACCTCTATGCTGTAGTTGGTAACCAGAGAGAACCAAGTAGGGATTGTTGCACTAAGGTTGAGGATGGTTACCTATTATCTACGTAACTGGAAGGATAGAATTGTGTAAAAGGATGTTTACACCTGTCCTTTTTGGGAGGTGTCGTTTTAGACATGTTGGTTGGGCCCCCACCATCGACCTTCAATCCTGATCAGTCTTCAGGATCCTTGGCTATGCCTACTCCAACCAGGGTTACAATTCATATAGTTGCCAGATTTATCAACAGCTATAACCACTTTTCATAGCTGCGACCACTTTTGAACAGCTATAACCACAAATCATCAGCTATAAACACTTCTGAAGAGCTTTAACCACCTATAGACAGCTCTAATAAATTATGAATGATTAGCTATCACCACTTATAAATAGACAGCTATAATTACTTGAAAACAGTTTTTACCACTTATCATCAGCTCGAACAATTTCTAAACATCTACAACCACTTATAAACAGCTATGCATGACCACTCATCAACAGCTATATCCACTTAGAAACAGCTGCAACCACGTATCAACAGCAATAACCAGTTTTGAACAGCTCTAACCCCTTGTGAAAAGCTATATCCACTTTTAGATATCTATGACCTTATGAACAACCATAGCCACTGTTGAACAGCTATAACAACTTTCACACGGCTATGACCACTTTTAAACAGTTATAACCACTTATCAACGGCTATCACCAACTAGAAACAGCTGCAACCAGAATAGCTATGACCACATTTATACAGCTGGTATAGCCACCTACAGAAAGTTCTAACCCCTCAGAAACAGCTTTATCCACGTATAAATAGCTACAACCACTTGTAAACAGCTACAGCCACCTATCAACAGCTATCACTGATTATACACAGCTATAACCACATTTATACAGCTGTTATAGCCACCTACAGAAAGCTCTAACCCCTCAGAAACAGCTATATCCATATTTAAATAGCTACAACCACTTGTAAACAGCTATAGCCACCTATGAACAGCTATCATTGATTATACACAGCTATGACCACTTATAAACAGCTACAACCACCTATCAACACGATAACCACTTCAAAAGCTTTAACCACTTCGAAATACTTACAGCTACTTACAAACAGCTAATCAAGTTCAAATAGTTTGAACTTACCCTAGTTATCATCAGTGACTGAGAACTGGGGCAACTTGCACGGGCAATTCGAATGGCCAGGGGCCGGCGACCATGCGAGCAGCACATGCTGCGATGCGAGCAGCACATGCTGCTGCTGCTGCAGGAGCGCAATATCAAGAGGCGGGGAGCGGTGAAGTCCACACAACTGCTGTTGAGCATGTGCTGAACATCAGCTGTGTTTGTTTGTACCTACCATGGTCGGGGTGACCATGGGGGAAATCCAATCGTTGTTGGGACACTGTAACGACAACCACAGGTTGGTTTGTTTGTTTGTTTGTTGGTTGGTTGGTTGGGTGGTTGGGTGGTTGGGTGGTTGGGTGGTTGGGTGGTTGGGTGGTTGGTTGGTTGGTTGGTTGGTTGGTTGGTTGGTGGTTGGTTGGTTGGTTGGTTGGTTGCTTGATTGGTTGGTTGGTTGGTTGGTTGCTTGGTTGGTTGGTTGGTTGGTTGGTGGTGATGTTGGTGTTTATACATGTGTTTTATCACCACTATCATCATAGCCACACTCGTATTTTTGGAATGACTATCATGTTCGTCATGTTCATGTTCACCATCATGACCATCGTCACCACCATTTATCTATTATTCAACTGAAGTTCACTGAACCAAACACAACAAAAAGAAGCTGAGACATTGATCGCAAAACCATGCAAAACCCAACACTTCTGACGCCTCAGAGGGCTTTTTGGTGCATGATTTTGTGTTTGTCCATCCCATGATTGACACACTGAAGCACGTAAGAGGGCTAGCCTGAAAAATGAAGTCTCATTCCCAACAGATGTAATTTTGCGGATGCTTAACTTGGTAGCTGCACTGCTTCATAGCAATTCCCTAACCTAACAACTATGATTAATCATCAGTAATGGTTTGACTGTACTCTTGTGCTGTGCAACTTGGGTTCGACTGAATCCAATGTGGATCAAATCTTGAAAATGGTGCTTGTCACGGCGGCATTATTTGATATTACCAAAGTTAGCTATCTAGTGATGTTATGGTAGTGTCATTGATGGTATTGGTCATGATCAGGATACTACAGTTCTCTTACCCTTTGAATTGCTACCATCATATTGCCATTGGATACTACCATCATTGCTTTGACTTGTGAGATTGCTACTCACTGATGGTTGCTTGTAACGGTTGCGAATATTAGCAGCAACCATTCAGTGAACAGTTGGTAACCACTGACATGCCATTGGTTACAATACGAACTAAGAGCCAGCTCACTAAGAAGGTGGGGGCCTCTTGTTGGTTAAGAATCGCCATTTCACAGACTGATACGGTGGTTCCTCAATTCATAGGGGTGCTGCCAAATCATCCAATATCAATCATTTGTAGCATTGAACCACCATAACTGCTAGTAGTTGACCAAAAGTCAGAACCTGAAAATGAAACAACTGGGAGACCTGAGATCACTCCCGCTCCACAACACCAGGTCCCGCAAAGTGTCCCACCTGGCGTCGTGCATTTCCAGGTGCAGCGCTGCATTGGGGGGGAGGGATATTTAGCCATCAACAAGATTTGGTTCATGGTTTATCGATAGTTACTTGGTGGTCATTGATATAACACAAATTGTCCAAGTTCATGATTGAGTCATGGCAATTATGTGGTTACTTGATGGTCAATGATGGTCAGATGGTGGTCATTGTTTTAACGGTTGTTTGGGTCGGGGATGATGCTATCGGGGATGATGCTCACGATCTGATGGTCATGCTCAGTTTTGGCAAGTTTCGGAATGGTTAGTAATGCTTGGCTGTCTCCATAGCCATGGTGATACCTACAAACCGCCATTCTGGCTGCCCACCTACTCTCAAGATATGTCTTGTGATTCATGCTCGTGCTTTTGACCATCATTATCCAGCAAGTTGTTTGATGTTGGCATGGCACAGCTTTTCGTTAATTATGTCAATACGACATAGTGCAATATGTGTTTATCTATGGCTCGTGACTAATGATTGCCTAACGGAGGTTTATGCTATAACTATTACCCATTCCACCATGCATAAGCTGCGTATCCTTTAAGCGGCTTGTTGTCGGCAGACAGTGAGCACAACTGTCTTGGGAATCAATAGTTTACATGTACCCATATTTAGTAATTACGCATTTATGCATCATACTCGTTCATGATTCAAGCACACACACACACATATATAGTAGTATACACACACCAAGATGCTCCACAATATTATAGGGTGTTGATGGTGTTGTTTTTGCGAAGTTGGTACTTTCAATAGTATTTTTGCTATTGACCTCACCAATCTTGGATTCTGGTAGGTATAACAATCAGGATCTTATCAACCACCTGTAGATACACCAGGCGCTATGTTTATTGCCGATTAACCAATCAACCAAAAGAAACATGAATCGTTCCATAACCTTACTGTACGACAACTACACTACATACAAAGACAAATATATGGCACGCATACTTATAAATATACTTATATGGACGTTGTTTACCACTTGTTACTAAGCATTGCTGCATGTACGTTCTTATGTCCACAGATTAGCACTCAACCAAATGATTTGCTGGACACAATTGGCCTTTGCATCTCATCATGTCTGCTCTTGATGATCGTTTTAGCTTGGTTCTGTCGCTTATTTTGTCAGGGAATAAAAGCCCGATTATTCTCAGTTCAGTTTGACTATCCTCTATGCTTGATATGAGACAGAACTGTTCTTCAGGTCTAAGATGATAGCCTACTACTGATAAACATCAGCCAGCACCAACGAATCATTTCTTTTGCTCACAACCGTATTAGTATGGTTTGTTGTATCTCTAACGCCCATGGATTCTCATGTCCAATGTCGATACACTGCAACAAATATGTAGAGCAAACGTAATGTTCCTTTTGCCAACAGGGCACCTGAATCAGTTTTTGTGCGTAAGTATAGGTCCTATGAATGAAAATCGTTGATCTCATGCTTAATTAATAGTTGATGTTTCGTCCCAGTACGCAGGCTTCCAAAAGAATTCAGAACCGATCGTGTCACCAACACTGGGGATATAATCAACACAGGGATATAATCAATTTAGATACAAGCATACTATGGCATACAACCAATACCAATAGGGATTCAAGCAGCAATACTGGTTGGTGGTTTCAAACATTTCTCATGTCTCCTATTAATGATTAACAAGTGGTTGGTTGACGAGCATATTGTTCATGACAGGGTGGTTCAACCACCAACCAGATATGATACACACACACACATATATATATATATTCATTTATTCATTTATTTATTTATTCATTTATTTGCAGATAAATACGTACAGTACAAATAAGATATATTCTCTTGATGAAGCCAAACGACCCTCATCCGGATGTCTACGGCTGCTCCGCAAGGGTGTGGCGCAGCCAGCGTCGTCCAATGCTTACAGTGGCGGGCGCAGGTGTGGCTGGGTGGCCATGGATGGGTGTGAGCTACTGAGACTTGGGGTCCACATCAGGATGTTCAAGGATGGTGAAGGATGGTTAAGGATGCTTAAGGGTGGTTAAGGGTGGTTAAAGATGGTTGGTGAAGGATAGTTAAATGTGGTCAAGAATGGTGAAGGATAGTTTTTGGAGAATAACGCCGAACCATTTCTGATGGTGAATGATCAGGGATGGTTGGTGATCCAGCAATGGCTAAGTTTCAGGAAAGCCCAGGAAGAATGGATGATCAATGATGAAGTAATTAATTGATATTTCATTGATTCATACTGGATGGCTAGTATTGATTTCATTGATATTTCTCCGGCTAATGACGCTTCAGCGTACAAATTGATACTTGACAATGCCTGATTGATAATAACTGATGGCCAATGATGGTTGATGGTGAACCTCAAGGGTCGTGAAGAATTTCGAATTGTTGATCAACAATGGGTTCGATTCATGGTTCATAGTGCTGAATCAGGAATATCTAGCAATGATACTGCATAATGATTCTCCATGAACTAATCCAATCAAGTTAATTGGGTCATGGACTGTGTAAATGCCTTCCTGCAAGCGGCGTGAGTTTGGAACCCAACGAAGCAAAGGGGCTCCAAGTCGCTGGACGGAATCAGGGAGGTACCAACTCGCACCAGTGAAATGTTCCCATTGCAACATCTGTTGGAGTCATGCAAGGAGGCTGTCCAGCTCCTTTCCCTGATGTATGGACAATTCAAGAGGAACAACGGTGACAAACTTGTCACCTTTGGCACCACAAGCTGTTCTTATCAGTCAGATTCATATTGTAGCTCTGCGCGGGACCTGATTTCTGGTGTGGTGCTCTCGTTCATTGTCGCAGGAAGCACCCCGCATAAACATTAAAGCTCAAGGGAAAGGATTGATCTGAAAGAGTGAGTGGAACCAGTGTACAAGACGATTTCGGCAACCAGGGAAGAAGCATAATGGCCTCCATCCATCCATCCATCCATCCATCCATCCATCCATCCATCCATCCATCCATCCATCCATCCATCCATCCATCCATCCATCCGTCCACCTCAATCTATGTATCTCTCATTTACATGCAATCGCCTGATCTTATTTCACGCTCCTATTCGTTGTTGCCCTGCTGTGCTTGCCGGGCCGATGTCGACAGGTTTGTAGCCACAGGAGTGGTGCAAAGCTGGAGGTTGGACCCTCGCTGATGTGGGTGCTTTGGTGTGGCCGTGATTTGTTATTTTTGGGGTTGGTTGGTTGGTTGGTCGGTTGGTTGATTGGTTGATTTGTTATTTGTTGGTGTTTGTTGGTTCGTTGATTGGTTGGTTTGTTGGTGTTTGTTGGTTCGTTGATTGGTTTGTTGGTGTTTCTGGGTAAGTTGATTGGTTTGTTTGCTGGTGTTTCTGGGTTAGTTGATTGGTTGGTTTGCTGGTGTTTCTGGCTTAGTTGATTGGTATCTCACATCGCCATGGCTTGTATTCTCATCGTAAGGACATGGAATGTGATTCATTTCTAGGTTTCTCAAATAAGATTACTCATTCACAGTGACCCATGACTAAAGGTAGATCCATATCAATATGTCACCCCAGTTAACCTGGTGATTTGCCATCAAATATAGGGGGGTATTAGTATGGATCTAGCATTTATAATGGAGAGGCTCGCGAATACTATGATGGAAATCCGCCTCGGCACCAGGGATGAATGAAGTATCACCGTTGCGTAAAGCCGTTGGCAGGAGTGCCGTCATCAACCCAGCTGGAGGGTGACTTTCAGCTATTTGTTTAGGGGGTAGTCCTGTAGGTATTGGTATTGGTTTGCGCCTGTTCATGACATCTAGAAAGTCACGAGTAGTTCAAACCAATCAACCATTGTCGATTCATCTTCTGCCTTGATGTTTCTTTGGTGTGTTGATTTTTTCCTTAAGTTCCAACAGTTAGCCGATGCCCATCTTATTTGCCAATTTCGAAAACAAACTGGGATGATTTGTTTTGTTTCATCGTTTGTTTAGGTCATATCATTTGTTTGTTAAGCTTTACTTTGGGAACCATTTATCATTAATTATCAGCCATTGTCAACCATTTTTGATTAACAACTTACCATGAGTTATTAATCATTGTAAATTGTACATTATAAACATCAATTAATGTTTAACCTTTAGTAATTTGTCCAGCTTTGTATGTCAATCATCATTCACCATGAATGGTCATTATATCACCATTTATCAATTGATGTCAATAATTGAATAAGATGATTAACATAGATCATTGTTCACCTCTATCAACCCTTATCAACCATTTCAAGTTATCAGCCATTGTCAATCATTCTCAAACAGTGTCAATCAATGTTATTCATTTCTCACCATTCTCAACCATTGTTTTCTTAATTCATTGTCAATGATTGTTTGAGAATTAATCAGCTAGTATGTTTTACCCTCCTGTTTAGTCTTCAACGCATTGTGAGCTACTCATCGTCATTCTACTATGTGGTGGTTTCTCAAAATGGGGGTACCCACAAATCATCCATTACTAGTCATTTATAGTAATGAATCAACCATTTTTAGGGACGCCTATTTTGAGAAACCACCATATCAGCTCACCAATCGGCCGCCTCCTTGGGCGTGCCCCGACGGTTGGGAAGCGTGGTCGTTCCCCGTTGCCCCGCAGGACGGGCGAAATCGTTCGACAGGCGGGGCGGGCTGATCAAGGGTCATTGGTAAAGGAGGGGTCCTGGTTACCGTTGGTTTAATAACTAGTGGCTACCAACCAACCAGATTACCAAGGTTAATAACTAGGGGATAACAACCAGCTTAATAACTAGGGGGATAACAACCAGCTAGGTCAATAACTAGTGTTTAACAACCAGCAAGTATAGGGGATATATCAGCTATGGCTATAGGTCAATCTTCACCAACGATTTTAGGATTAAGGTTGGTAAATAAGCACTAGTAAGCAACAATCATAGGGTAATAAGGGGGGATGATATTGAGGAAGCAATGGTTTATGAAATTACTAGCCGCCAATAATTGGGTAATAATAGCCACTAATGAGCATTAATAAGAAACAATGGTGGGATTTACCAAGGATATACCAACCACAGCTGCTGAGTTTAAGGGGCGATGGGTCGATATTAACCAATAATAATCAATACTTGCTGGTTGATGGTTCAAAACAGGGATAATAGCCAATGATAAATACTATAGGGGATATACCAACTAACCATCAAGTTGTTGGGGAGTAAGAACCAACAACGATAAGGAATAGCTGAGAATAGCTGATGATACGCCAGGGGTACAGGGTTTTGACCCACAGCAGCGTTCAAACCACATTTTAGATAATGCCAAGAAGTAGATGATTTATTGGAATCAAATAGCTGATGAATTTCCGAAAACAGTTTGATGGTTTTGTGATATCCAGGATAAATAGATTAAGTTTGTGAATTATCAGTTGTCCTTAAACAAACAATTGATTTGAAAATAAACTAAAAGCTAGCTGATTTAGTCACTCACAATTAGCTAGCAATGGTTAGTCATTACCAGTTGGCAAACAATTCACCAACAACGAACTAATTAATACTCACTATATAGCTGATGTTTGAGAATCATATGTTCATAGTTGAATATAATTGGTAGTGATTGCTAATAATACGATGGACTCATAGCCACTGCAGTAATACAAGCAATTACTATTACTATAGAATAGGTGTTGATATAAACCAGCATCATTTATAGTGTATAATGTACACAAATACCAATCAATATGTTGACTAATTATTCTCTATATACAACTACTCTTTGTTTCCAAATGTGTTGATATTACTGGTGCTCAAAGCAACCGGTGCTACACAAGTCCATTTTAGTCATGTCAGACAGACCACCAGAAAATATGCCAGATAGAATGACAGAAACGATGTCAGAATATGTGGCAAAAGAATGTCACATTGATATGTCACGGTGGGGATCACTTAAAGAAATGAATTGTAAATTGCACAAATTCTGGGTGTGACCCTTTCCGCGTGACCCCTGTCAGTCTAATATATTTCCCATAAATCATCATTACTATCACTAATCACTACCATCTATTTGTTCTTCTATCTTATTTCTCTCTATTTCTGTTGTTCTTGCTTATTGTCATTTGTTTTCTTTAGGTGTTCCTGTTTGTTGATGCTCTTTGTTTTTTACTATTGGTTCTTCTTACAATTGATTTTTGAAGATGATTTCAGCAAAAAATCAAGGATTTTCTTACCATTTGTTCTTTTCACAACTTATTTTTGAAGACGATTAAGTCCATTGACTTTTGTTTTTACTATTTGTTTCACTATTTCTCACCTGATTGTTAAATCCATGGGAATCTACAAATTGTTTTAGCCAAAGCCGACTTTTTGGCCAGATTTGTTGACTCGGTGCCACTTCAAGGCACTGTCGGTGATTCGCCCAGGGATCACAAACTTAGGTTAGTTCAGTAGGAAAACTGCCAGTTTTAGAAGGTAAAACAAAACTTATCATATATGTAGATGGTGAATCTAAAGCAACTTATAACCAAGGGGTATCACTCTGTGAAGATGTGAGAGTTAAGGAGTTGTGTTTGAAGCGTATCAACGCCCTCAGCAAAGGCCCGCAGGGTCATGCATAGCAGGTATCTAACTAAGGAAGGTGGTCACTAAGCGGCTCTTTTGCAGCGATCTTTTGCAGCGATTTATGGAGTTTGACCCCCTTTCTTACTTATTGTTTTCTGTTTTTTTTGAATGTATGTGTTGCTCTTAAATATTCTTGATATTTTTTTTCTTGATTTTATTTGCTCTCCAAATTTGGTCCGCAACACTGATGCATGCTCCAGAGCATCTCCGAATTCCTAAAATGTCATTACTTAATTCATTTCATCTACTGTGCCCTTGGGGTGGTGGGGGCCATGGTTTTCAAGCACCTTCAGCTACAGCAGCAGCGTGTTTCCGGGATCCCCAAGACTGCTATCATCAGGCTGAGAGATCATCCTTCTATGATATATGTTCTAGCAGTAGTATTCCTTGCCGGTGTTGTTATCATTATTTAATAGCCTCCGGCCATTCCGCCGGCCCCATCATGGCTGGACGGCGGGCGCCGAAATGCCTTGGGCCTAGTTGCAGGATGTATTGTATCAAAGTTGCCGTTCAAGCATGTCCGTGCGGTAAAAGGCTGTTGGTGACAAGGCATGTTGGCGCAAAACTTAGTGTAAAAGCGTGTGGGTGTCAAAACATGTTGGTGTAAAAGCTTGCTGGTGTACAAATATGTTGGTGTCAAAACTTGTTGGTGTAAAAGCGTGTTGGTGTAAAAAGATGTTGGTGTAAAACTTGCTGGTGCAAAAACTGGTTGGTGTAAAAAGATGTTGGTGTAACAACTTGTTGGTGTAAAAAGATGTTGGTGTAAAAAGATGTTGGTGTAAAAGGTTGTTGGTGTAAAAAGATGCTGGTGTAGAAACTTGTTGGTGCAAAAACTTGTTGGTGTAAAACCGTGCCGGTGTAAAAGCATGGCAAGGCAATGGTGAAGTCAAAAGCTGCAATGCATTCGCGAAAACAGGTCAAAACATCATGGAAATGAATGTAAAACGCATGAGAAAATGCATGCAAAACACAGTGGAATATGATGGAGAAGAAGCATTTTCCTTGTCGGGAGGGGGGGGAGATGCCAATGGAGAGGGGGAGAGGGGGGGAGGGGGGGAAAAAGTTAGAGAAATCCAAAATCCGCGCGGGGGAACATTTAGGCTTGAAGATAAAACTAAGACTTGGACAAACCAACAAACTGAGACGGACTACCTAAAACACGCCGCGCCCAAGGGCCGGCGGATTTGTTGCAGAAAACTACTGCTGGATAGTTTGGTTATGTTCCTTTAATGTTTCTTGATTGCTGTCATTGCCTACTACATGCCACTCCTTTCTTACCATTCTGAAGTGCTGCCGATCAGTAGCAGCCAGCTTTGATTGCACTTACTGTACTTTGAGCCTTTTTCGGGCAGGGGTGCCTGTGGGTGTGTTATTGCTCTCAGCCTATGGTTGGTCGCTTGGTCACTTCCACGCAGTGGCTCAAGTGTTCTCAAGTGAATAGAGAAAGTGTGTTCCACATGGCATGCAGCAGCGATGGCTATGTGGAGCCATCATGTGGTGACGGCACCGAGCTGACTGCAGTTCATGTACTCTGTTTGAATGGTGAAGGATGCATCATGCACCTTTCCCCTTCCACATTGGGAAGGGAAGTGGTTCAGATGGTCTCAAGACAATTGTTGCCAAAGAGAGGCGCAAAGCTCACTCTCCACCACCTTTCTTCACCGCTGGTTCTGCACCAAAATCTGCAAGAGCAGGGCATCACTGGCAAAACTGAAACTTTGTCCTGCACATACGTTCCAACTGATTTGCTCAACGCATGCACATTTGCAATGGGATTTGCAGTCTCAGAGGAAGAGACCGCCTTGCACGGGGTAACATATCTAAGTGGCACATCTTCCATTCGTTGCTTGTGCCATCTTCCCGCCAGCCTTGATACACTAATTCTTGGCGATGCTTTTAACCAGAGCTTGGATGGGGTCACCTTGCCCAGCACCCTGCAAACTTTGACATTTGGCCACAATTTCAATCACAGCCTGGACCTTGTCACCTTGCCCCGCAACCTGCAAACTTTGACATTTGGCCAATGTTTCAATCAGAGCTTGGATGGGATCACCTTGCCCAGCACCCTGCAAACTTTCACATGTGGCCACAATTTCAATCACAGCCTGGGCCTTGTCACCTTGCCCCGCAACCTGCAAACTTTGACATTTGGCCATTGTTTCAATCAGAGCTTGGATGGGATCACCTTGCCGAGCACCCTTCAAACTTTGACATTTGGCCACAATTTCAACCAGAGCTTGGATGGGGTCACCTTGCCCAGCAACCTGCAAACTTTGACGTTTGGCGATGGTTTCGACCAGAGGTTGGATGGGGTCACCTTGCCGAGCCGCCTGCACACATTGACATTTGGCGATGGTTTCAACAAGAGCTTGAATGGCGTCATCTTGCCGAGCAGCCTGCAAACTTTGACATTTGGCAATTTCTGCGACCAGAGCCTGGATATGGTCACCTTACCAAGCACCCTGCAAACTTTGACATTTGGCGGTTGTTTCAACCAAAGCCTCGATCAGGTTGCCTTGCCGAGCGACCTGCAAACTTTGACATTTGGCGATGGTTTCAACAAGAGGTTGGATTGTGTCACCTTGCCGAGCAACCTGCAAACTTTGACATTTGGCCACAATTTCAACCAGAGCTTGGATGGGGTCACCTTGCCGAGCAGCTTGCACACATTGACATTTGGCGATGGTTTCAACAAGAGCATAGATCTCGTCACCTTTCCGAGCAGCCTGCATACTTTGACATTTGGACGTCGTTTCAAGAAGAGCTTGGATCGTGTCACCTTGCCCAGCACCCTTCAAACTTTGACATTTGGCAAAAGTTTCAACAAGAGCTTGGATTGGGCCACCTTGCCGAGCACCCTGCAAACTTTGACATTTGGCAACATGTTCAACAAGAGCTTGGATTGGGTCACCTTGCCCAGCAGCCTGCAAACTTTAAAATTGGGCTTTTGCTTCAACCAAAGCCTCGATCGGGTTGCCTTGCCGAGCGACCTGCAAACTTTGACATTTGGCTTTTGTTTCAACCAGAGCTTGGATGGGGTCACCTTGCCCAGCAACCTGCAAACGTTGACATTTGGCCAATGTTTCAACCAGAGCTTGGATGGGGTCACCTTGCCCAGCAACCTGCAAACCTTGACATTTGGCCAATGTTTCAATCAGAGCTTGGATGGGATCACCTTGCCCAGCAACCTGCAAACGTTGACATTTGGCCACAATTTCAACCAGAGCTTGGATGGGGTCACCTTGCCCAGCAACCTGCAAACTTTGACGTTTGGCGATGGTTTCAACCAGAGCCTGGATATGGTCACCTTCCCGAGCAGCCTGCACACATTGACATTTGGCGATGGTTTCAACAAGAGCTTGAATGGCGTCATCTTGCCGAGCAGCCTGCAAACTTTGACATTTGGCAATTTCTTCGACCAGAGCCTGGATATGGTCACCTTACCAAGCACCCTGCAAACTTTGACATTTGGCTTTGGTTTCAACCAGAGCTTGGATCGGGTCACCTTGCCATGCAGTGTTTGCAAGCTTTTGTGGTCCCATGTTGTGGCTTCTGTCCAGGGGACGTATGCTCAACACATGGTGGTGGCCACAGTTTGATTGAAGCTGCCTTTCAACTCAGGATTCGATGGTTGTAGCGCGGTAGTTGTCATGTTTGTAGGTTGCAGAATCGCATCAAATCCGGTGGCAAGCAAGTTGCTGGTCATTGCTGCGCTGTCAGGTAGGGTCTCTTGAAATTTGCCTGGTGAACCTCCCAACTTGTAAAACCAACACTTACTTGCACAACTCAGCGACCAAGATTTCCTCACTCATGACTGTCAATCTCAACCACTAGGTGTCAATATGGTTGAGTCAGATAATGATGATGTTTCAACCGTGAGGGGCCACTTGATATTTGTATCATGAGGGGTCAATAGTGTTTGGCTCAGACACCATGATGCAATGATGGTAATCACACCCTGTGAACGATGATCATGCCAGGGGACTCCCGGGAGTAATCACCCTCCTGTGATGCTCATTGTGAACGTCCATCATGGGGAATGAGTGGTCCGAAACGCTTAAGGATGAACAGTCATTTTCAATAGTGGTTAATTAATGAGCAATGATTGTAAACAGTATATAGCAATGGTTACTTGGAAGGGCATCCTTGGTCAGTCACTGGTGACTAACCATGGGTATGGACCATGGAGGTTATAAGTTATCTTATACAGCTTACAACCATGGATATATCCAAGCTGTAACCCCAGCTGCGCATCCCAGTGCCCCCTAAGGAAAATTGGGGAGTTGGAAAGGTTCACACAGTTTCTAGAAATAGCTACCCCAAAATACGACAAACATTTTTGTACATACCATGATGAAATGGTTACACCATATGCGGTCATGTTACTGTTTTGTACGTTGATTGCTGTGGTATATTCTAAAAGGATGATGATAACCCAATGGTGTTTTGGGAGGATGATTATGACCAAAGCGGTACTGCTATACTGCTATACTGTAATGACCGGGAGTTTGTACTGGGTGGTACCCCCGAGGGATCGCTAAATTAGCTTATAAGTAGGGCAACCACCAATTTTTGTTGATATAATGTAAGTATACTTAGGTGGCTTATAAACCAACTTATAGCCTGGGGGGGCACCATTCTGTAAATACCAGCATGATTGATGGCTAGTGACATGGTCACCACCTTCTGGGGAACTACCAGCCATCAAAGGACATTGGGCAGCATATTAAGATGTGGCTGGTTTAGATGTCCCCCATGGTGGGGTCGTTTCAGCGTGCACAGGGCCATGGCTAGTTCCAGCTTACGGGGGGACCAAGTGCAGAATCCCACCAAGAGCAACATAGATAGAAGTTATGGAGTTTCACGTGATACCTAGTTTTAGATCAACCAGAACTGGTTAGTCTAACCTTAACGTATAGGTCTAGTGGTCATAATAGGTTATAGGTGAACCTAATCCATAGTCGTTAAGCTTAATGTGTAGGTTATAGGTGATTGTGATAGCATGGTTGAAGCTCAGTTAGGTCAACTGTTCAACACTGTTCTGCAACCAGGAATCATCCAGCCATACATGGGGCCCCAGTCTCCGTTAGAATCCATCGTCATTAGCCAGCATCAACCAGCATCAACCACCATCAGCCACCATCAACCGCCATCAACCATCATGAAAACCACCATGAACGCACCATCAACTACTCATCACCACCACACCACGAACCAGCACCCACCACCACCAACCACCACGAACCAGCACCCACCACCACCAACCACCACCAACCCACACCAGCCACCACCAGCCACCACCAACCACCACCAACCGTAAGGTGGGTGATGTCATTGAGCACAGCGTCCTTGGAAACGTGGTGCCATGGATGAGCAGCGACATGTTGCTGCTTTGAAAAACCACCGACGGATTTATATATGGTGATAAATTAATGGATATCCTGGGGATAATAGCAAATGTGGGGGTTATAGCTGTTAGTAATGGTATGTAATGGTTAAGTTGATAATAGTGGATAATGCCCTGCGAACCTGGTTGGTGGTTTTAAGTCATGTTCCTCTATAGTTGGGATGGCTGGTTGAGTAAGTGATATTTTTAACATGGCTTTTAACCACCACCGATTATAAACCTATTGTGGTTCACCAAAGTGGCTGACCGCTGACTGTTTTTTTTTTTGTTTTGAGCTTTGATGGTGAACCAGAATGGTTGTTGGTTAATAGGTTGATAATTGTCACTGGTCGATGGTTGATTCAAATTGCAAATGAAACCTGTGTTGGGAACACCGCCAACTCTTGTCAACAATTGTCATTTTTCCCCATGACAAGCATGTTTTTTTTTGAAACAGGAATGTGGCATCACACATCCATACAGGTTTTTTTGCCATGCCTTGTCATTTGTCCCACAAGCGCTTAGCGACTAGTACTATGAATCAGCACTATCCATAGTTGGCCACCATGCGCCCGTATCAAACATCATGAGCCGTATGAGTTGTGATTCATTAATCGCCAGTGTAGCAATCAGCGTGATGGGCGAGTTTGAACCTGGATTTAGCAGGAGAAAACGTCATCTATCGTTGTTATCAACCAAGACTACTGTAAATTAACTAAAACCCCTTCACAACTATGTTTTGCTAAAACGGCGATTCTCAGAAACGTTTTTTACGATTAGCCTTTGTTCAGCATTGGTGATCACTGTTGACAATCTCTAGTGTGATAAACCAGGATGAACAATTGTAAACAACGATTGTTGATATTTGTAGTTGGTTCCTAAAAAAACGCGGATAGTTTATTAATGTGTGTGTGGTGAACAGTTTTTATTGATATTGTGATGAAGCATTATCATTCACAAGTTTGACAACTGTTCAAACCTGGTTGACCATTACGTTCAGCCATTGTGACCACTATAAGCCAGCATGATCAATCATAAACATCATCAACCGATATCGTACATTTCCAACCCACAGCCATTATCATCCGATAGATACTATCATTCGAGAACAGATTATTGTTCTTCATCAATCATACATGATTTCCCAACCATCGAATCACTGTCTCCGACCATTTACAGCCGCAATCAACTATTATTCACCATCATTGATCTCCATAAACCAATCTTAACCACTATCAACTATTATAACCACTACTCAGCACTGCAGAACATAGCCTTACCCCCATGGCAACAAACTTCGTTGTGTTTCTCAACTTGACCTTGAGGTGCCAACCTTCCGGTGCAAGATTTGTTTGGAAGCCTGGTCTTCCCTTTGGTGGTTAACGCGGGCTGGTGTTGGTTGATGCTTGATGGTGAATGGATCAACAGGTGAATGGTGAATGGTTGAACCTGGTGAAAAGAACGCTGAGTATAAACCGTTCACTGGCTACTGGAACTGATTGAAGAAGCTGATAGCCAGTTTTATTTGGCAATAACCATTTACAGCCATTTATACTGCTTTATCGATTGCCAACATGGCTACAAATAGGTGATAAAGGTTAGAGGATTTGGTAATGCTTGCTAATACTAGTTTACAGGATGGTCCATGGATGTCCATGGGAAGTACAATGAGTAGAAACTATTATTCAGGAGTATTAATTTTGATGAACATATATTGGCAATGATTGTCGATAAGATTAGGGTTAAAACATTATCATTGTTTCTGCTGGATAGTGTCGAGAGGATGAAGAAGTTGGTCCATCATACTCCCAATCACCAACACTTTTTGGTTCACTACAGAGGGTGAACACGAACACGATTGCCTTTTGGGCAACTAACTTGAAAGTTGAGAGTTGAAAATCACCAATTTTACCTGGGAAAACCAGCTATAGCTGGAGGATTTTTCACACAACCAGGTTGGTTTTACCAGAGGGTATAGTATAATTTCTGAATCATGTTTGGTTGATCAACCGCTAATCATCACTTACTTATTCCTGCT
>VSDK01011045.1:0-40032 GCA_009767595.1 Symbiodinium kawagutii | reverse complement strand
TCCTGCTGATTAGTGGTTTCTACTGCCACTTACTGTAATAACGATGAATACTTTGGTGTTTTTCCAGATAGGGATACCCCCAAATCACCCAGTTATTAACCATCTATAGTAGGCAACCAACCATAAATTTGGGGCTTTCTACGGCTTGAGAAACCCCCACTTGATGGCAACCTCCTCATCGCCATTGTACTTGGCCAGTTCACCACCATAGCTGGTCCATCTTTACTGATCAACTTCCAGGCCACGCATAAAGACGAATATGGTACCAGAGCATTGTATCACCGATCCAAAGGGACACAAGTTATGTTTAATCAAGCTATAGGTTACTATCCATCATCCGGAGTGGTACTGATCAGTTATTCTTGTGGGGTGTACAACCCACCTGTTAGAGGAGTGATACCTACCACACTTGGTCGTTTCCCTAGTCATGTTCACCAAAGTACCTATCTTCGGGCACCACTCTGTATACCCAAGCTATTCATAGCTTGATGTTCAGCGCCAGACTGATCTGCTTTGCGATTCTACTGTTGTTGGAAGATGGCTTTGCGATTCTACTGTTGTTGCGATTCTGGGTTCGTGTGACTATAGCAGCACAAAATATCGGGGATGTAACAGCATGAATTGTGGTATACAAGGTAGAATTTTGTGCTGAGGAATTACATCAAGAAGGTATTACAAATGATACCACAATTGAATGATATCACGGCATGAATTGTGGTATACCAGTATAGTTCTACCTTGTATATACACTTCAAGGTATAAATACACTTGGTGGTTTCTCAAAATATGGAACCCCAAAAAATGGTTGGTTTACTACTATTAATGCTTTCTATTGGATGTTTTGGGGGGTCCCCTGAGAAACCACCACTTGAGGAACTACAAAAATCACAGCAACGGCACCAGCCCCGGCCCTCATGGAAGCCGCTTCCAGCACAACTGGTTTGGTAGCGTTGGTCGTAGCTGCTGGCGTTCCAAGGTACCCCACGGCCCCGGCTAGTGGTTAATTAAGGATGATTTGGGGGCACCTATTTTGAGAAACACCCATATGAATTAGTAGACTGCTTCTCAGTTCCATGCCCGCATTGTCTGTTGTGGTTGGTTCTGCAGTGGTTCTAAGGGGTATACAAGGAGTTGTGCCAATCGTTCTTCTCATGGTCAAATTTTGTTCCAACCTGACCCCCAACACAACAGTGATAAGCACAGCTCAGCCACTGATCAATCGGCATCACAATTACTCCCATCATGATACTCGCTCACCTCAAGCAATTTGTCCCATGGCGCGCTGGTTACATTTCAATAAATGACTATTATGCTCATGGCTAATTCAGCTTCATTAAAACGATGACTATAATGACAACAGTCAATGGTTTATTGATAAATCATTCACCATTGTTATCATAGTCATGAAGCAACACTTTCATCATGAGATTTCATGGACCATCATGAAACATCATGAACCATGATGACCCATCCATCAGGACCAAACTGGTTGGTGGTTTCAAACCCTATGAAAAATATTAGTCAACCAACCAGTTGATAACAACTAATAGGGAAAATAGAAAATGTTTAAAACCACCAACCAGTAGTTGTTTAAACCACTATTGTTGCTTATAATCCCCTATTATTAACCAGCTTATCAGCTGGTTATAGTACTAATCCAACCATTCTTGGGTACCCTTATGGCTTGAGAAACGACCATGCCATGCTTCCCATTGTGGTACTACACGTGGAAGAACGCACTGCACGAGGACCTGACTGGGTCGATTCAGCCCCGAGGTCTATCCAATTTGCCCTTGACACAACGCATCGTGTTTCAGGCATGGCCTGGCTGCTGCTATCTTTGCTATCACGCAGTGTGTGTGTTTTTTTAGCAGGTTATTGTTTGGTGATATTCAAGCTGACACATGCTCATCAGCAGGAAGCCGCGGCATGTTGGGATGTTTTTTGGTGTTTATCCCAGACGACCACTTCCTGTAGCAACTATAATATGGTTAATGACTAAATATGTTGATTTCATAGTTATTAACCATTCCTAACCTGTTACAGCTGGGACATGTTTTGTGTTTATCCCAGCTTACCACCAGCCTGAGCCGCCACTTGCTTCAGCACCCCCTGACTTGTTAACCTGGACTGTTTGACACTGGGACTGTTCCTTGGCGTCGTTGACCTGACCTGAGTGCAGCGCCGGTGGAAGCCCTACCCGCAACCAGTTACCTCGTTGTTGTAGCCTACCCTTCCACTTACCTCTATAGTAGGTAACCAGGGAACCCCAAGGATGGTTACCTGTTCTATACGTAACTGGAAGGGTAGGGAAAAATATCTAGCCTTGCTGTTAAAAGTGTCATTACTGATTAGATATTGCACGTACGAGTTTTACTGGTCCATTGACATCGACTATGACCAACATGTGGCAGTTAACAATAACTAATCGTTTTGGTTGAAACCAACTACTAAGATGAGTGGTTTCAACCAACACGATGAGCCACTCACGCTACTATCAGCTCATGGTTAGCGGTTAATAGCAGCCAATGTCTAGTTGGTTCATTGCTAAATGATATTGGCTTATTGGCTCAGTTGAGTCATTGGCTATGTCAATGAATGGTTGCCAATGAACCAAGTACTACTGATTATGAACAGTTCATTAGCAGCCACGATGAGTGAAAGCCACAACGTCAACGGGATCTCGCTGTGGTGGGGCCGCCTGCAGTGAACATCAGACCTCATCCATGAGCTGAGTTGATGAGTTGGTTCCCGAGGCTGCTGATGAAAGTACTGAGGAATATAGCCAAGTAGTTTAATCAGAGAAACAAATACCGCCCTTTGGTAAACCAAGCTGATTTCCGATTGGGTTCCTGTGATTTGTCCATGACCAGCTTAGTTTAGCAGAGGGTAAGATATCGAATCAGCCAGCCAGTCATGTGGGTGGGTCACAAATCCGGCTACAAAAAACTGAATGAACAATGCCATCCAATGAACAGCCATGGGACTGATGTTTACCAGGCACGTTGATCAACCGCCATGTGGAACTGATTGCGACAATATGGTCGACTCAGCTATCAAGCTACCTGGTTAGCGATCATCACAGGTGGGAACCCACCACAAGAAACTACAACTCAAGTACACGGGAATGTGGTTTCACAACCACCTGGTCCACAATTGGGGCTGCAAAACTGGTGAACACATACCAAACAAACTCTTGTTGGGGACACCGGCAGCTTTGTTGGTATCAGCATTCTAGGCACGTCTTGGCCACATTGGTTGGCAACGGCAGGACTGCAACAATCCAGACCATGGATGTTGTGCAGAATGCACGCGGAATTGGATGGAAGGAGACCTCCGGCTTGGTGACAGGAGGATGATGACCAGGCAATGGTTTATTTGTGGTTCACCATAGGTGATGATAAGCAACAATACTACGGACTACAATGGTTATTGATGATGATGATGATGATGATGATGATGATGATGATGATGATGATGATGATGATGATGATGATGATTGATGATTGATGATTGATGATTGATGATTGATGATTGATGATTGATGATTGATGATTGATGATTGATGATTGATGATTGATGATTGATGATTGATGATTGATGATTGATGATTGATGATTGATGATTGATGAGGGCGATGTGATTGCATATGATAGCCCCGAAACCATCTTTTTCGTTTACAGTGCGCAAAATAGTGGCAGTTGTGATGCTGAGGAGAACATGTGTTTACCGTACGTCAGTTTGTTTGCCAACTCAAGTTGTCAGCAGTTTTCAGTGACAACTGTCCCCGCGATGATGGGTTTGCAGTAGTTGCGGAGCAGCACTCGTGTATCTCCAGCTTAAACATGAAGATTAGTTCAACCTCAACCAACTAGAAATGGGAGTAAAGCCATATGAAGTTGTGAATGTGGATGTAGAAGCCCAACATAGATGCCAAACATGACCGAAGTTAGGTGCATGACCCAACCAAGACCCTATTTTGGGATGTGGACCTCCGGAGGCTCCAGGGTTTCAGCGACCTGAAAATGTCTCCTGTTAGGAGGTGAACGCATCCCCAGCTGGCTGCATAGCTTGTTACGGGATTCATCAGGCCAGCGGCGATAGGGTTCTGATACGACTATAGGAAACTAAGCCTAGTACTGGTTCTATACCCAAGAGCGACGACTAGGCTCACAAACCAGCTACGAACTACAACTATACCAACTATAGGAAACCCCAACTGGTGACACCAACTCTCCGGAGCATTGGCCATGTTTACCCTTGCAACGCTGCAGAACGGATCAAGACTGGGCTTGTCCATTCACTTCTTTGTGCTGCGACCAAGTGGGGCCTGGGTCAGGTGAGGTCTTTTTGCGGGGCAGTAGATTCTAAAATATTGGTGAGCATTTTTTGGGTATTTTCTTTAGATATAGGTTCAAATATTGCAATAGATATAGGTTCTATATAGAACCAATAGAAGCATTTTTTTCTAAATGGATGGCTGGCTAGAACCTCCCGGTTTGTCCACACGCAAATGCTGTCAAAGATGCGTCGTTCTCATGCTTTGAGCTGACTATCCATGTACGCACTCGGATGCTGCATACCTGAATGTTGCAGATGTTTGATAGTTATCGGGGTACAGAAGCCATCCGAAAACCATTATCTTGACATTGCAAGCACCATCTTTGGTGTACAGCACGTGTGGACCACCACATACTTTCTGATCGAATCCCCGTCTCTACAAGTTGTGTGCTTCAATCATTCCACAAGTCCCTCTCTCTCTCTCATTCTGGACCCGCTTCCATGTTGACTGGATTGAATTTGCGCTTCTCAGCAAACATTTGGTAGCCAAGTTAAGCCAGATTGCGCAGGCCAGCCCGACAACTGTCATGTTTCAGTGAGTTTGCATGACCATAAGGGATCATGATCAATAGAAAACCCAACCAGCCATGGGGGGATGCCACCATTTCTGGAAACTCTTATCAATGTTTGAGAGAAGCTATCACCAAAATGTCCCAGTTGCTTCCCTTAAGATGCTTCCCAAACAATAATGGATTAATTTCCACCAGCAGCCATTAGTAAACGCTTTGTTGATCATGAACCGGGTGGTTTTAAACCTTTTCAATTTCCCGTTGGTTGGTTGGTTGGGTAAGATTTTTTCATATGGCTTGAACCACCACCCAGACGTGGTGTCTTTTTGCAGATGTAGCTAGTGTACGTTCATTGCGTTCAAGCGACTCTCCTGCTGGTGTCTTGCCAGCGGGGCTTACTCAGAAATATGGGGCTTTGGGTCACAAGCAACCAACAAACAATGGGTGAGCAGCCCAGCAGCGGGTCAACTATTTCGATCAATGTTGGGATATGAACAGTACAGGAGCCCTCGACCATGATGATTAACCGTGAATTAGCACTAGTTTTGACGGTAAAGGGTGATTAAGCATCATCAACCTGAATTGATTAAGCATAATCCACCGTCAGTCACCAGCATGAGCCATCATTGACTTTAAGACTTTTGAATCTCTTGACATCAATTCAATAGTAACCAGCATGAGCCATCAACCTTAGCATTCTTGAATCTATTGAAATTCACCAATGCTAATGTTGATCCAGATATTTGTACATGATGGTGAGGACCCTGTGTCCTTGGGCCACCTGCCTACCTTGGTTCCACAGCAAGCTGTCTGCGAAGTGTGTCGGATGAGCACTCGCGATTGGTTTCAAGCAGAGGAGTTCATGACTGGTGTGCAATGGTGAGTATCAGGAATTGGGTTTCAAGTTGACTTGAGCACTCATGATTAATTTCGTGAATGGTGCTCAATGCTCAACTCAATCAGAATGAACTTAATTAGGATCCATATGTGATGCATGCATATGCATATATTGTAGATAGACATATAACAGCATATACACATGTTCGGGGGATGTGCATATCCTGATTCAAGCAATGGTATGAATGATATCTAGTAGCAACTACAGGAATGCTTCCCGATGAGGACATCATAAGCATATTTGTGATAGTGCACATGTTGTTCTCCAGTACTTTTTTCATCATGAAAACGGTCAATTGTGTCTAGCTTCCTGCAGACTTTTTGCGAAGCACTTTTTGTGTATAGATATTGATTGGTTCTGGCTACATTTTTGAATACTAGACAGTACATGTCATGTGTAAATTGACATGCATATACAACTGCATACACACCTACGTAGCCATGTCACAGTGGCCATCTAAACCAAGCAATTTGCGTGCTTTGTTGCAGTCCTTGCATTTCGCGGCTTTTGTTGGCTCGAACAAAGCAGGCTTAAGATTTAAACATGGCTGAGCTTCCCATTGCTTAGCTGCAAAACCTTTTGGCTGAACCATTTCAAGGAATTTGGGCGAAGTGCTTAAGCCATTTTATGGACCTCAAAAACTTTGCCGCCTCAAGAAGACTCCGACAGAATCCGACAGAGATATTGTGAAGATAGCCACATTTCCAAAAATAGTTCTTCTAAATCTGCATTCCATACGCATCCTAGATATAACGGACTTGGACTTCAAGTATCTGAGATCTGCATAACACGGACGTAGACGTTCTTCTCAGCGGTCACCGGTCACGCGCACGTCAACATGGATGCTGCTATCCGAAAGGATGTTTTCATCCTGGGTTTGAGACAGCAGGCCGAAACGGGGACCAGGTGATGATCCGGCTGGGCTAAGCCACCAGCAGTTTCAGGTCAGGCCAAGGCCAAGGACACAAAGTACATGAAGGCTTAGTCCAGTGGGGTGCTGAAGGAGCTGCGGACTTTGCAGCGGTGGATTTCCGAAGATTCCAAGTTGGCATTGACCTTCCACTTGGGTGGACCATTGTACCAACCAAGATGATCGATAAATGGGATTTGGCCGGAACCAGAACTAGTGCCTACTTCCCAGCAAGGAGTGAAAGCTGCAAGCACCATAGGTTTTCGGCTGGCTACCGCCGATACGGTTGGCTAAAACATAATATTAATAATGTAAAACCATTGGTTTTCGACTAAAACCTCCATGGGTGTTAGTTCAAATTGGCTGCTGTCGATTAATTTTTAGCCTGAATATACACAAGGGGAAAGGCGTGATATGAGTAGATGAATGTCACAGCCATGTTGGTCACAGGAGAATTTCAATGTGACACCCACTTCCTCAACTCTAAAAGAAGTCAAATGAAGAACATGAAACAGCTGGTCACCACACATGTCACAGCCATTTCCCCCCAAAATGCCATGTCCAGTCACCAGTCCCTAGGCCCACCACTTGGGCACCTCCTGCGGTGGGTCCTGGCCCCGGGGTCCTTCAACGGTTCCCCGGGGGCCGCCACGGCACCAGGTGATCTTCCCCGCGGTGCGCACCACGATCCAAGTGACGCCCGAGACCTTCGCGGAGCTCTGCGACTTCTGCGAGAAGCACAACCGACGCTGGGCGAAGCACGCAGGGGGCACCCGGGGGGCACGGCGAAGGGTGCAACGCCAGGGGACGTGGGCAGGTCCATGCTTGGGAGAATCCGTGGTAGCTCCAGGGGTTTTGTACAGCTGTGAACTTGTGGATTTTGAGGAATCTTGAACTAGGAGTGACTAGGAGATGATTTTTTTTACACATTTAAATATTCACAACTGACACTATAACCAATCGCAGCGTTGCCTGTGAAGAAGCCGGGGACCATCAAACTAATGACCACCGCTGGTTGCCCACAATTTCCAACGAAGACTTTTGTGATATTTATGAAATTCTCCGCAAGCTTGAACACAATCAGCATAGGGAATGTTTGGCTCGGAATCTATGGTTCTGCTTGAGACATCTACATTTTTACTTTTAGAGGCTCGGGGGTAGCGGGTAGCCAAGCATGGCTTATACTGTATGATATTATAAAATCCATAATATAAATTTGTGTTTCGGTGGTTGATGCGCGGAGCTTAGTGTCAAAGGCATTGTTTGAGACCCAACGAACTTGAGTACTTAGCAAGGTTGAAATTGCAAAGTGAGTACAGTGTTGTCCGCCAGATCTTAGTGGCTGAATAGCTTGAAATAGCGAACGACTTGTAGTCGCATAGGATCTCAGATCGGTCAGTCATTGAGAGCCAATCGTTTGGCCGAACTGGTTGGTGCACATTGATGATCATGGCCGCTGGGATGCTGGGGCTGTACCACCATTTCTGAATAAACCTCAACATACACCAAAAAAAAAATCGACCAACTATGCAGTGTGATGTATTTGCTCTACCTGCGATGTTCATCCAGTTTTCCCCGGATGTCAAACTCCATCCTCCACGCGGTTAGCAACTAAGTATAGTTAATCATCATCAAACACTGCTTCAGGATCAACCTCCACTCCACCAGCAGAAACCACCACCTGTCCCCAACCTGTCCAACTGTCGCTTCAACCAGGAACTCATGTTGGAGTCCTTACGATGAACGAAGCGAGTATCACGTCGGAGTTCTACAAGACCCTGGGGCGACCATGTTTTTGCTACGCCGCGCAGGGTGAGACCATGGATTGCTTAGCTGAGAATGGTTAAGAATGTTTACCAACGGTCAAAGGTGCTCAATTGATGGTTAATTATCTAATTGATGGTCAATGGATGGTCAATAATGTTGGATGATTGGTCGATGTTGCTTAACGCTGCTTGATAATTTGTGTAAAATTACTTGAATTGATGCTTAATCGCAATCAATCATTTGAATGCTTTGTTCCCAATGTTTCAGGGTCAATGCTCTATTGTCATAGCTATTCATGGTTGACGGAGCGAGGCTGAGGCTTACAAACTGAAATAGTCAACAAACATATCAGTATCAGCAATTTTGCTGAAACTATCCGACCAACATCAGAAACTACGCCCACCGCCAACTTTGTTCCACCCAAGCATGGCTACCCATGTGTGATATGCCAATACTATTTGAATTGATTTTACTAGTCTATTGATATTAACCATTTCTGGCCATGGGTATCAGTTGCCCAACTGCCCGAATGTTGCTTATTGAAAAAGTTATACTGGTAATACATTAAATAGTCTGAAATTGGTTTCAGATTTTTGCTATTTCACAAATGATTAAACAACAAGTCCTATTGGATAGATTTGGATAGTATATTTGTTGTATTCTAGTCAATAATACTTATATACGCTTTGAGAGGGCATGGATCGGTGACTCAAAGATGGTCTTGCCTTTTGATTGTTTCATATTGAGCACATTGCGTACTGGTTTTGATGAACATCCATGTTGATAAACCATCCACAGTTGGAACAAAGGGTATCAATTATTTATAGACGCATTGCTGGTCGGGTTCTCACATTAATTATATAATCAATTCTAAATGTCACATATATTTGACTATTCTCGGGTCAACCAATGCGTAGACAAAGCTGAGTGAACGTCAACCAATGTCAACAAAGTATTGTTATGTTTGAATCTGGACGGTTCCTGCACAAAATCTGTAGAGGCCAGTCATTCTGACCCACTGGGTGCAGGGATGTCAGGGATGTTTGCAATGTGAAGGCACACCATGTATGTTTACATATATACATATGCATATGCACATATACAGATACTAAAAAAAAGATCCACGATACTTTACAGATACGAACACTGTCATCAATTTTTGCAGGTTTGGATGTGTGGTCCACAAGGACACCACCAGACCCCACATGCTTCCACTTGTTTTTAGTGCGTGCAGACGGGAGAGACAGCGCAGGACTGGTACCTGGTGTCGGATCGCATCGCATCAGCAGACCACCACGAAGTTACTTGCACGGCGCTGGATGAACCATGTGACACGATCATTTCCATATGGTGGTTTCTCAAAATATGGTACCCGAAAAATGGCTGGTTTATTGCTATAAAAGACTATAAATGGATGAAATGGATGATTTGGGGGTACCCCTATTTTGAGAAACAACCATATGGTTGTTTGCTTCTGGTTGCTTATGAACCATCGGCACAATCAGTATGAATTGGCCATCATTAGCCATGGACCAGTATTATTTGATGTTATATTGCTTACTTGTAGTTGCTTATCAATCTCAAGTATCACTATGTATCATTTAGTCTTGAGTCTCCATCTGCCATTAAAACAATGGAAACCTTTTTGTTGGTGACGGTTGGCTTTGAACCAGTGTAAGTGGCCAATTGGCCACTTTCAAACCATTGTTGGCCATTATCAACTAGTAGACATTGTCAACCACCATCAGCCACCAATAACCATTTTTGACTGTTCGACAAATATATAGCTTGATTGAGAACAAGCGTTCACATCAACCAGGCCATTCGTTTAAAGATGCAGCTGTGATGGTGTGATGATGCCATGAACTTTCAAATCAACGGTTGGACGACTGGTGGTTTTTGATGTTGTGTGGCTGCGCATGCTTCTGAAAGTCCTAATCTCGCATGTTACTGTGTGCTGTTATGTGATTCATCCACTACAGCAAGCATGTTGTTAAGCATCGTTAACATCAAGTAAGTAATAAGCAGCTAATGATCATTGATCATCATTAATCATCGTTGTTGATCAATTAAGCACTCTATTTTCAAGTATCAATAAATTCACACTAACAGTTAATTAACCATTTTGCTTTAATGTTATCCATCCACCACATCATGATCGCATACATCTCCAGGGCCAAGCATTGGTGGCCCTCTGTTCAAACAGTGATGGCAACAGGCTACAGGTCGCAACCAGGAACGGGTTCAAGATATCAAGGCCATATGTCCATCACCATGATGTACTGCCCAAAATTGACGTGTTTCTTTGTCGCTGAAAACTTAACCAGTGAGTTTGTTCGTGACAAAAATGAAGATGTTTTGGAAATAAAGTGTGGTTGTGATTGTTTGGAAAAGTTATGGGCAACTTCCAAGCTGGGTATTTCCAGCAGCAGTCAGCTGATGTGCTCCAGCTACATTGGGGGTAGACACCCAACAGTAATCTGGGGTGACAATCCATTAGCGGCTTGCTATTCGATAGTTGGATCGGAGTTTCGCATAACAGCCCTTGGGTAAGACCAAGGGAAAATCGAAAACCGAAAGTAAGAACCCAACTCAAATATCAACAACCTCAGGTAGTCAGTGGCTGGTTTTGAGGCCACCCTCAGTTAGTCAGTGGTTGGTTTCAAGGAAGAAGCCGGAGGGGCCCTGTGCTTCATAGCAGACGAGGTTCCAAGATGTGGAGCAAACCGTCATCTCATTGGCCATGGAAGGGCAATTCCGATTTGAGGCCGCCTGGTTGTCTGCTTGGTCGGTCGGATGGTCACCCAAATGATTGGTTGCTTCCCTATGGAAAATGACCACGTTTCCCATAAAGATGGTTATGTGTTACCATGACTAGCCAGTACTGTAGTCATCAACTAGCCATTGCGCACATGGGTTTGAGACCCTCTCTCTCACTTTGGTGCTGGGCTCAAGGATTGGTTTGGTTTCACCATCCAAGAGCGGATGACAAAGAACAGAACCTTTGGGCACTGGTGGATTGTGACTTGATGTCTCCTGGCAACTGTTCTTTTCAATTGTTTGTTGGTCAAGAGAATTAAGAACATTACAAAGATAAGTCTTGTTGGTTAAAAAAATCAGCTGTACTTCTACCATGTTTTGGGGCACACACTGCAACATGTTCAGCAGCTGTGCCCATGTGGAGGCATTCCCTCAGCATTTAAACGTTGATCCCTTTTGTAAGATCCCTTAGCTCTCAAGAAGGACAGGGGTCTGACAGGAGCTGGGTAATGTAGGGCCCTGCCTAAAGTCTCACCAACTCATTGGAAAAGTGTCGCGACAACCAGATGGCGATTTGCGCATGTTTTGGGGTATGCAACCACGGAATACTCTTTCAGAGACCAGCACATGCTGTGAGGTTCCTATACGGTTGCTGTCATTGCTAGTTGTTGGTGGTTAAGAGCCGCATTCACAATTTGTTCTGGGTATCATGGGGGACCCACAATCATATTGCAAATGTACCCAACCATGAGTGACATCGAGCCACCCCAGCTGGACGGTTGGTTCTTATAAGTCTTCCGGTGGGTAATCCCACCCATGGCCCAGTTGGAGCAGCCAATGGCCCAGGTGGAGGAATACACTCAGAGTCAGCCCTTCCGCGTGGCCACGATTCGTTTGTTGGAAGAACGCGATCCCAACGAACACTCGCAGGCTGGGGATCTGTGGTATGGCAAGGTTGAGCCCCAGCTGTTGGACAGGTTACCCTTGTGACCAGCTGTTGGTCGGCTTTCTGGCAGCTGTTTTCTGTTGCATGTCAGTTTTTTGGGATTGGAAGCCACAGGTGCGTAGCTTTGGAAGCTGATCTTTGCTTCAGTGGGGGTATAACCATGGTCAGAAAGCCTATAAGTTGCCTATGCATGATATAAGCTGCCAGGTTATATCGACCCCCTGGTAACCATGGCTTGCCTGTGACCAACTGGAAGTTGTTGGTCGGGATTCAGGATTTGTGCGCTCAAGTTGGGCCGTTTGATATGCGTTTCTGTTCATTCAAATGAGTTGACTAAGCACATCGTTGAAGGAACATGGAACTTATCAGGGTGACCACCGATGATACCAAGGGTATTGAACTTAAGTATTGAAGATTTGAAGTTAATTTTGTTTTTTTAGGGTTTTTAAAGAATGATACCTTTCTTATGATCAAAATCTGTTGCTATATTCTCCCCATCACACCAAACAGCTGACAGTATACCCAGGGCTCCACTTCGCGTAGCGCAGGAAGTGAAAGAGTTGGTGCAGAAGTTACAACACACCATGCAGGATTTCCTGAACTCCGGTGTAGCCAAGGAGCTGGGGGTGTGGGGGATGTTTGTTTGTCCTTGGGTATTTACCTTTAAGAGTTCATTCAAAGTTCATGCTGGTTGACAACGATTAGATCGTAGGGGTTTGTCATGGTTTATCAACCCTTGGCTAGTGATTTTTACCAGGGACGCCAACCAGCTACGGGGGTGGCCCAGCAATGAGGAAACATTCCACAATTCCAACACGCCGATCTGTGTGCCAACTCTTGAACCATGAGTGGATCCTGACTTCTGAGGATGCTATGCTGCTATGCTCATCCGTTTTACGTTCGTTGAGGCATTGCTTCTTATTTCTGTGTAAAGGATTGGCTCCTGAATGGTGTTCGCCTTCGAGCTTGTTGATTCTGGATATAGTCAAACATGTTCCACGACTTCTCTCGATGTGATTAGTTTAAATGCACGGCACCTCAACAAACAAAACCTGTTACTTGCTGGATCATTAGTATCATTAGTACTGATGGCTTTGGTTGTTACTGCTGGTCAATGATGGTCAAAGAATTGCTAAATAATTATAGTGGTGAAATGATTCGACAATGATGGGCAACGATGGTTCCCAATGATGATCATGGTGAAGAGGCGTTCAAGCAAAGGATGGTTAAAGAAGGGTCGAGTGATGGTGAAAATATGGTTGATTGGCTGGTGGTTTTATACATTTATCATTTTCCCATATTTTTTTCCCCAGGATTGTTTGACACATCTTTTTCAAAGGGGTTGTAGTGGTCGACAGGGGTTAAATGCACATTCTTCATTTTCTCCAGCATCATCGTTACAACCACCAACCACTATAGGAGTTCCGCATTTTTCATTTTCCCCAGCATGATCGCTATGACCAACCACTAGGAGTTCCCCAGCATCATCGTAGTTATAACACCAACCACTTTCTGATGTCCACGTGATGCCAAGTTCTGCGCTTCTCTGCGATTCGCCGCAGGAGGAGGGCGTCGCCCGGGCACTGCGCAACATCTTTGGGAACAGCCGCAAGGCGAGGAGCGGTGCCGGGCCGATTCACGGCAGGGGTGCCGGGAAAAGCTTGTGGGAAGATGGCTTGGGGTGATGGCTGATACTGGTTTGATAGGTGATCATAATGGTTTGATAGGGGATCATAATGGCTTGATAGGGGATCATAATGGCTTGGGAGAATGGCTGGTTGGTGGTTTCAAACATGTTTTATTTTCCCTAGTAATGATTAACAATTGGTTGGTTGACTAATATTTTTCATGGGGGGTTGAAACCATCAACCAGTAGGGGTAAGCAACAACAGGGGTTAGAGAACTGTTGGTCGTGGTGGTTTCTCAAGCCAGTTTGGGGACACAAAAAATGCTTGGTTTATCATGGAAAACGATGGGGCTATGAAGAGGTAATAATGGTCAGTAATGGAAGTGCCATCAAGTCCAGGGGATATGCCAACTATATGATGGACCCCAAAGCCATGGTTGGTTTGTGAATGATCAACAATGGTTATTCACAAGGGAGTACACAGCAATAATAGGGGATTTTACTATGAACGTGAATATAGAGCATGATTTGGGGGTGTCTCCTATGACTGTAGAAACTACAGTTTTGGTCGTAAGTATGTGTTTTTGTTCAATGAAGCGTTTGTATAGTTGGTTGTTGTCAGATATTTTGGCAATGATTCCTCGCTGTCTGTGTTTGGTTGAAGATGGTTAAAGTGTGCGTGAAACTACATGTTTTTCAATACAAGAGTCAGGTTGCGAGATTTAAGTCGTGATTATTTAACAATTTAGATCTCTCGGTGTTACTTGCTTACCATCCCAACAGTCTGGATAGTGGTTTCCTTCGGGGGCAGTTGCCCAAAATCTATGTCTCTGGTTCAAACAAAGGTGCAGTTCCCTTCACCCACCATAATTGTTTGCCAAGCCTTGTTTCATCTCAGCAAACACTGGTTTACTGGTGGTTGAAGCGCCACATGCTTCACAGTGGGATTTTTGAAAGCACAATCTGATGCTGATGCATGGTTTCAATGGCTTCAAATCACCCTGTAGCCATGATTCTTCCCAGGTATTGACTGGGCTTGTGCTGAGCGTTCTGACGGTATTGGTTGGGTTTATTTGTTCTCAGGGGATTTTGAGCAGGGAAAGCTCATCGGGATGACAAGAGAAAGCCGCCATGTGGCTCTTCGAGATAAAACGCTTGATCATTGCCATCACAAACCTTTATCAACTCTTTTCAACATTCATTGACCATGATCAACTGTTCTGCACTTGATAATCAGTTATAGTCAATTATGAACACGTTCTCAACCGGTTTGGTTTGAAGTGATTGTAACACCACTAGCAACCAAACAGGCAGCCATAGTGATCATCGCCCACAAACACGCCTAAGCGGATTTGCCCGTAGAGCACCAACCCAGAGCTACCAAAGTCCTTAAAGAATCGGAGTTTGGGATACTGTAAGGCTTTGTCACACGGTGGTTTCTCAAGCCAGTTGGGGGACCCCTGAGGCTATGGTTGGTTTATTACCTCCAAGTTGCTTTTTTGAACATGATTTGGGGGTATCCCTACTTGAGAATCCACGACATAAATGGTGGTGCCTATACAGTATTAGCTATGCTATCATTACGAGAGATACGAGAGATGCTTCGATTTCTGGGTGGTACACCATCTATGCAGAATCCCACATGTGCATCAATGGTGCTTGCTACTGATTGATCGTGGTGGATTATGACTGATAATGATTGATTGCTGGTTGTACTTGCAGTTGATAGTGATTGATTGACCATAGATGATAATGATTCCTATGTGTAACCATTGTTGATGATGATGATGAAGAACATCTAACGATGGATCATGATTTAATAAGCACTCATTGTGAACATTGGCTTGCAAAGTCTCACAATTCTTATCACTGGCAATTGTCAATCATGGATAACAACGGTTGAGTAATTATTGTGAATGATCATCATCAAACATCAAGATACCAACAACAATTCGAGTATTTCATCATTTTGAAACTTCAATTTTGGACGGCTGGGGCCATTGGTAGACCCAAGTGCTACTCATTTCCTAGTTTTGAAGTTTCAAGGCCTGATATGTTCGGTTCAGAACGGACTATGAGGTGATGGCTTGTATCTTCCATGTACTGAGTTGATCAACTATTCATCTACCATCAAGGCGAAAAAATCAGGTTCTGGCTAGGTTGATAACTAAAAAACAGTTGATGGCTATGGCAACCGGCTACTATATGGCTGTGGGTCAAACCCCCGTACCCTTGGTTCCCCTATCATTAGCCATTGTTTTCCCTGTTATTGTTGGTGGAAATCCCCCATTAGTTGGTTGGTTAATATTGACCCATAGCCATATGTCAAGCTCCATGAGTTCAGATATCTCCTTTAACCATTTGAGCCAGGCCCGTTGGCCGGCATCTCCCTCGGTGATGGCCGACATGGTAGCTGCCAGCTTGCCACAGCTGTCGCTTTCGGAACGGCAACAGGCGATGCTGGGGCGGTGGATCACCACGGTTGTGAAGCCACAACGTTAGGGGGAACAGAAACTGCTGGGTGAAACCGACGTTCGATGTAAGAAAGTCGTTGGCAATATTGCTGAGATGCTGAGACTCACTCTTGGATTTGATTTCACAAGATTGCTTGCGTGAAAAGTTCTGAGTTCCATTCTGCAAAGCTCCAATGTAGTCGGAAGAAAATGGTCGTTGAATGTCATTGTCGAACATAGAATAGAACATTTGTCGAACATGCAGTTGATTTTACGAGGGACTCTGGAATTTGACATGCATGGATGTTCTTCCCCAGAAACCCGTATATGGAGCACCGACACAGGGGTTGATTTGCAGATCAAGCGTCAATATTTTTGCCCTTCAGGTTTTCTGCTTGAGAACATCCTGTGAGTATTTGGTCAGTGTCAAACAAAGGCCAATTGGTATCTATTGGTTGATTTTCGTAGTGTGATAGCCATTTTGCCATTTCTTGTTGCCGTGCCTGTGTTAAATGCTAGTTGTTTTGTTGGATCGCTTTTAACTATTCCAATTCTATCAGACTATCAATCACTCCTGACCAACCATCAAATCTGGAAATGGAGCTAATCAGAGAATGTCCAGACATCACGATCAATCAATATCAATCATCAATCACTCTTGTCCACTATAAGTTTTCCCTGGAGCTGAATCTGTCCCGTATTTTTTTGGCGGCAAGTTGCAAGGAATGGCTCTGTTTGTTGATGGGCGCCATTAGCACTTCGTTGATCGTTGCAGATGTTCTGGTTCTTGCCTGCTGCAGGAACCGAAAACCAACCAGGAAAAAGACAAACCTTTGTTCGAGCAATACTTGCCTACACACTCATATCCAGGTTTACATAGTGTAACTAATAACTAGTTGGAGATGCAATAACAAATTCCACATGCGATAGATTGTTATTTATGTACATGAGCCTTTCTCAAGAAAAGGGAACCTCCAAATCATCCAAGGAACAATCATTGTTAATCATAAACCAACCATAGCTTCGGGTCCTGGCTTGAGAAACACCGACCGACCCATGGCAGGTGTTGGACACCAACCTGGTGAAGCCGCGCTTGGAGCTGGTCATGAAGCTGGTGCGGCGACCCGTTAGCGGCAGGGTGGGCCCAGGGTGGTGATGGATGTTTTCATGGCGGACACTATGCGCAAGGATCCAAATTTGGGGGATTTTTAACGGTTTTTAGAGGGAGTTATAATGGTTAGCCGCCCATATGATTGATTGAAGGTACGAAATGGGACGTATATTCATGACCGTTCAGCATGATGTTCATGAATATTATACTGTATGAATATGATTATCAATCCGCTGTAATGTGCTGAATTACACCTTGAGGTCATATGATGATCTATTCTGACTTTAGTACCGTATTGTATGACATTTTAGGAAGTTATATCCAATTGTGTACTGTTCTGCGACACATAGGGATATCTCCTCAGCAGCTAAAAGCGTAGCTGTTTAGCGAGGGTCTAGTTAGGATTGCACTTTGGCAAACTAACCTGGGAGCAAACTAACCTGGGAGTGGAAAATCGGCCGTTTATACTACCTATAGAATACTGAGTTATATACTGGTGATTTTTAGCTTCCAGGTTAGTTTGCCAGAGTGTAACAAAGTATTTTCATGGTAATCGCCAGACAGTGTCACCATAGCCTTATCGGATCCAGGGTGTTAATGAAGCACCCAGTTACCACAGTTGCCTTTAGCACAGGGGCCCCCAGGTGGAAGGAGACCTAGTCACATCAGAGCCAGATATCCACTGGAAAATTGGCTTGGTCGCCAGAGCACCCATCAAAATGAATCAGGAAATGAGAGAGTTTTCAAGTCAATTCACCGATGCATTTGAAAGATGGCAACGCAAGCAGACTTGGATGGAACATCAGTGGCCATTGGAAGTTTCTATACTCACCAGTTGGAAGTTTCGAGTTGAACTATCATCACTAGTATAGAAATGTCATGAAATGTCCAACACCAGTATAGAAACTTTCCAACTGGAACATCACTAGTTTCATCATTTTCCATACTCATCACGAACTTTCATCTAGTGAGGCCAACTAGTGAAACTCGAAATTTCCCAACTAGTGAGGCCACTCAGGTCACCCGCGAAACTTCCAACGACCAGTCAGGCCACTCGTTGTGAGGTGCCCATGGCAGTCTCACTGGTGCACCGCCAGGTGGAGCAGGTCTTGGAAGTGCAGCAACTTTCGAAGAAGATCTCCGACCAGGTCGGGTGCGAAACGTCGTTGCTGGGGGTTCCGACCCTGGGAATCCAACATACGGACCGTTGAACCACCATGTTTTTTTCCTTTGCCAAGTGGATGATGGTGATTTTTTCAGTTGGGTTGGATTGAACCACCTGTTTTTTTTCTGATTTGCCAAGTGGATGATGGTGATTTTCCAATTCTGTTGGATAATCAGGCTTGACCATGCTTGACCTGTCGATGATTCACCACGGATCACCACGGAGCCAGTGCTGACCTGGCGCCGGTTCCCAGGTGCAAAAGCGCCCCAGTGAGGAGTTGAGGGAGACGGTCCTGAGGCAGCGGAGCAGCCGGTCAGGTAGACAGGTGGCATGATGAGACTGGTTGGTTTATGCTACTGGCTGGTGGTTTTACACCACTATGGTGGTGAATAAGAGGGAATAATAAGCAATAGTGGTTAGACAACTATACTCGTTGGGTTGGTTTATGTTACTGGCTGGTGGTTTTACACCACTATGGTGGTGAATAAGAGGGAATAATAAGCAATAGTGGTTAGACAACTATACTCGTTGGGTTGGTTTATGTTACTGGCTGGTGGTTTTACACCACTATGGTGGTGAATAAGAGGGAATAATAAGCAATAGTGGTTAGACAACTATACTCGTTGGGTTGGTTTATGTTACTGGCTGGTGGTTTTACACCACTATAGTGGTGAATAAGAGGGAAACCGGTGGTTGGTTTTACACCAAGTAACGTGGTTGGTTTATGTTACTGGCTGTTACTAGGTGGCTGGTGAATAAGAGGGAATAATAAGCAACCAGAATGGTTAGACAACTATACTCGTTGGTGGTTTGAAATATTTTTTTCATTTTCCTTAGTGTTGCCAAATGGTGGGTTGACTGATATATTCAAAGGGGTTGAAACCTCCAAACCGGTTAAGTTGGATTTTGTATCGATCAAAACAGGATGGCTTGGCTATCTTGTGGTAGGTAATATGATTAATTCTTGGTTAATTGATGATCAAAATCCTAAAACAGTGCTGATGGAAATGGTTGACGATGGCCAATCATGATTGATGATGTTTGATAAGGTTGACCATGGTTCGGAGAGGGATTAGATCCCCAGGCGCACGAATAAATTCTTTGTATTTCTTTGTAGGGTTTTACTACCAGGTATGATGTTTGGCTTCAAGCATTGCATTCTCATATTATTGGTGTTTCTCAAAATAGGGGTACCCAAACTCATCTAATATTCACCATTAATAGTACATTATAGTACTAAATCAGACATTTCTGAGGTCCCCTATTTTGACAAACCCTATTTTGAGAAACCACAGTATGTTCATTGTGAGCCAAATTAAAGCAATATTGCCCATGGTCAATATTCCATCACAAGCTATACCAATTTTTAAACAGCCACAGTGAGGCATTAAACACCATCAAGCATTATTGTTCATGTTTACCATGTTCACTCATTATGTATCCAGCTGTTTGACCCTCACTATTGATGTAAATAAGGGTTTTCCAATGATTTTCGCGTCAATTAACAACTGTCAACCATCAATTAGCCAGTAGTAAAGCAATATGGTTGGTTTGCATCCCCTATCATGAATCGCTATAATTGGATGGGGGTTCCATTTTTAAGAAACACCCATTATTGTGGTTGTTTAGCCATTACTGTTGGTCAGCATCGCCTTTTATTAACCACCATAGTCCCCTAAAATCGATGGTTATTGATACGTTTGATCACCGTAGTAATCCATTGGTCACCGTATAGTATTACTGTTGCTTAGTATCCCCATCATCAACTATTGTTAGTTGCTATAAGCCTTATTTAAACCCTAAAAACCATCATAAAACCGTGCACAACCCTAATTAAAACAATTTTTAACCACCAGTGATAAATCACTATTATTAACCACAGTTCATGGATCTAACCACTATTTTTTTAAAATTCTATAGAATCAAATAAAAAATCTTTTAACACAACCTTTAAATCCTATAAACGACTAATAAAATCCTATAAAATCTGAAAGAAAGCCTATAAAAGCCAATCAAAAATCCTTTAACATAACCTTTAAATCCTTTAAACAATTTTTAGAATCCTATAAAAATCCTATCTGATCAACCCCCAAGATCACCCCTACCGTGATCCACGGCTCAACCCTCCCACCCCCTCGGTGGCCCAGGCGTCAGCTGCAAGACCTTTACCGCGAGATGCGCCGCATGCGCTCCGACGAGTCCGGGCCCGGGGCGGCGGGCCGCCGCGCAGGTTCTTCGTCACTTTGAGAGGGAGAAGGCACAGGCGACGGGGGTTATTGAGATTCCTCTTCTGACGATGACACATTTATGGTGATCTTGTTAGCCGATCGGCTGGGGGGGCGGGCCCGGGGGGGGGGGGCCCGCCGCGCCAGCGATTCAGAGTCGGACGAAGGCGCAGCGCAGTGACGCCGATGGAGGAGTGGTGGTGAATAGTGCTCAATTATATAATAAGCAATAATATTAATTAGCCAATTATTAGCCAGTATTGTAATAGCATTGGTAATGGTTAATATCATTAGTAATGATATTAGCCATTATTAACTCAATTAGTATGGTCATGGTTGATGGTAATAATGTTAAACTACCATTTGCCAATAAGCTGACTATTAACCATTACCACTTTATTAATTACTAGTGCGGAATGGTTGACGGTAATGGTTTATAGTAATGGTTAATAGATAATAGGTAATAGTAGTAGTTTATAGTAATCAGTGTTTGATAGCGGCTAATCGTGCTTGATACTTATAGTTGATAGTAGTGGTTAAAACCATTGATAGCGGTCAATGATTATAAATTCGTGGGTTTAGATTCGCCACCTTGGAAGCTAGTTGTATCTTCTACTGTATTTGTTTGGTAGTTTCCTTAGGTAACTTAACTTAGCAGCCTCCGGCCCAGCCTGGTGAATGGTGGATCACTATCTACCGGTTGATTACCAATGCCGATATTGTAATGGGGCAGAATTAACTGGATAATGAAGTAGATAGGATCTTTGAAGGTTAAGAGTGGTTAGTTAATAATGTTTGATAATGGTTAATGAATGTGCATAATTAGGCAGGATACCAAGAAGTATTTTATAGGATATGAAATTGAGGGAAATCATTTGCTCTACTATTTACTGGATTGACTAATTGACTATATAATCAAATATGTTTTTGCTAGTAGTAGATAGGAATATGCTAAAGGATGTGATACCTATTAGTAACAATTGACCGTGGACGAGTGTTGTTGATCAACATGTTTTTTTCTGAACTCTTAGCCATGAAGTCTGTTTTCTATTATTGACGATCATAAACCTGTTGAACTATTGGCCGTTAGCAGCCACCATTAGCTCATCTGAAATTGAACCAACCTCAATAGGTGATGTAAATGTTGGATCATAAGATTTCCAAAGTATACCAAGCTGGTTGGTCATTTCCAGCTGGAAGTACTTTCCGACGGAGTTGCGTGGTACCAGGCATTATTGGCTCCAAGTGGAAAGCAAGTTTGATTTTGGTTAGTATTGCATAAACCAATATTTGATGATACTTGACGAGGGCTTATTGACTTCAGCTTGGTCAGATAGCCAGAAGAAACCACCGGAACCAGGGCCGGAGCCAGTGCCAGCCAATGGTGTTTTGTTTATTACTGTTGAGGTTATCACCTGTTGTTTACGCCTATTGTTAACCATATCAATATGAACTATCGACCATTGCAAAGCCACTAATGATTTGTAATTATAAAACAACATCGCTAAACAATGGTGGTATCGGCAGTGAGCAGTATTAACCACACTTCTCAAACATGTGAACTCTCCTGACTGATGATCACCCATTTTCAACCATGAACCAAGGCTAAACCATTGGTCGTCAGCCAATTGAACAGCTTATTCGCCACTATTCAACCAGCTCATCAACCAGCTCATCAACCAGCTTATCACCCAACTGATCAACCATTGATCTGAGATTTGAGGCCTTTACCAACTGCCTTTTAAACAGTTGAGTTAGTATCAACCATCATTTACCAACTATTAAGCATTACAAAATGGTCCTTAAGTGTCATAAATAAATAAATAAATATATATATATATATCAACCATCATTGTTGATCACTGTATAGCTACCATTAGCCACCACTATCATCAACCCTCGGTGTTGGTCCCTACATAGCTACCATGAACCACCATCACCAGCTGAGAAAATCACCTCCCGCACCTACGGCACCCCAGAAGTGCACGGCTTTGCGGACGACGAGGGCGAGGAGGATCAGGTAGCAACCCTCCGTGAGGCCAGCGGTGAATCAGCAGCTGGGTGTGGTTCAGATCTCAGCCGGTGATGCTTGGGTTGTTTTCCAATTAGGTTCTATTGGCTGAGATCCAATTTTTGAGGTTTAGTTGGCTGAGATATACTGAGATCCAACTAAACCTTGTTTCATTGTGGTTTAGTTTCACCAGTGCTGTTTCAGCTGTTTTGGTTTCAGCGGTTTTAATTTTACCAGTGGTTTAGATGAAATTTCAAAAGATTCGCTTCACTTCATACGTTTTACCAGTTTTTTTAGATGGAAGATATTTCAGAGAGGAAAAGCCTTGGCGATTTTAGAGGTACACCAAAGCACCAAGGTATCTTTCCAAAAGACCCTGTCCAAGATACGATAGTGATGGACATTACATGATATTGCAGTATGAACTGTATACAGTATATACTAAACATGTAAGGATATGACCTGGATGAATGTTGTATTGTGATGGGCATGACGTATATAAAGTATAAAGATGTACAAAGCAAATTGCGAACTTTCAAATCTAGATGCACGGAGAATAAACACATTGAACAGCGAATACCTCGTTGTGATATAGGAGTATGAAAAATACCTCCTGATATGCATGTAGTAACCACTAAGCTCTGTATATGGTGGTTTCTCAAAAATAGAGGTCCCCCGAAATCATCCTTTATAGAAACCATGTATATTGATAATAAACCAACAAAACATGTTTTGGGGTCCCCAAAGCGGCTGGAGAAACCACTATGACTTGTTGTCTCTTAACCATGAGTTTGTTGCTGACTTCCCCTATGCTTAGCCATTCTGAATGGATTGATAACTGCCATATTGGTCTTATTGTTGCTTACTATCCCCCACTATCAACCATTCTTAACCATGATTAATCAATGTTAGCCATTATCAACCAATATTAACAGTTGTTATAATCATTGATTCATCAATGTGAGCCATTATCAACCACTTAATGATTATTATAACTGTTAATATATAGCCATTAACAATGTATCCCCCAACGGACTTCTAACCCCCCAACGGGTTGCCCTGGCCGATGATCGGCACGCCTCCCTTGGCCCGTCCCCGTAGCGGGAGCTGCTCCAGGCCCTGAAGAAGGCGCAGCTGAGCCCCGATGCGGAGAAGATGGCGCAGCGGGAGTTGAGGCGCGGCCGTTGCGTTGCGGTGTCGGACGCGTAGGACGGTGCTGGGGCACGGTGAGGGCACGGAGCCATGGTGGGGGTACGGAGCCGTGGTGAGGGAACCAGGAAGAAGTTGGTGAGGGAACCGGGAGGATGATGGTGATGATGATGATGATGAACCCTGGTACTGTAATTAATGATGATAATGAAATTGTCATGATGAAATGGTTGTGAGGAAATGGTGAATTGTCATCAAATGAATGCGATTCATTGGATGAAACCAAGGTTGATTATTGTGATTTATTAGATGATTGACCAAGAATTGATGATTATAAAATTGTGGAATGATTATGATCATTGATTGGGCATGTGGTAGTCATTAACGATTGTTGCCAAACGTGGCTGTATGATACTTGTTGCTCACAGGTGCAAACCAGTTGTTTCTTTTTGTTCATTTGTTGATTGTAATGTTTGATTGTTGATTGCAATTTAAAAGTGTACAACAAAGATAGATTTTTAATGGTGGCATCACATGCCAGTCAGGATTTGCAGTGCTTCATAACTAATTACAATGGTCAATCATATTCAGTCATGGGATATGATTCGACCATGAGTAATGGTTGCTTAGTCATGCCCCTTGTACATTGGTCAAGAGGTGTTCTCGACTGGCTGCTAGCTCTCATGATTGATGATGGTCAATGGTGGTTGATGATGGTTGAATTACCCTCTCGCAATCCAACCTTGAAGCCGAAACGTCGTCTTTTTATTAGGTAAACCAGCTTCAAATGTTGGATTTTCTGCTTCTAGATTAGTTTACCAGAGTGTAAACAAGCTTGATTATTGACCACTACCAGGATTAGCATCTATCATGTGGTGGTCGAAACGCTCAGCATCTATCACCTGGTGGGTTTGTTCGGCTAGGTGTCGCCTAGTATTCCGTTTTGATGATCAACACTAAGATTATCAGCCTTGGATCAATACTAGGATTCTCAATTCTCACACATTGATAGGCGGGTCTGATCAATTGATCATCAATAATACTAGGATTATTTTTGTTATTGATCTCAGTATTGATAATCATCGTATTATCCTATTATGGATGCTGAAGGCTAATCGTGATGGAAGCTTATCATTCATATTTATAATCCTTTTATTGTCTTTTATCATCCCTTTTTAACTGATACTACACCTTACAAGCCTTGTGGTCAATCATGAATTGCTATCAACGATCAATCCAGTCGGAATCATCTATTCAGAAGCAAAGGAAATTTGTTCAAGGCCACAGTGGTGCGACGTCGGTTCCCCAGGCGGTTGCAGAACATCCAGCCACATCATCCCGAGCACTCGGTGTGTCGAAGCTATTTGGTGGGGGACCTGGTGCTGGTGGTGGTGGTGGCGCGGGTCTGGGTGATTGATGATGGTTTATGGTGGTTAGAAGGGGAAGAGCAAGGAACTACTACAGGGTTATGCATCACTAAGAAAATCTAGGAGATGATGATGATGATGATGATGATGATGATGATGATGATGATGATGATGATGATTATTGGTATTATGATGGTGAATGATGGTGATGATCATGAGCATGCTTTCACAAAATGTGACTGTCTCCTTGTATCCTTCTTTGTTGGTGGCGAGGCCATGGCAGTTTGGGTTTCGCTCGGCTATGGTATCAGTGACCGCCACATGGGGATGGGTCAAGCCGGTCTAGCAACCAAATATTGCCCCACTCTTGGTAGATAAGTATTAGCAGAACGATGGAGTCATCGAAGGTTTAGTTTTACGTAACATGGTTCGCTTCAGGTATAATTTTCCCTCATTCAGATTGGTCGATACCAATCATCCACCATCACGGAGCCATCCGTAAGACACGAGTTACTGTGACAATTATGTTCCATCGATCACCAGGCATAGACAACATCTATTGTGTTTTGGGACGCACAATCATCAACCTGTGCTACCATGCTTTTTGCATATTTGTAGTGACCATCAAGAGGCCATGATTCATGTAGGCACTATACTAGCAAGTCAAAAACATGTGGGTTTCCACTTCAATATGTTAGATTATGTCAATTGTCATTGTCACACATTATTTTCTAGAACTATTCGTAGTCAACTACATTTATCATCACTAACTCATTAACTCCTTGCTGTTCGCCGTTTAACATCATCGATCACAATTGCGTTCGTCATCATCAACATCAATCATCATCTTCAAAATCATGGAACAAATCAGCAAACATTTACAAACATCAAACAGCAACGGATATTGATGATCACATTACATAGTAACGGGTACAGCAATAATCAGTTCATATTACATCAATCATCAACAAACATCATGGATTCACCAAGAAGTCACCACTGTCAACCATGGTTACTGTTGATGTTTCATCATGGATAATCATCAACAAATATCAACCACCATTATCAACCACCACTATCCACCATCATGGATGACCCATCACTGCCAACCACCAAGCGGTCGTCACGTGACTCGTATGCCTCCCTCGCTGTGCCGTGGTTTAGCGCCAGGAAACCTTGGCAGGTTTGCCTTGGGCATTGAGTTCACAGGCGCGGGCCCCGGCCGCCAAAATGGCCCTCCCATGGTGGGGAAGTGGAAACCAATGGAACTTGAAGGGAACCAAATTAACCAATTATATAACCAATTAGCCGACAAGGGACTTCACCAATTAACCATCATTACTGCCATGTGAATTAATCAATTAATCAATTGAAATGGAACTTCACCAATGAACCATCATTATTACCCACCATGACACTTCAAGGGCATCTTGAATTGGAACTTGAAACCAATCTTGGTGGGTAATGATGGTTGGACACACGTCTCCTGATGATTTGATATTAGTTGTATCATGATTGGTTACATTACAACTGACTGATGATTTATAGTTTAATGATCGCTAGTGATTTGTAATAATGGTTGGCACAAGCAGTATGATCATGGCACTAGTTGGAGTTATTGTTAATTAACGATGATCAGTGGCCACTGTAGTGGATACAACTGATTATCAATCGTAATTGTTGTTGCCCGCCATTCACCATCATTCAGCATCGATTGCTAGTCCCTGTAATCGTCCACCATGCACACCACTCACCATTGTAAGCCATCATCAGCAACTATTGCTGCGAGTGTCAATCTGACACCGATTAAAAGACATTAAAGTTAATCATGTGTAACACTTTTTGGTCACTGTTGAGTACTGATGTTTGAAAACAATTGAAAGAACATCAGTAGACTTATAGACTTTAGTGTTGCAACCAATAGATATCAACATCCCAAATATCCATGTATAAACATGATGAACATGTCTTCCAACGACAGGTGCGCCCCTGGTTACCATCCCCAAGCTGTGCTGCCATGCGCAGCTGAGCCCCCAGGACGACTTGGATCTGAACACTGCCCGTAGCATTTTGGAGAAGGCGCCGGGTGCTTGGGAGTGCGCTGCCATGTGCTGGAACCAACATGAAGGAATGTCGACAACAACGTTGGAGCAGCGGTTCATTAGTGTCCATGGATGATTCAGTAGGTTATGATTAATTAAGTATGATCTAGTAAACTCAGTGTTGATTCATTGATGGTCAACTCATCAAACAATCATATCAATTAACCGTGGGTGTCAATACAATTACAAAGGTCAATTGGTAACAACAATCATTGTCATGAACAAACACCTGGCCATTGATTTGGGTAATCAGCATTATAAACAACAACATTTATGACATTTATCATGATCAAAAGCACATTTGTTGTTGTTTATGATTTATGATGATCTTCCAACAACTACCCAAAAAAAAGTCAACCGGTCACTGATGAAAATTGTCGATCAATGAATTGTTGACGCAATTGACTGTCGAAAATCACAAAGCACCAAGAGTTTGTAAATTGTCCAATGCCACAAAGCAGCGGAGCATGGCCAATTCTATGCTTGTTTTTGTAGAAAATCCAATATATCAGCAGATGTTTGGGCAAGTACCATCATCAATCGTCAACCACACAAATATTATTAACACGTCAGTGCCAGTGGTAGACATCTATGTTCATTTTGGCTTTGCTGATTTCTATCAACCAGGGCCTTGCTGATCAGTTCACCAGGGCTATCGTCGTTGCCAGCAGCCAGGACCACTACGGCCTGGAGAAAGTGAAGCGACGCATCTTGGAGTTCCTGGCGGTGCAGAAGATGCGACGAGCCACTTGGAGCTGCGCCCGTGGTGTCCAGGGATGGCTCCCATGGTCAACTGCTGACCAGGGCAGGTGAGTTGCTGTGTTGGTTTAGCTGGGTAACTACTCACCACTATAGCTGGGTTGGCTGGTCTCAATAGCTACTCAAGTACCGCTAGCTGGGCGAAGTAGCCTACAAACTTGTAGATGGTGCACTTTGGGACCAGCAATTGGTGGGACGACAGGTAGCTTGAATGCTCTAAAGATGTAGTGACTCACCGACCTCAACACCTCGCTCTGCTAAATCTCCCAGCAAAGGGTTTTGATGCTTTGAAATCTAATCAATGCTGTGGTCAAATTGTGAGTCTTCCCAAGAATCTCAAGTTGTGACTTCAACCGGCAACACATTGAGCAGTCAACAGGACTTCCAACAAGGGGCACCACGGGCACCACGGGCACTTCTTGAGGTGTTGCCTATGGGTGGGATCCCTAGGATCACCCTCGCGCCGAGGACATGAAGGGCCCCATCCTGTGCCTCCACGGCCCTCCGGGCGTCGGCAAGACGTCGCTGGGCCGCTCCGTGGCGAAGGCCTTGAATCGCAAGTTCCACCGCATCGCCCTGGGAGGTGCGATGCCAACGGGGAGCTGCCGTGGTGACCAGCGGTGGGTTGGTTGGTTGGTTGGTTGGTGGATGTGGATGGTTGGTTGATGGGTTGATGTTTGAAAGATAATGAATGATTACAGGTTCATGGTTCATGGTTGGCTATTCGGAGAAGCTATGACACTGATGGCCGAGATTGATTTACGTTACCAACAAAGGCTGAGATGAATCGACTCTGGGCCAAAGCTACAAAGCATGAGGTGGTGAGCGCAGGAAGCAGGGGCAGCCAAGCTTCTCATGGCTGTGTTCATTGGGTTTCTGAATGTTTCTGGCCCATTTTGAGGAAACAAATCTGAAAGGTGGTTTTGCTTAAGAGGATTTAGAGTATGTTTGAGTCTAGCAACCACGGTATATTGGACAGCAACGACTGAATGATAGTCTACCAACTAGGACACGTTAGGCAGAAAAACAAATGATAAGCAACAATAGAGGTGCTCTCTTCATTCATATCATGCCTGCACCAGAACATCATTTGAGTATATTTGAGTATCATTGCAACTACATTCCGAACTCCTTCTTATCAACTGTAGCTCCATCTTCCCACCAACCAACCCTTCACCAACAATCATCAACCATCAACACTCCATGAACCAACCATCAACCAACCAAACATCCAACCAACCATCCAACCATTCACCAACCATTCACCACCAACCAACCATTGCTGGCCATCCAAACCCCTCACCTTCGCCCAGCCTTCCATCACCGAGCCGAGATCCGCCGCTCCAGGCGTTCGCGACGAAGCCGAGATCCGTGGGCACCGCCGGACCTACATCGGCAGCATGCCTGGGGCCATCATGCAAGCGCTGGCCACGCTGCAGGCGCAACGGTAGGGGCGCAAGCGCCTCCAGGGAGTCGCTGACAGGTGGAGTTGGGGGTACTCTGGGGTGGGTTATGGTGGGGTATATGGGGTATGTAATGGCCAACTTATATAACTTGGGTATATAATGACCAACTATAGAAATGGATGGGGAAGATCATGGTGAATGATGGTTCAACTAACTATGGGGTATGTAATGGCCAACTATGTCTAGGTGGGGAAGATTGTGGTGAAGGATGGTTCAACTAGACTACCGGGAAGATCATGGTGAAGGATGGTGAAACGAACACGTTGAAGTGGTTTGAAGTAGGAAGTCCAGGGTTTGCGATGGTCATTTTTGACTTCCAGGTTGGTTTCTCAGAGGGTGATCGTTGCCGATGCTCATATGGATAGCTACACTGACACTTTTATACACATGATTGTCACATGACATATTCATGCATTTGTACACTTGGCGTTTGGAATCTGCATTTTGTATGGAGTATGTATTCACTACAGATACGACCCCCCCACAATAAACCAGCCTCTCAGGGCAGCTGTCACGATGGTAACATGACCTTTACTTCGGATTGCCTTTTCGCTGTGGCAGCAGCTCGAAACTGGGTCACTGACGAGGATCAGCCACCGTTTACCATCAGTAGACTATCAGTGGCTATGATTTGACCATCATTATTGGATTGTTGTTCGCAGTAGTAAAGGTACTGTTGTCGGCTATATTGTTTATTTTGCTTGCCTGGTTTGATTGTTATTGTTGCTGACGACGATTCTCAGCGGCTTTTGCTGGGTGTGACTGAACTGTAACTCTTACAGTATTGATTGTTTGTTGTTATTCTTGGTGATGTCTTGTGTGGTGATGGTGTTTCCTGGTGGTGTTAATCCTCATGTCATGAGCTACCGCTGTTAACCCATTGCAACGGTAGTTAATAGTCTGGTGACTGGTGTGTTTGTTACCATCATCAACCATTGCCCTCCTGATCGCTAATGTTACTACTATTGCTAGCAAAAAATAGTTACTGTATACCTTTGCTGCTATCCTCAATACCGTTGCTACCATCGTTACAATTTGTCATTTTAGGCATTATTGCTATTATCATCCATCAACCACATGGTGCTTTCTTAGAATATGAATCATCCAGTTTATTAATAGGATACACCAGCCATAGCTTTGGGTTTCCTATGGCTTAAGAAACCATGATATTGCTCTTATTGTTGCTTATCATCCCTATTTTTAACCATTACTATAGCCATTATCAACCTTTTATAAAACACCATTAATCACAATGGCCATGGCTTGAGGAAACACCATAGCTGTTCAACAATCGAATTATGATCCCCTATTACTCACCATGATTAATGGGGTTATAGCTGGTTATTTCCCCTAGTATACTTGGTGATTTTCCCCTATCATAAACCACTCTGCCATGAACTACCATCGTTGCCACCGCAGGTGAACAACCCAGTGATCCTGTTGGATGAGATCGATAAACTCACACGCAATGCGATGTTTAACCCCTCTGGCGCCATGTTACTGGGCAACGTGGGGTTGGTTGGTTGGCTGGCTGGCCGGCCGGCCGGCTGGCTGGTTGGCTGGTTGGTTGGTTGGTATGGTACCGTATCTTGAAGCTTTGGGGTCTATGTATGCCCGAAGTGTTTGACGTAGAAGTCATCCCCACGGCGAATTTTTACTGCCAAACTACTCAGGTACTATATAACGGGTGTTTATATCAACTAGTACCATTCATAGTCTAGACAAATAGCAATTACAATTACAGCTAATGGTTTTTTATACAGAACTCATTGGTTCCAAATGCGTTGATATGATCAGTACTGAAATCAACTAGTGCTATGACGAGTCCATTTCAGTTAATTATGTGAGATAGAACGTCAGAAAACATGCCAGAAATAGTCTTAGAATATGTAACAGAAATTATGTCAGATTGGTATGTCATCCAGGTGAGGAATTTATTGCATATTACTTTTTTTTACTGTATGTTGTTATTCTTTGTTGTAGGTAGTTTGGTCATGTTCTTGTTTTTCGTTAGTTGATTCAGTACATGCCAGTCCTGTTGTCCATTTCAGGGTTGTATCAATCACTATTAACCAGCTTTACTTGCTGTTTAGGTTGAACCTGTTTCGGGCAGGAGTACCTGTGGATGTGTTGTTGCTCTTTGCCTAAGGTTGGTCGATTGGTTGCTTCCACGCAGTGGCTCAAGTAATTGAGTAGAGACAGCGTGTTCCACATGGCATGCAGCAGCAACGATGTTTATGTGGATCCATAATCTGGTGACAGCGGGCCCCACCCAGCTGATTGAAATTCATGTGTTCTGTTTGAACGGTGAAGGATGCACCATGAGCCTTTCCCCTTCCGCGCTGGGAAGGGACGTGGTTCAGATGGTTTCAAGACAACTGCCAAAGAGAGGCGCAAAGCTCACTCTCCAGTACCTGGCTTCCCCGCTGATTCTGCACCAAACGCTGCAAGAGCAAGGCATCACTGGTAAAGCTGTAACTTTATCGTGCACGTACGTTCCCACAGATTTGCTGGCTGCATGCAGATTTTTGTCGGGATTGACAGTGTCAGGGGAAGAGACCACGTTGCAAGGTGTAACATATATAGAAGGGACGTCTTCCATGAGTTGCCTGCGCCATCTCCCAGAAACCCTCGATACGCTAATTCTTGGCAAGGATTTCAATCAGAGCTTGGAAAGGGTCACCTTGCCTAACAACCTGCAGACTTTGACATTTGGCAGTCATTTCAACCAGAGCTTGGATCGGGCCACCTTGCCTAGCAACCTGCAGACTTTGACGTTTGGCCATTGTTTCAACCAGAGCTTGGATCGGGTCACCTTGCCGAGCACCCTCCAAACTTTGACATTTGGCTATGGTTTCAACCAGAGCTTGGATCAGGTTACCTTGCCGAGCAACCTGCAAACTTTGACTCTTGGCCATGGTTTCAACCAGAACTTGGACGGGGTCACCTTGCCTAGCAACCTGCAGACTTTGACGTTTGGCCATTGTTTCAACCAGAACTTGGATTGGGTCACCTTACCCAGCAACCTGCAGACTTTGACACTTGGTGAACGTTTCAACCAGAGCTTGGAAAGGGTCACCTTGCCAAGTACTCTGCAAACTTTGACATTTGGAGAGGGTTTCAACAAGAGCTTGGATCCGGTCACCTTGCCCAGCAACCTCCAAACTTTGACATTTGGCAGTCATTTCAACAAGAGCTTGGATCGGGTCACCTTGCCAAGTACTCTGCAAACTTTGACATTTGGCAGTCATTTCAACCAGAGCTTGGATTGGGCCACCTTGCCTAGCAACCTGCAAATTTTGACACTTGGTGGACGTTTCAACAAGAGCTTGGATCGGGTCACCTTGCCCAGCAACCTGCAAACTTTGACATTTGGGGATAATTTCAACCAGAGCTTGGATCGGGTCACCTTGCCTCCCAACCTGCAAAGTTTGACATTTGGGAGTTTTTTCAACAAGAGCTTGGATCGTGTCACCTTGCCCAGCACCCTGCAAACTTTGACATTTGGCGATGGCTTCAATAAGAGCTTGGATCGGGCCACCTTGCCTAGCCAACTGCAGACTTTGACATTTGGAGATGGTTTCAACAAGAGCTTGGATCGGGCCACCTTGCCTAGCAACCTGCAGACTTTGACATTTGGCAGTCATTTCAACCAGAGCTTGGATCGGGCAACTTTGCCTAGCAACCTGCAGACTTTGACGTTTGGCCATTGTTTCAACCAGAGCTTGGATCGAGTCACCTTACCCAGAAACCTGCAAACTTTGACACTTGGCAGTCATTTCAACCAGAGCTTGGATCGAGTCACCTTACCCAGAAACCTGCAAACTTTGACACTTGGCAGTCGTTTCAACCAGAGCTTGGATCGGGTCACCTTTCCGAGCAACCTGCAAACTTTGACACTTGGCCATTGTTTCAACCAGAACTTGGATGGGGTCACCTTGCCTAGTACTCTGCAAACTTTGACGTTTGGCCATTGTTTCAACCAGAACTTGGATGGGGTCACCTTGCCCAGCAACCTCCAAACTTTGACACTTGGTGGACGTTTCAACCAGAGCTTGGATCGGGTCACCTTTCCGAGCAACCTGCAAACTTTGACATTTGGCAGTCATTTCAGCCAGAGCTTGGATCGGGTCACCTTGCCCCGCAGTGTTTGCAAGCTTTCATGGATTCTCGTTCTGGATGCTGAGGAGATGGAATTTTCTTTCATGGTGGTGGCCACAGTCTGATTGAATCAGCCTTTCAACACAGGATTCCGCGTTTGTAGCTGGGTAGTTATGATCTTTGAAGGTGGCAAAGCCGGTACAAACGATGGCAAGCAAGTGGCAGGCCTTCGCTGCGGGGCATCATGAGATTTGCTTGGTGAACCTCCCAACTTGCAAAGCCAACACTTACTTCTCCAACTTAGCGACCAATGCTTACTGGAACTCATGATTGCAAATGCTGCTAATATCAACCACTAAATCAGTAGATGATATTAAATGATCAGTGATGGTTTGGGTCAGGCACCATGATGCAATGATACCAACGGCCATAGGTCCATTACGGCCCATGAACGATGTGTCTGTCATTTCAAGGGACTCTCGGGAGTCATCACCATGGAGGTTTGCTTTGATACGTTTCCAGGCCCTAGCCTTCCAGTTACCTTCAGAATAGGTACAGTAACCAACTTCAAACAGCAGTGGTAGGAATAGGCTGGCCACCTACTAGAATGGTAACTGGAAACATAATGAAACATAGGGTTTCTTGCAAAAGTCATTATTTGTTCCGTGAAAAATGGAAGGTGCGATCCTCACTTCGCAGATGTGTCATTTTGCCATATTTTGCCATGTCTGAATGCAAGCCAGCTGTTACCAGTACCACTTAGCACAGTAGCATGGGAGGTTCGTGCGACCGACAACAGACAGGGACTGCCCATGCTGCCTTGAAGCCATGGCGACTGAGGTTGGAGCTGCTGGATCCCGAACAAAATCACACCTTCAAGGACGAGCAAAGCGCATGGTGCGGTGTTCATGGCATCATGGGCAATACGGGGTAAGGGTTGGTGTGTTGATGGCTTAACAAAAGGTTGGTTAATACATGGTTAGTATAATTTGGTTGGTAGGCTGGGGGTTGGTTCATCTAATTGTGATTGAATGGTGATTGGTTGATGATGGTGAGGGTTCATACTTATGCATGGTTCAAACTTGTTGCTGACTAAGAATTAGCAACGTCGCAATGGCTGGCTCACTATACTTAACCATTGACAATGTAATATCACGGTTGATTGTCAACTGCTAACTGTTATGTTGATATTGATGCCATTGTGTTTGTCCTTACTATCATGCTGCTTTAAAACAATAGAACATGATAATGGTGAGGCGCTGAAGGCTAATAATGGTTGATAGTGGTTCGTGCTACACTGGCCGTTCTTTCTTATGTACATGATATCAGCAGTAATCAGTCAGTATTGATTGAGAATTAAACATAAAGACTGGGTCTTTTGGATTAGTAACCAAATAAGACCAACATCACTGGTAAATTTGAATAAGTATTTGAGCCATTATCGTAACAAGCCTTATGATTCTGACATATTCTGAGTCTTTCACCAATACTGGTGACGCACATAAGAATGGCTAATGATGCTGTAATTGTTCTTATTTAGGCGTGCATTTTGGGTCGATTCGGAGCCAGATACGAGCAATCTCCTCCCCATAGCTATCAGAAAACTGACAGATACTTAATGAATGATTAATGAAGCTCAATTCTGATTTACATAGTGGAAAATGACGGTTGTCGATATTCCTTAGTGAGTGATGAATAATGTAACAACCACAACAACAGCAATAAGATCTCTGAGTACAGTTCACAGAGATCAATGATAGTCACAGCATCGTTGAAAAAAACCAAACGCGAGCTAAATGATTATGTACTATCAACCGCCAGGAAAAAGAGGGTGGTTTTAAACAGATGATTGGTTGGTTAAATCATATTTTTCACAGAGGTTATAACCGCCCAGCAAAAAGGAGGGTGACATGGAGTGACTGTCATGACTTGCATTTGGTGTTTTGGATCCTGGTTCGCTCTTGGTCTTAGGCTTTGTTATCATATCAGCAGTCCCCGTGCTTGTCACCCCTGGCGCTGGAAACTGCTTGGTTTAAGTAATCATGTTTATAGATGGAAGATGTGCACTCTTGTGCACTCTTTTTGTTGTGTTGTCTATTTTTGAACCTATGTGTATCATAGCAAGTGAATACATGTTGGTAAGATGTACAGATACATACACGCTTAGATAGAGAGATTGGTTTCAGTGGCAACTATACAAGTATATAGTGTATACATGCATAGGTGTGCATTTTGATTAATTGCATATCCACATATGTATATTTTTCACATATTCACATATACATATATTTATTTGTTTATTTATTCATTTATTTATTCATTTATTTATACGAACCTAGCTGTTGATGTATTTGCAACTTTCAAAGCCTAATTGAATTTCACCAATGTATCCAAGACGATCGTTGCGACCTTGAGGACCACTACATCAACACACCTTTCGATCTTTCCAAGGCAGGATTTCGCCTTGGGTTAACCCTTAACCGCACCCAAGGATCCATGCAAACACAACGGTTCTGGGTCTACCGGTTCTACCGTTGTTGGCGAAGCGTTGTACTACCATCAATGAGGTCATCTAGTGTAGCCTAGCGATTATTGGATAGATGTGCAACTGGGTTGGTTCACCAAGAATCGTTAGAAGGTAATTGTGGAGGCCAATTGTAATGCTGGCTATCAGAATCTCTTGGGATATCATAGCCAAGATATTTTGTTGAGGATTGTGGATATCACATTGGGTTGTCTACTGTTGTCATATCATAATCTCAAGTAAACCATCTGGTAGGATCATTACGAACATTGAACAATGACCAAGCACTGGTTTTGCTGAATTCTCATACTTCCGAGTACTCCGTGCGATAGAAAACGTCCATGGAGAAGCATTGGTTTTTATTTCTCCAGTGGCTCCAGGTGGCTATGTCATGGACCCTTCACCTTGTGGGTGACCAGCTGGTTCCACTGCTGATGGTCCAGAGCCACTGCTGACCATCCAGGTAATACTCATTGAGATGGGAAGACTCGCCTTGGCTACCAAGGCTTTTCACATAGGAAGATGTCACGTGATGTCACTGTGCATCTGAACAGATTCGAGTGCCGAAATGAGAATACATGACATCGTAGAAATAGTTACAATTGTAGAAATATCGTAGTTACTAAATGGTTCATTGTTGCATATACTTACTATTGTAGAAGTATTAGTCTTGGATTACTGGATTACTATACTTGCATGAAGTTGTATATGCATTATAACCCTGGTATGTACTGGGAAAAACTGCCGTCAAAATTGCACTCAAGAAAAAACAAAACGTTTGCTGGGAGTTCTATAGTTGCAATATGTGCATTTGAAAAAAGGTCATCAAATTCAATTCTCAACTTTCGCAAGGTGATTTGGTTTGATCTTGTTTGAACAAGTGTCATCAAAATTCAACAACTTCACATACACCTTGTTTTGGCTGTGGGTCAAAACCCCGTACCCCTGGTTCCCCTATCATTACCCATTGTTTTCCCTATTATTGGTTGGTTATTATCCACCATTATTGGCTGCTTAATATTGACCCATAGCCAGATCTTGTTTGGGGGTTGGAGAGGATGGCACTGGGTTCGGTTCCGATGCACGAGGTCTTGTTCCTGTGCACATGCAACCAGTTGGACACCATCGATCGACCGCTGTTGGACCGCATGGAGGTGAGGGCGGTGGGGTCTCCAGTTCCTATGGCTTTCACTTACCAGCTTATCATGGGTTGCTTAATGGTATCCAATCATTGGTTGCTTGAATTTAACTATGACTTAATGGCTTAGGGTTAATAGTAGGTAAGTATCAAGCAACCAATGATCATTAGTCATTCCCTTCCCATCTACCATGAAATAGTAGGTAACCAACCGCCTTTGCAACAAGCTGGTAGAGGCCAGAACGGGGTACCTATTTTTTATGGTAACTGGAAGCATAGGGGTGGATACAGGGCCATCGCGACCCCAAGTTCGGTGACTCAGCAGGGACCCACTTCTTGAATGGCTCACAACTTGTCGTCGTGCTTCGCACACAAGAGAAATCTTCGACCCTTTCAATGATTGCGCTACCCATGAAACACGTTGGGTTAACACTCAACATTGTTTTGCTTGTTTATGGTTCAGGCTTGTGTTATTATCCATCCTACTTTTGGTGGATTGACGACCCATTCCACAAAAACATAGGTGGCTAGACAGCAAGAACAGATAGATACTCAAAGGTAAGACATTTGAAACAAGAAAAAAGCAGGCTAAAGAGCAAGAAAACTAAAAAAACATAGACATCAAGAAACAAAGTGAAGCACCAGTTCAGTTTGGATGATATCGGGTCACAGTCCACATCTCAGTGATTTGGACTATAGCAAACAGACCATCCCGGCAGGCGATTGATTTCTTAGCCAAAGTTGATGATCATACTTGTGTAGGATTCCATTGTTAATGTTGACAAATTCCAGAAACCTTGTCGTTTTGTTGTGTTTTCTGGGGTTTTCGTCCCTTTTTTGGGGTGGTACTCTTGGATGCCTAAGATACTCCGCAGCTGGGGGGTTGTGGATGATCATCGCCGTCCAGCTGCACTCAGATCATCGAACTCTCGGGGTACACCATGGAGGACTGCGAATGTCGTGGCTCACACTTGGTGGATTACATACCATGACAAAAAGCAATTGTTGGTTGATTGTTGGTATGTCGTGGTTCAACAAGCTGGTTACCACGTTGGTTGCCAACAAGTCATGAATATTGGTAACCATGTTGATTGTTGGTATTTGATTTCATAAGCTGGTTACCAATAAGTCGTGAACTTAACATGAATCCAAGTTCATCGGCACAAAGGACTCTTTGTAGTTTTCATTTAGAACTATCCACCTGGGTTTCCTGTGACCCATGATTTGTGAATAGCTGTTAATCAAGGTTTTGCCGTGCTGTAGCTATTCATCCATTCTCATTCCGACGTGGTCGCCACCATCACCCCTATAGGACAATAAAGTTTGGCGTAAGCCATGCCTAAGAACCTCTTCTGGTAATTCACATGCGTCAAGACCATCATCAATTAATCATTGTTTTGGTTATTGTTCCCAATTATTGATGATTAAAGATTTGCCCAACTCCCCACATCAGTTCTTGTTTATGCCTTTAAAGGTATGATGCTATGCCTTTGAAACATTGGTTGACCTTGCCCATAGGCTCGAGTGAGCAATTGTATCCGCCATGTTTTTTCTAAGCCACGAAGAAGAAACTACACACCGTTTGGCCGATTGTAATGTTCAGCACCCGGCAGAACGTGTATGTTGAATCATTGTGGGATTGCCCGTCCAGCGAAAGTTGGATGTAAGGCATGCAAAATGAAATCTCATTCCACCATTTAATAACCAAACAGCCCCTGTCACTCGACTAGATGCATGTGGCGGTCTTGCGAATTTGTCCGATGTACGCTGTTTTTTTCGCCTTGGGGTTGCTTTATGCGCTTATTTATCCTGTGGGAAGCATTGTTTTCTTGTGGTTTCACCGCGTCTATCTTTGTGTTGTCGGTTGGTTGTTTCTTTCTGATCCACATTTCATGTACGGCATTTGAAAGGACCACCAAAAGGACCACATAAATCCTCTCCAACCACCCAACCAACCACCCACAAGCATCCACAAGCCATTTTGCCCACACGAAATCTCGCAGGAAAAGGTCCACATTGCAACAACACACTTGTTACCCAAGCAACGGCGTGCCTTGGCGCTACAACAGCTGACGCTGTTGTTGTGTACTTCTTCTAGAGATGGCCATGACAATTACTGGGAGTTGATGCAGTAGCTGTTTGAAAGGGAGCCCGCGCATACATGCGCATCTTGATTGATACTTTGTGATGTTACCAAACTGTCGTGTATCCAATATAGCTATGGGTCAGTTCACCCTTCGTCCCGTGGTTTCCCCGGCCACGCAGTTTTCCCCATTGAATCCTGATTATCGTTGTTGTTAATTATTCCCCACTGTGTAAGTTGTTGAATGTTTTCCCTATTTTTTGATTATTCCCTACTGTTTATTATTCCTACTGTTGAATCCTATTGTTATTGTTATTGTTGTTGTTGGTTATTCCCTACTGTGTAAGTTGCTGGTGTCCCCATAGCCATATGTGTTCTATTGTGTTCTGGCGCGAGCCGCGTGCCTTACAGCAGTGGTCTACGCCCAGGCGTCCACGGCCTGGAGAAGGACCCTGAGGCTCCCCAGGCCGCGGCCGACCTGTCGGAGCCGGATGCGGAGCCGTTGCCGGAGCTGACACTTGGAGCGTTGGGAAGGATGGTCACTGGATGGTCAGTGGAATGGATGTTATAGATATGTATGATCAAAGGAAGTTTAGTTACGAAGTGCGGAACTTCCGTGT
>VSDK01011042.1:29296-77386 GCA_009767595.1 Symbiodinium kawagutii | reverse complement strand
GGTTGATTAATTAGGGGGGGTTTATTAATCCTACCTTGACATTATTGGATTATCGTGGGGATGTCCAGATTTCGGAAAGCGCTCACAATTGGCCAACTTGTTTCGCCACCCATGGCTGGCAAAAAGATGTAATTAGGATCAACAAATCATGCATTCAGCTGTGTGCTAGTCTGCCGCAAGACTTCCCTGGGCAAAACACGAAAAACATGGTACAAGCAAGAAGTACCTTGAGTCTTGATTCACCACCACAGCCCCCTCAGGACTGTTGAGCCCCTCCGGCAGGAAATGCAAAAAACAAAGATAAAAACGTAAGGAAAATACAGGAATGTGAAGCATTCCAACTCAGCAACGCACAGATCTCAGCAGCAGAGCCAAGCAAGCGAGCTTAGAAAGCAACGCTATTGCAACGGTTCCGCAAATAGACACAGCCACGTGTCATCTGTACAGAGGGCATGGGCAGGCAGGCCAGATCAGAAGTTGTGCAAGCAAACCGAAAGCGTCACAAAGCGCCAGCAATGCACTACCATCTATCACATATCATCTATATCTCTCTCTCTCTCTCTCTCTCTGGCAGGCATGACTGTCATCAGCCGTCCCATGGGGACGCCCCAACTACAGCTATCAAGCAGGTCAATCGCCAGCAAGACTGCGGGGAAGGAAATGTAAGTATACAAACGCTATATGTGTATCTCTCTCTTTCGCCGTCGCCACCCACATCTATCGGCCTACATTATCTATCTCTACATGTATGTATAAACATACACATGTATATATATCTCTCTCTTTCTCTCCATGCAATATGCATAGGTTCATTTCTGTCTAAAACATTTAGGTGTTGCCACCTTTGAGGGAGTACTGATGTCATCCTACCCATCCTCCCACCCAGTGCTACCCGTACAACTGCGTGCCATGCCATGTAAATGAATGCACACATATAGAAAAATGATGATAAATCTGCTATAAAATCAACACGAAGCAACAAACAATACTGCGAAAACATTCAGCTGAATGCTACCCTTGCACAATCTTTCACATTTAATATTATATCATTTAATTGTGTCTAAAAAGCCTCCCTGGCTACCTTGCCACCTACAGCAGGATACCAGCATGCGAAGCAGCCACCAACAATACCGACCTCTAGGCACTTTTCAACAAAGCAACAAGTGGGAATTGCGTCCGTCCAACCCATGCTGAAGCGCGCTGAGTACTTCCGCTTCCGAAGCAACTCTTCTTCTGGGCTCGGTACCTTTTCAGGACAGCTTTCAGCCGGACAGCTTTCAGCCAGCCAGCGGCAAAAAAAGTGCTTCTCGCAGTTTCGTTCAGTCGAGTCCCGTCCAGGAAGGGCCAAGGGGCCCCGTATGTGGGAACGCCGAATTGAAGATGCCGACAGCCTTTGACCCTCTTGGTAGTTCACAAACATGAAGGAGTGGCGCTTGTCTGAGGCGGCTTGACCTTTCTTCCTCGAGATTTTTAACGGCCCCAAGAATTCCCACATCCGACCAAGGAATTCAACTGGCTTCAGTCGTTCTGGCAACCTGAAGCGAGGGCACATCTTCATCCTCACCTGAAGAAAACTCTCGTGTCCGCATTTTCGAAAGAAACGATTTTTGCGCTCGCCTTTCACAGGCCTTAGCTTCCGATCAAAGGCTGAGACACTCTGAGTAGCGACTTGTGCCGTTGGATTGGATAGCAGGCGTGTACCAAGCCCCCAAACAGCTCAGGAAACAATGTGCAGGAACACATTGAAAATGGTCCATGAAAGAGGAGCACATCATGTCAAAGGATGCTAAAGGCTTTCGGCTTGCAGTGATGATACACCTCATTTGTGAGGTCAACGACGACGGGACGACAGGGAGGCAAAATAGGACAAATATGGACAAATATGAACAAATCATGACACATCTACATTCGACCTGGAAATTGATGCTGATGTTGAGTTTGTCCCGATGACAGAGAGCCATGATACGATTTGATCATGGCATGTCACGCCAAATTTTGCCAACATGATGACATACTGTACTGGATCATGATGATATGCATGTAGATAGAATGAAATGATCATGTACTGCACTGGTGGTATGATGAGGAGAAGAAGCAAATTGATGAAGCGGACGTCATGCAAACAATGTTACACGGCTGGGCTGCCGGGGGGGGATTCCAAAGGGAGGCAAATTCCTCCAGGCACACATCCACACCACCAAAATCAGTAAAGCCAACGGACCTCAGTATCAAAATTACAATCTCACGGAGCTACAAAAACAACAACAACTAGTCACCAAACTAAGCAAACTCACTTAGCATCATTTTTAGCAGCAAAACAATTTTGATGCAAGTTGCTCACACGCTTCTGCCACTACGACTCTGGCTTCATCCATTGATGCTATATACGCGTAGCACTGCGCAGCGTTTCCATCCTTGGGCGGCTTGTCTTTCAGAAGATCGATGAACTTCGCATGGAAGTCGTGGGCCTTTTTGGTGCCTGGGGGCGGAGCAAACACATACTTTGAATGCTTCAAGATGCTTCAAGCTTCAGGATCCCAACCAATTGGATCTTCAAAGCGTTGTCCAGAACTAAAAATGCAAAGTCTAAAATATCTTCCAAGAGTTGCTAAATCTTGAAAGAAGTGTCAAACAGTCAAGCAATTGGCCAACCAGGGAGGTAGCTAACAGTCGCTAGAAGTACACACAAACAAACGAGGACGAAACGAGAAACACAGTACCAAACAAAGCGCAAAAACATCTATGAAATCATCTTTCATTAATGTTTTGTCCAATACTCTTTCTTCAGCACGGACTGTCAAATTGCTTCATGCTGTCGCAAGCTACCACCATCAAGCTGGTTCACTCCAGGTTGGTTGCCGTAATTCTTGGAGTGCAGCTTTCTGGAAAACCCAATTCAAGTCTTCAATGCCCGTCCAAAACTTTGTCCTATGATGCCCCATGTTTTTCTAGCGTTCGAATGATCCGTAGGTCCTCCTATGCATTTCAGCAAAAAAGAACTCCTATCCAAGTGACTGTCAATGGTACTGTTGGGTGGCGGATTTGATCCCCTTGTAACCGTTGCAGTATCTATCATTCCCGAATGCGATGTTTAGAATAGTGGAGGAAACAGGGGACGGTGTGCCGCCAGCTTGGTGGCTGATTCGGTCACTCCGCCCGCCGGCCGGCCAGCTGGCTGATTCTGCCGGCTGGGTGACTGGCTAATGGCATTGGTAATGCCCAAGAAATATAATAATAACAATTTTGACAATAACAACAATAGCAACAGTAATGATATTGGAAGGATAAGAACAAAAGCAATCATTAATGTTGTAGCAGCAGTAGGCTGGACAGCTGGCTGGCTGGCTGATGCCGCCGTGTACCAAAAAGCCCCTACCAATGTTTTTCTCAACTTGATAAAATTTGTAGCTCTACAACTCCCAGTATACTGATCACATGACACGAGTTCAAGACATGACGGAAACCCAGGTGCACAAGGGGGGCACAAATATGTACAAAACATGCAGCATTCATGTTACGGGTTCCGGGGATTGCCTTGGAGATTTGGCATCATTTGGCCACATGACGCAGAGCGTTGGAATCGACAAATTCAATCTCATGTGCTTGGCAGATTTGGACGTCGAGCAAAAGATGAGAAACAATCCTCCTTGCGAAAATGACATGAGCACAATCAGTTGAATGAACGTTTTTCGAGCACATGAAATGGGAGCAGTGGATTTTTCCCCAGATAGCTGGAAAGCTATAAGGGGTTCTTACTTCTGTATGGTAGGGCAACGAATCGGCGCTTTTCTTTGCCGCTGCTCTGCCGCTGCTCATGCTTGTCTCCCCTTTGTCTCGCCTTTGTCTTCCCTTTGTCTCCGCTTTGTCTCCCCTTTGTCTCCCCTTTGTGTTTCCTTTGTCTCCCCTTTGTCTCCCCTTTGTGTTTCCTTTGTCTCCCTTGTGGCTCTGGATCGGCGCTTTGGTTGCCGCTGCTCTGCCACTGCTCATGCTTGTCTCCCCTTTGTTTCCCCTTTGTCTCCCTTGTGGCTCTGGATCGGCGCTTTGTTTGCCGCTGCTCTGCCGCTGCTCATGCTTGTCTTCCTTTGTTTTTCCTTTTTTTTTTCCTTTGTCTCCCCTTGTGGCTCTGGATCGGCGGTTTGGTTGCCGCGCTCTGCCGCTGCTCATGCTTGTCTCGCTTTGTCTCGCCTTTGTCTTCCCTTTGTCTCCCCTTTCTCTCCCCTTTGTCTCCCCTTTGTCCCCCCTTTGTTTCCCCTTTGTCTCCGCTTTGTCTCCCCTTTGTCTCCCCTTTGTTTTCCTTTGTCTCCATTGTGGCTCTGGATCGGCGCTTTGTTTGCCCCTTTGTCTCCCCTTTGTCTCCCTTGTGGCTGTGGATCGGCGCTTTGTTTGCCGCTGCTCATGCTTGTCTCCTTTTGTCTCGCCTTTGTTTCCCAGATAGCTGACAAGCTATAAGGGGTTCCTACTTCTCTATGGTAGGCCCTCGGATCGGCGCTTTTATTTGCCGCTGCTCTGCCGTTGCTCATGCTTGTCTCCCTTTGTCTCGCTTTTGTCTCCCCTTGGTCTCCCCTTTGTCTCCCCTTTGTCTTCCTTTGTCTCCCCTTTGTCTTTCCTTTGTCTCTCTTGTGGCTCTTGATCGGCGCTTTGTTTGCCGCTGCTCTGCCGCTGCTCATGCTTGTCTCCCCTTTGTTTCCCCTTTGTCTCCCTTGTGGCTCTGGATCGGCGCTTTGTTTGCCGCTGCTCTGCCGCTGCTCATGCTTGTCTCCCTTTGTCTCCGCTTTGTCTCCCTTGTTTCTCTGGATCGGCGCTGTGTTTGCCGCTGCTCTGCCGCTGCTCATGCTTGTCTGGCCTTTGTCTCCCTTGTGGTTTTGGATCGGCGCCTTGTTTGCCGCTGCTCTGCTGCTGCTCTGCTGCTGCTCATGCTTGTCTCCCTTCTTTGTCTCGCCTTTGTTTCCCCTTTGTTTCCCCTTTGTCTCCCCTTTGTCTTCCCTGTGGCTCTGGATCGGCGCTTTGTTTGCCGCTGCTTTGCCGCTGCTCATGCTTGTCTCCTTTTGTCTTCCTTTTGTGTCCTGTTGTCTCCCTTTCGTGGCTCTGGATCGGCGCTTTGTTTGCCGCTGCCCTGCTGCTGCTGATGCTTGTCTCCCTTTGTCTCCCCTTTGTTTTCCCTTTGTTTCCCCTTTGTCGCCCCTTTGTCTCCCCTTTGTCTCCCTCGTGGCTCTGGATCGGCGCTTTGTTTGCCGCTGCCCTGCTGCTGCTGATGCTTGTCTCCCTTTGTCTCCCCTTTGTCTCCCTTGTGGCTCTGGATCGGAGCTTTGTGTGCCGCTGCTCTGCCGCTGCTCATGCTTGTCTCCCTTTGTCTCGCCCCTTTGTCTCCCTTATGGCTCTGGATCAGCGCTTTGTTTGCCGCTGCTCTGCCGCGGCGCTTTGTTTGCCGCTGCTGTGTCGCTGCTCATGCTTGTTTCCCTTCATGTTTGACCTGTTGGCCTTTGTCTCCCTTCATGCTTGCCTTGGCTTGTTTCCCTTTGTCTTCGCTTCGTCTGCAATTCAAAGCGGATGTTTATGGTACACACCCTGGAAATTCTTGTGCGCAATGCGCCCGCTATCTGGGGTCTATGCTGGTGTAATTTTTTTTGGGTATGTTCGACAAAGTCAAGAGTCATCCCGGACTGGTATAGTACCTTATTTGATTTCAAATTTGACTCTCTGAGGTCTGACTTAGAGATTGTGAGTTGGTCTGTCTTGGCTCTCGCGTTGGCGTTGTCCTTGCGAGATCTTGTGAGTCTAGTGCTTCCAAATGCTTCCAGTATTTCTAGTCGCCTAGTCTTGACTGGTAGCAACTTGGGGGTCTTTGACTGAACTGCTTGCAGGGGCTTAATCGCATCTAGTCCTTTGACCGCTAAGACTTGACCATTTCCAACAGCCAATCCGCTTGTAGAAACTCTACAGCTAAGAGGTTTACAACATCTTACAACAACTTGTCACAGAATCTGGTCCTAGAGAGTGAAAGCCGAACAACATGCTGCAAGAGTTTAGCATGGCTTTGCAGCTTCCTAGAAGAACAAGACACCATCTAGGGTACACAATTTGTTTTTGTTCACTGGTCCTGCCTGGGGAGCTAGCGGCATCTTGGTCGGAGCTTCCAAAGCTGCTTCTCTGTCGTTTTGACGGTGGCTCCATTGCAAATGACATACACGGTCAAAACTCAAGGCGCTCGGTAGCTGCTCCCATCTTTGCCACTGTCACAGCTGAGCATCACTAGATAAAATATTAAAAAATGTCATCTTGAGCCAGAACAAACGGATGCAAACGGGCACAATGTTATGATTCTCATCTGCTGCTCCAACTCATGAGGCAGGTTTCAATCTCAAATGATCTTACACATCTTGCAAGGCAACTCAACGAACACCTATTGCTGCACTGTGTACTGCTAATGCTATACTGAGAGTTCAAATGCACATGAATCCAAGGGAGCCAAGCATCTGAGACAATGCATCGCCCGCCAGTCTTCAAAGGCTTCAAGGCGTTTGGTGTGGAGCAATCGATGACAAAGAGCACAGCATCTTTCAGCTGCACAATGTCCTGGCACTGTGAAGATTTTTCCTCGATCCCTTTTCAGTCATCCGTTTCCCAAGATTTCCTAAGATTTCCCAAGTCGGTCGCCTGGGGCCCTTTGCCAAGTTCATCTTCCCCATCATTCAGCGGGTCATCAGCATTCTGACCATCGTAGTCAGTTGGATCGAAATCCGCCATTGCACACGCAACTCAAGAAATAAAATGAACGACTTGGAAGTTATGGTTGCATGCTCTGCGGCGCTTCCTGTAGCATTATTTCTACTCTTTTGTGTCGAATCCAAGGTTACCGTATCGGGGATTTCTTACTTGATGTGAACAGGCATGAGCTCTGTGGTATTGGTCATGTCGGACGATCTTTGCAACAAACGCTCTCTTCAAAATGCAATGAGCCATCAGCAAGGCAAAAGGCGTGGATGTTGAAACAGAACATATCTTAAGCATGCTCTGCTTGGCTTCGCCCATGCATTCACAATCATGCTAAAAACACGTTATTTCATCATGTCATGTAGCAAATGCATGGTTTGCTCTCCACCGTTTGAAAGTCATGAGCTTTTATGCAAGCTTGGAGAGGCATGTGTGCTGTCAGAGGTGAGGATGTTAAACGCAAGGCATAAGGACTTGACAGGGACTGTATGGCAAAATTGCTGAGAATTCCAATCCAAAGACATTCAACTCATTTCAACTCAGTGCGCCTCTCATTGTGAGCAAGCTATTTCAATCTGTCCTGGAAGGGACCGCAAAAGCTTTGGTGAAAAAATGGCCAATGTAGAATCAATTCAATTACATTCAAATCACATCTCTATAAATGCAAATTACAGTATCTAGGTCTAGGTATTTGATGTATTTGTATGAATTTTGACTTTAAGTGGTGACTGGCAATTCCAATGCTTCGCCACACCTAGCTGCCTAGCTTGGTCACAGCACGAGCCAGGTAGCCCAAAGCATCTCACCCCTTGACTCGCCAGGACGAGGTGCGAAGAATTGGTGAGCGCAGAGATGCGAAAAGGTGACTCTCAGGTTGCCTGTGAGGTGACGCTATGGGGCCTATTAAAATCACAAGGTCCTTCTCCAAAAAGCTGAAAGTCAAAGCTGGTTGATGCCTTTCCGTCTCTGCTTTACCTATTTCGTTCCCGCTCCCTGCAAGAGCTCCCCACCGCCAAGCCGTAAACGATCTCTTGGAGAGCAATCACCGATTTATTGGTCTTTATACTCTGCGAGCCTGCCACCTGTCCCATTGGTCAAATCTCTTTCATCTTCTCCATCCGCAACAGGTTGACTGCAACTTAAGGCCCCACGAAGCACCTCCGGCAGGGCCACCACGGTACCTGGAGAGATGAGCAAAGTACAAAGTCTCCCACCAAAATCAGCGAAGCAAAAAACAAGCGACCAGCACTACCAGTGCCACCAGCGTTACCAGCTGCAAACTGAGATCAGTGCTGGTTTCATGGCCGCGTGGAGCTCTTGCAGGAGCTGTGCTTGATCAGCGAACCTGGGAGCCACTGGGACGCACAGCTGCTCAGTCGATTTAGCTCAGTCAGCACTGGGTCAGAACTCGGCCCTTCGCAATGAATTTGCAAAGGAATTTGGGAACCTGAGGGGCCTGAAAGGTAGTCAAACGGAAGGAAAACGGTATCAAAGCAAAAGATTTCAGGATGATTTAGGATGAGTGGCTGATGCTCGCGACAGTCACGGAATTACATGTAATTCCCAAGGGCCTGTTCTTTTTTCCTGTTTGTCCGCGACTGCAAATGACGCGATGCTGTAAGGCTTGATGCGGGATACTTCTCTTTTAGATACCTATGCCAACCGGAAGAACAAGAAGCATTGGCAAAGAACATCTCCACAAACCCAGAGGCATACCTGGAGATTATATTGATCATTGTGATGATGATGATGATGATGATGATGATGATGATGATGATGATGATGATGGTAACGCCGGCTGTTGCTGTTGTTGCTGTTGCAGTTGCTATTGTTGGCGGTGGTGGCCGGGTTGTTGATGTTGATACGGTTGATATTGATGTTGCAAACTGACGACAATTACTTCATGGATTGGCACAAAGCGAGCAACCAAGAACAATATTCAAACCCATTGGAATTGGAAAATGATGAAACATGTACAGTATCTGATTGTGGGGTGTTCGCTGCAAGCGCCGGCATTGTATCCAGTGCTACCCTAGTTCGCTTCGGTAGTGTCGTGCCGCTGACTTCGCGCTTTCAATGTAGCCCAAGTGCTCTCGATGTAGCGGTGGCTGCAATATGTTCCACGCTGGGTGCCTATGGCCTTGCCATGACCTTGTCGTCCTATCGACTGACGTTGGCATTCCCGTAATTCCTCAAAATTCCTCATATATCCCAAACCGCAGAATGAAGGTTGAGACTCCAAAAGCCTTTTCCGCTTGCTTTCCAAAGGAGGATTCAATGAGAATTCATGAGACTTCCATATTTCAATTGAGCTGATCCAATCGGAAGGATGCACTGATATAGCAACTGCGTTGAAGGAATGCAGTTGCAGCGAACTTGGGGTCTTGGACTAGTGTCAGGATCAGTCGTTTGAAAGGGCAAATCACACCAGCCAATCTTTTAAAATATGTTCTCACAAATGGTATCAGTCTACATAACATAAGCACGTTCTGGCTTTTGCATGGGCCAATGAATGAATAAAGCATACGCATATAACTATAACTATTAGATGCATATGCAAAAGAAAATTATATAAGTAAAAGTACATGTAACCTGGTCCGAAATACAACATACATCTTTCCTCGTGTTGAATCTACTCCTGCTGCATTCACTTCTTCTGCCAGTCCGAGGCGTCCGTGTGAAAATATTTCTCTATATCTCTTCTGCTTCTCGCTTCCCTTCCTTTACCAGCATTCAAGATCATGGCAAGTCATGGCATTGTTAAGGCATTATTTTCCTCTTTTGGTTTGCACTTAACTCCAAAGGCTCGCACATGCACGACACATGAGACTGCACCCTGAGGCCTCTGGCCTTTCGGCAACTTCCACGGAGTTGTCTATCAAATAGCCTTCTTGGCTTGCTGTCCAGCACTAGCACCGAAGCATGGAAGCCGTCCCTTGCCGGCCTCATGCCCAGCTGCGAAACCAAAATGAACATTTGGCATTGGAATGGACTCGCTATACGCTCGTTGAATCATGTTGAATCTCATTAATTTGTTCCATGAAATGTCCAGTTGAATGACCATCGGGATTGTTCAACCATGGGGCATTGTGTGCAGAGTGATCAGCTTCATGCAGATTCTTGACGTGTCTTTCTTGCAAATTTATCAAGGTGCAACATCTCACTGTGACCTTCCAGTTGACTTCCATGTCAGGCCCGCTTGACCCATAGGATGCACAGCCAATGCACGAACTTAGGTTCCGCACGTTCATGCTGCAGCGGGTGCTTCAGGAGCGGCAAAAGACATTTACATCTGGCACCTGACTCAGCTGGGAGTGAATAAAAATCCGATGTCCTCCCAGTAACGAAGGGAGATGTAGGAAAGGTTCACCTCTGGAAATGAGCAGCGGACAAAATACGAACCAAGGAACTTGCCATGACCTAAAGTGGGTCGTCCCCCATCGATTATGAATGCAGCTGTTGGCCCTGTGTACTGTATAACGTTGAAAAAAGTTACGGTGGTGAATGACTAACGGTGAATGACTCGTCCCACATCGCTTTTGCATACACGAATCTCAAGACCGTTCAAATTTTATCCTCAAATTTTGTAGTTCAAAATGATTGTTCCACCTGTCTTGACAGGCAAACCAGGGGACAACATCTACACCTACAGTATAACAAAGGATCTGCAAGGTTATCTTGTAGTTGTTTCGCAGGACCAGTGTAACTAGTAGGCAAAGAATTATCACTGGACATTCCAAATGATAAAATGATTCAACACCCTTACTTTCATGCCATATTCCTTGGCAAGCATTCTTTTCAACGCTGCTGCGCTAGGTCAGGGGAGAGACCCGAAGGAGAGCCCCGTTCCTGGTGTGACAGCCTGGTACAGCCCGGGCAATGCACCACATGCAAAAATATTCTTTGTGGCTATCGCACTTTGCGCAATCTTTGTGTTTCATCGCGCGCGATCTTAGAAAGTTGTTATTGCCACTGCGACACCAGCTTCAGCTTCCCAAAGCTTCCCAAAGCTTCCCACTGCTCAAGGCACAGACCCCTCCAGGCCTCGCTAGTTGAGGCTGCAGGTCTCCATGCACGCTTGTAAAACAACTTCACCTGCAGCAGAAAAGAAGTGCCAACGATCGCTAACTGCTCCAGGAGTGAGCTTACTGTAGCCCGCTTGATGGCAAATCAATGGAGTTGAAAGGCCCCGAGAGATTCTATGGATGCTAAAACGTTCTCCAGGAATGTCATCTCTCAACACATTTCCTGCAGCACTGTGCCTGGAATAGGCCAAACGGAAGGCCAAAACAGTGACCCCAACACCGAGGCAGGGAAGTCCAGGAAGTCCGCCTGGCACCGAACACCGTGAGCGTTCAGGAGAAAAACATGTACAAAGCCAAAGCATGGCAAAGCATGGCAAAGCACGGCAAAGTATGGCACAACCTACAAGCCATTCCAAGCCCACTATAGCACATCATAGCATATTACTGATGGATAAAGGATGTGCTTCCCAGCCAAAACCAACAGGTTTCAGGGAACAACCCGAATATCTGGAAGGACTTGTAGCACATGTCTACAAGATTGAGAAATTTTTATATAACGTTGTTATACACATTGTTGCGCAAACTTCCGGACCATCATCCTGATGCGTTCTCAAAAACATCTCAGAATCAATCGATTGACCCAGTAAACCAGTCGAGGTCCATGCATCTCTCATCATCTCTCTGCAGTTCTAGCCCCAGATTCTAGCCATGCCAGCAATACCAAAGAAATATAAAGAAATCAACTTCAGTCGGCTGGCCTCTTGGATCAAAAGGTACTTCCTTGCCGAGGCCACGACAAGAGTCGTGCCAGGGTTTCGCTTATCCTTCAGTGCGCGCTACTCAGCGGAAGGATGAAACACAGCACTGTGAATTTGCAAATGAAAACTGCTGGAACTTCCTTCAAAACTCATTCGCAGATGAGAAATTTTGATGCTGCGATGACATGCAACAGAGGACCAAACAACGTCCACTGGGTGACCTCATAAAGCCGGAGCCTCAGCTTCTTGTGGCGATATGTGGCGATTCTGTGAAAGAAGGGTTACCATGAAACATGAATAGTAATGACACAAATGTCCCATGTCCGCTGGATTTGTCCGTCATCCTTCATGATTTTTCTATGACTATTCTGCCGGCAAATGTTCCACAGGGTTTCCGTGTTAGCAACCATCAACTGACCTGTTGTCTTCAGCAAAGTCGCTCAAGCTTCGCCGACGAACCTGAAGAAAACATTCCAATATGAAATGCGACTGCTTCAGATGGAACGAGGCTGCACTTGAGTTTGCTAGCGCGTTTCTTGAATTGTTTTTTTTGTGCGTTCATCACTCCGAACTTGAAATTTCCGTAATCATCTCATGGCCAGATGCTTAATCAAACCAAAGCCCGCGAGTGAAGATCCATCGGAAACAGCACGAACTATAAACGCCGTCCTCGACCCACGACAAATACTTCTATAAATTCACTTACATAATTGAAACAGGAAAAAACTATAAAACAAAACGCTGCAGAAAACAAACCAAAAATATCCAAAAATGCTGATTAGCGCATTTGGGGGAATTAAACCAAATGCACGGCATGATATGAATTGAACAAACCCCAGGTTCCCTACTCTTTATGTTGATGATCTTGCATGCATTCACAGCAAATTGGCCCCTTTTTGCGAAAAAACGTGCACCAATCACATCCAGCCTCGGATCCTGGTCATGGCTGCAGTGCAGTGGGAGAAAATCGCAAATGTGCCTCGTGGTGTTTCCTGATGTTTGGGGACCATGCTTTCTACGCAGTGTGTTTCCATATGTTTCCGTTATTTGTTCGGATTCTTGGTACTTCTGGAGCCAAGGCCTCGTCCAGAAAAGGGTTTCAATCAAAACCCCGACCGCGCCTCTTAAGGTTCAATTGGCTCGAAAGCGCGTTGTGACATGACAGAGGACATGACTCAGCTTTGCTGCGTTTCCGCATGTCCAATCAATCAATTGCACTTCGCGCCAGTCATGCGCGCCCAACATCAAGCGCATCAAGCACCAAAGCAGTGCTGCCTCGCGGCATTTAAAACTTTCCCTTTGGCAAGTGCAAGAAAACACACCGCCCTGCGTTGAACCCTCCCGAAATGGTGAAACATTTGGAAAAAAAAGGCACAAAAATTGTGCCACGAGAGTTGTCGTGCACAAATTGCTGTTGAAAACAAATGCGTTTGTGGTATGTTGATGACTTATAAGAATCTTAAGACTAATTTCATGAGCCCGCCGACGCTCAGTCCAAGACCTGGTCCCACAAAACTTCATTCGCGCAGCCTCTTGGAATGAATGTTGGTTTCGAATTGGCGCGCGAAGAAATGCAATGACCGACTGTTTTCCCACGGCTGGCGGTAGCAAGCAGTACATGGCAGAATGGTTTCCTCCCCATGGCGCCAAAATGCATGGAACCATTAGGCCTTGCGTTTACCAAAGCGAAGCTTGGGCCGCCAGAATGCTTGCTGCGCGATCTACAAAGCTTCTGAGGCCTTGACACATCAAGCGTTTTGACACGCCCTATTTTCCTGCCATCTTACACCCTCGCCGTTTCTCTGAGTGGGCAGCTGTGAATTATTACCGGAAGCCGCGGCGACAAAAATGCGCCAAAAATTTTAGCTGGGTAATGACCTGACGAACCTTTTTGACATGGCTTCCCCGCCTGTGAGGGCGGCGCGCGCGATCAATTTGACACGCCTTTCACTTTGACAGAAATAAGTTTTCGAACTTGGGAGGCAGCGCGCGCAACTCCCGCCACGACGTTGCCATAGTGGCAACAGGCCAGCCTTTTCCCACATGGGCTGGACCCCGGCCCCTTTGATTGAATTTGGCTTGGCTAAAGGTTCTTCTTTCGGAATTCTTTCAGAATTCGCCCTGAAAGATATTTTCTCTTCCCCATCAAGCCAATCACACAGCGACAAGGAACATGATGTTGGGCCCCGGCCTCTCTCATTTCTTTGCGCCTTGGCAGCTGGTACATCCGTCCTGAAAGCAGAATTCGCCGGGCCTCTCACCAATTTGTTTGTGGGCCAACTGCTTACGCCCATGGCGCGTGACTGTGAGGAAGTGGGGTCTGACAAATTTCATCCTTGGGCGTTCAAACTAAAATTGTTTGCGAAGCAAAAAGCGTCAGCGAGCGGAGCACGAAGAGCCGCGGTCTGCTGGCCGTGGCCCTGATGACTGATGACTTTTCACCAGCGCCCTCTCCTTTGTTGAAGAAACAGATCGGTAGCTTACTGAACCATGCCCCGCCATTACAACATGTGGCATCATCTCCATCTGGCAGCTCCTTTCAACTAGGCCAGGGCTGGAGGCTGAACTGATAAAATTTCATCCTTTGGCATCTAGTTACTAGTTTTGCACCTGTGGGCCGGCGGTCGCTGAAACTTCATTGCCCCGAAGCCCGGCCGATTGAAACTGCAACTGCCGCAAACTACTTTTCATACGAATGCTGCGCGGCTTGGCTCACCAGTTATCACAGAAACGCGACCTAATTCAATACCAATGTACGCGCCTTCAAGCGGAAATTCTTGCGGTCAGGGAAAGTGCGAGCGAAAGGAACCCGCACGCTGCTTGCCATCTTCACGCCATATATCTCACGCCGTTCCAAATTTGTAGACTCGGCTTGTGCCAGAACAATTTTTTCAAAATGTTGAGAAACTAACGCGGCGCAGCGCCCACCTCCATGTAACATCCAGCGTCATGGAGATGTAAAAGCTTGAAGAATTACCAAGTCCCGATGTGATGTTTTTCGCCGGGGGCTATGCTCCTGCGCGTCTCCCACTTAATCTCAGCGGCAATTGAACTGCAATGATGCGCGGCGATGCACGCCATGTCCTTAGCGGTAGCATGCCGGGAATCAGCGCCTTGTCAAACACAATAGGAATTTTGTAAGATTTCATGCTACGGGGATTCTAAGGGCACAACGCGGCAAGGATAGCCAAAACTATCTTGTGGTCTCTGCGTGGCTGCCTGCTTCGAGCACTCAGATTTTGAAAAGACAATGACCATCTACAAGCTAATCTATCGTATCTTAGGCCGGGGACGCAAGTTGAGATCCAAATCTCAACGCAAATCTTCTTGTAAATCTGTTTTGCAACCCTAGGTAGTACTGTGGCCTGGCAAAAACAAGCAATCGTTGCAACGCCATCGCTTGCAAGGGAAATTTCGCCCCTGCTTTCGACAAATTTGCGCGCCCTCCCACAGATGAAGTCTCCCGGACCCTGAGAACTCCAGGAAAAATAGCCACCGTTAGGCCAGTGCATCACTGCCGGGGTTGCAGAGTCCAGAGCGATTTTTCGCTCACACTTGCCGATGCGGGCTTTGCACCAAGGACTTTTTTCACCAGCTCCAATTGTGATGCCAACTTCTGATTACAACGAGGAACTGACGGATCGTCCCGCAACTTCTTCAAGTCTTTCACGTCTGCCTTGGAGGGAGGAGGGCAGCGCAAACACGCCAAGGAAAAGTCATTGTCCAGCAAGATTTGGCTCATCAAATAAAATTAAAGCCCCAAATTCAAAAGACCAGTTTCGAGGGCAGGCAAGTTTCTCATTTTGTGTTTTTTTTTGTCGCCTTTCATATTTTTTTTGCGATTTTGCGTCGTTCAAACATGTTTAATATCAAGCCCATCAATGCCCAGAAAATACGAAAGAACACAAACAAGCAAAACTGGCGTTGTGATGGAACTCACGCGCCAAAAAACGCATATAATCATGATGGAACAGCAAACCAAAATGGCACCTGATAATGATAAAAACAGCAGGCCAAAACGAACATAAACGAACTAACAAATGGTGTGGTAACATTAAACAATAGAAACCAAAAACCAAAAATTGATAAACATGGTCAATTTTTTGGGGTCAATTTTTGATAGAAATTTGCCAGGGCTGCTTTTACAAGCCAAATTGACAATTTTTCTTTCAATGAAAGCATCGCAATCAAGGCGGCAATTTTGTACAGCTTGACAGCGCAAGGAGCCAAAGCGCGCAACGTGTCAAGTAAAGACAAATTTTTTTGCAATTATAAAAACACTATCTTGTGGTCTACCCTGCGTGGCTACATGCTTGCGGCTGAACGCAAAAGAAAACCATGGATTACAAAAATTGCTACAGCCTCCTGCAAATTTTACCATGAGGGGCGCGCGCGGAAATCCTCCAAAGCCGATCTACACGCTCAGCCCGATTGCTCTGAATCAAGCTGGGGATGGTGTGGCTGGAAAAATGCCGAAGCCGTGTCATTTCCAGCATGGCCCCGCTGCAAAGTGGACGCGGCCAGCAACCCTTTCCTGAGCATTGCCATAAATGCAGGAAAGTGAGCCAAAAAGCTGTCGCGCGCAATAAAATCGCTTTGCGGCTTTACGGGCCAGAAAGAACGTCCTAGCTCCTAGCGGTACTTGTCGTTGACCTTCCACATTTGCTGTGGGCGCTAGGCAGCAATTGGCTGTCCAGAACTCGCGACGCAACAGGAAAACGAAGGCCAAACCAACCATTATCTTCATTCAGCGAAATATTGATATCGGGCCCCAAACTAGGAGGAAATCAGCGGCATCCCTGCCTTTGCTATAACACGGAACTTGTCATGACGCGTCCCCAGATGCCATCTCGCGCTGCCACAGAGTCAGGCTCTGTCCGAAATTAACACCCATCCAACGCATGCTGTTCGAGTGGCTGAATGAACTAAAGTAGGGGAGCCAGGCTTCGCCCTGTCCTTGGGCGCGTCATGGTGTTACCAAGAGGCCACTTGGCATCTTCATCTTCAGTCAATAAGAACAAGCCAAAGCATAGCAGGGCCTTTCAGGCAAGGAGACCTGTGATGCGCGAACTGGGCGCGGGAAAGCATTCAGCTGCCGTCGCGACGCACGGCCAACGGGCTGACAGAACGAGCGCCCTAGTTCGAAATATATTGATCTTTGGCAGCACACAAGAATATAAAAAAACATGTCTATCTCGATGTTATCTCGATGTTCTGATGAAGCGGTCAAGCACCTTGGAGCGGCTAACGCGATGATTGAATGCAAAAATCACCGCGGCGTTCCAGCTGCCTCCATAACGCTGGCGGGAGCTTCTTGGATGCACCAATGAGATGCGCACGGCCGCGCAGATCACCTCGGAGCGGACGGACGGCTGAGGAACGCAGGCGCGAGACCAGCTGCGGCCCGGGCTCGGGCTCCACTTCAGGGGCGGGACGGGCGAATGCCTTGTCCACGAAACCAACAGAACCTCGAGGGTCTCCGTTGACCCCAGCGATGGCAATCGCCCCAAGGCGCAGCAACACCACCAGCGTGCTCATCCAACCCGGGCGCGCTGGAAGGAGAGGGGCAGGGGGCAAAGCGCGCAGTCCCGGGCTTGAGCCAAAATAGCTACCGATAACCAAATTATATCAATCGTATGGAAAAATCGCCGCATACAAAAATGAACTATCACTGGCGGCCTGCAAACACATCATTTTGCAAATCCACAGCGACATGGTGATGATGGTAATGGTAAGCAAACACATGCAAACACCCTCGCTGGTGCTCGGGCCGCGACTCAAATCCAGAATCCATAAACCTGACTTCTGACAGTCCTCACGATCCTCGCTCTTTTTTACATCTGATGAGCGCAAAGCAGGTAGTACACCTAAGCGTCTTCATCCCTTCTGCTTCAAATGAGGTACGGTGCGGAGAGCATGCTGGATGCAAAAGAAAACATAAAACTATTCAGTGAAGGTAGTCGTGTTGACATTACTAAGATAAGAGGGGCACACGGGGAATGCCTGCCCTGTTCTGTTGCGTTTGTCCATCTTCAGGCGCTCTTTCTCCATCTAAACGAGTCAAACATAGCAGCTCAGTGCCTGCGTGTCAGGACGGGTTAGGCCTCCCAAAGCTTCGAGCATAAAAGACAGAGCGCTCTTTCAGATGGCACAAAGCCGCTTCTTGCCTATCTTTGCTGGAGGAAGCTCTCACATTTGACCTAAGATAAGCTCCTTCCGTTTCCAAATGTAGTTTTGCTAGGCTGACTGCTTGTCAGGTTATGCCTTGCTTTTCTTGCTGGCTAAAATGACAGGGGCACAGGGGGAATACCTACCCTTTTGTGTTGCCTATGTCCTTCTTCTTTCTCTAGACATAGCAGCTCAGTGCCTGCGAGTCAGCATGGATTAGGCGTGCATAAGCGTCGAGCATAAAAGACAGAGCGCTCTTTCAGATGGCACAAGGCTGCTTCTTGCCTACCTTTGCTGCGAGAAGCTCCCACATTTGACATAAGAGAAGCTCCTTTTGTTTCCAAATGTTGTTTTGCTAGGCTGATTGCTTGTCAGGTTGTGCCTTGCATGTCTTGCTGGCGTGAAAAGATGTGAGCACAAGGTCACGCAAAAGGGACTCTCGGCTTTTCCATGGTCAAACTTCTGACAGAGACAGCGTGACTACTGCACTTGAGAAAAACGTCTGGCCAAAAGGTCTCAAATTCTAAATGTGGCCAAGCAGGGTGACATCGGGATGATGGCAAGAGAGATCTCCTAGTAGGAAAGACTTCGGGATTAAAGTGCAATTGCACCTCCGAAAATTTCAAAACTGCAAGGTGCACCTCCTGGGTTACTTTGGAAAGACCTCAACTGGCACGGTGCGGCACCAAAGACTGGCTCGGGAGAGAACTGCCAGAGCTGCCCTGTGGCGGCTTCACGTGTGGAAGGCTACAGGTCCTAAGATGTCCTTAGGAGGTCCTTAGGAGGTCCTTAGGAGGTCACCTAAGGTCCTCTTTACACATGGACTAAAGCTGAGGCGGTTCGACCTCAATCGCCTCACCCTTTTGGGAAGCTCTGGCAATTCAACGTCCAGAAATCACAGCCATAGCTGAGCTTTTGTGCTGATAGCTGTCGAGTTGTGCATCTTTTTGGCGTAAATTTTCGAGCAAGTCAACTTCAAGTTCTGGCAGCCTTTGAACTTTCAAGCCATACATTGAGGTGTCTTAGCTACATCGATGAAGGTGTTCTTAGCTACCCGCTTTCAGGTAACATAGTTGTGACAAAGTCGGCCAATGCTCATTAATTTGATCTAAATGCTTGAGAATCTCCGTCAATCTTATTTGTCTAGTCTAATCTGCTTCCTCCAAGCTAGCAAGAATCAAAGCAAGCTCGAGCACACAGAACAAGCGCAAACCAACCTGGAGGAATGCAGCAAGATCTGATCTTCAAGAGCAGCCTTCGGCACCTGCAGTTGTGAATGTGCTTTGAGTCTGACCTGTCTTACCCTGAAACTTGAAATGCTGGTGCTCGAGCAGTTTAGGGAGGCAGCTATGATTTTTCAAGGCTATTGTCCCGACATCCTTTTGGCCAGAAAGGCTTGGCAAGGAATCGCCACCAGCTGAAATGAGTTGCGAGTGTCGAATGCAATTGAACTAAATTAAAGTTTTCCCTCGGGTTCTGTGAGCTCGGCGAAAGGGCCCTGCCATCAGCCGCCGCATCAACCTAACTCTCTGGCATCCACGGAGAATGAATTGACAGTGAGGACAGATTATCAAGAAGATTTGTGTGCCAGTCTTGTTTAGAGCTTGCGGGAAGGCAGGTTAGCAAATTTGCACCAAAGGCCAAAACTTGACGGCATCCAAACGCTGTGCAAAGCCTTCCTGTGCAAAGCCTTCCTAAAAGGCTTCGGGTTTGAGTGTTCAGAGTCGCATGTCGAAACACTCTTTTAAGTCTATTGGACTTGGACACCTTGGGCAACTTGGACAGCTTCCAGCTTTCAAGTCCTATCTCAAGAGCTTAAGGTCACATCCGGCAGGATTTCGAAACCTTGTGTAAATGCACCTTTAAGCTCAGAAACCATGATTGGATCATAATTGGTAGTGACTTGGGACTCGAGGCTAAAATGTCGATGCTTTGTCCCCCTTGCGAAAGCTCACAATGTAGTCACGCGGAGCCATGCGTGGATTTGACTACTGACAGCAATCCTCCGCCACAGCCACCACACATCTGAACTCACTGAGCTCCTTAGCTGACAGGAAATCTTGCGCAGACTGAAGTCCCTATTGAGCGATTTGCCACCTCACTAAAATAGGCACTAGCTATGGGGCAGCATGATTACCGCCTGCGAAGCCAAGACTTTGACATCAAACGCCTGCAACTCTTTCTCTGTCGAGCAGTTGGGCATGCTACATGTGGTGTAGCAAGCGAACGCCTAAAAAAACGGCGGAAACAAAAGAGCGGGCCGTGGGGGATGGGATAGTAGACATCTGCAATAAGATGTTGGAAACACTGGGTGGCTTTGGCTGCTTCATCTTTTCGAGAACTGTGGAGCGGCAATTCACTTTGCTTTGGATAAATTTGCAAATTCCTGAGGTCCTTTAGTAGGGGGCACCATGTCTAAAGAAAACCAGTGCAGACCGTGTAGACTTGAGCTTTCTTGCAAACCTTGGCGGATACGATGCCATCATGCAGTCACCCGAAAGTAAATGAGAACGCCTTGCAACTCCCCGGTGGCTGGCTATTGTCGAGACCCATCGGACAACAGGTTTGTGCAACCTATGATTTTCAAACATGTTTGCCTCACTCATGGGTCCCCCAGCTTAGTTCTCTTTTCTTGATTGAAACACTGCAAGTTGACGTGTGTTCTTCATGGGAAACCGTCCAGTTTCCGCAAGCCTACAGTAGTTTGAACGGGGTCAAAGATGAGATTTCAAGACTCCTGGCGGAACAGCCAAAAGATGCTGGTCTGCACTCCATGGCCCTTAATAAGTTGGGTGGATGCCGCAATCTTGGCGGTGGATCGGAGTAATGCGGCCTGAGGAAATTTCATGAGATCCCTGTTGCCTCCTCCTCTCCGTTCTCATACCTCTGGTTGCAACTCTTGAGCAATTGATCTGCGCCATTTTTGCCCCCATAAGTGACAGGAGATCCCAGGATCATATGAAATGGGTTGGTACGAGCTCTTTTTGCACCTGGCCAGGTTTTACAAGTGCCTTCAGCATGGGACCTACACAAAAAAAGCCGTGTTTTAGGGCTGCATTGGCTCAGGCTCGCCACTTCAAGGTTTGCTCACTTCAAGGTTTCTTTTGACTTTGGCGGTGAGGCCGAAGACAGGCCCTTAAACAAACAAACACACATGCTTCTTGGTTTATTGGAATATAGGTGCCAGGGGGGCTGCAGTACTGGCCACGTTGCTATGCGTGCAACGTTCTCAGTGCTGTGGAGTTTGGCCATTAGCCCATGTAGCGTGGGTGAAGTCCACAAAAAAATGAACACCTGCATTCTCTCTTTAAACCTGATATCCATACAGTCCATACAGTACTAGACTTTCACGCTGAGCACTTTGAACGCTTAACTTCACCTGAAGTGCCACCTCATCCGCTCAAGGTCTAAGGTTTGAAGCATAGTTGGCATGCGTCGAACCACCTCCAACACTCTTGCCAGCGTGGCACACTGTGTACGCATAACATGCCGGTATTGCTCAGCGCATCTTTGCTCGGCATGCAAACCATTCATCAGCTGCCCTGCATGTAACTGCTGACGTCGCGCAAGCAAATCAGAGCCATCTGAGACATTGGAGAAGCTTCCCGTCACGTTGAAGTTACACGCGACGGCCCCTATAGCAGTTCGTAGTCGTGCTAGTCGTTGGAGATTCCGACATGGCAGGCTGCGGCTCCTGTGTGGTCAGGTCTCAAAGCTCAACATCTCCAGCCTGCTGAAAGGGCTGCAAGCTGTTCCATGGATCCAGCAGTCTGAATGAGTTTCTGGAGAGGCCGGCGGCAAGTCCCTCTGGAGCCATCGCTGCCCTCTGCTTTGGCTCCGTTGTGGCTTGCAGCCTACAGTAGGGCCAGTAGATGCCAGTGGGGCCTATAGTTCACAAATGTTGACAGCTTGCAAAATCAGCAAGCCGATGCAGTCTGCACACGGGCCTATGGACCTTTGACCAGCGTAGGCACTGACTTCTACAGGATCAAGCTGAGTCAGTTGCCATTCGTGCAAACTTGTGGATCTTGACATCCGTCCCCTGCGTTGCCGATGATATGGCACCTATGCAGGACAAAGTTGGATGGCCATGGAGTGTCAAGGCCTCAGCAACGCGAACCATGGCGATGAAAGGCTGTGGATACCTTGGTGGCCTTGGTGCATCTTGGTGCATCTTGATGCATCTTGGCGCCTGATGAATTGAGTTTCCGTGGCGGAGCATAGGCGCTTTGCTTCGGCCGCAGTTTCAGGTCACCAGATTTCGAAGTTGCAAAACGGTCATGTGATGGGTCATGAGGTCGAGAACTCTTTCAAAACCCTCGGAATTTGACCGTGTGAGACTGCATAGCCGCTGAATTTGGTTGCAGTGCCAAAAGAACTGCTCCCCTGCGTCAAAAATAAACAACAAACAGTTGCTGTGGGCCTACGCCGACACCTGATCAGCCCCGTTGCCTGAGAATGCTTCGATGGATTTCTCCTTTTGCAGCCTAAACTTTTAAATGTCGCAGCCTTGGCTGCCAGCCTGCACGAAATGGCCACGCAACAGCTACTGCGAGAACCGCAGCAGAATCTCCAGTCACTGCATCTGAAGGCTGCGCTAGGGAAACCGATTATATGATCTCCAATGCGAATCAATTCGGCTGGCTGCCCGGCACATTCGGGAACATGTTGGCACAATCGCATTCTCATGTTGGGCATTTTTCGACATGCTTTGGACACAAGATGGATATCACCGGCAATTTGGTGGCATTCTGCCTCCACGCTGCAGGAGAACATTGTGGGGCAGGCTCAGCCCACCCCTGAGGGGTCAAACGGTCTAGTGAGTCGCCATCACTTTGTAAACGTGCCTTCGCAAACGCGAAGCACGCTTTGATGCCACAGCCACTGCTGATCTCATTCTCAAAGTGCAAAATTACAAGCCAACATGCGTATGATGCAAATGTCATTGCACATGTTATGTCTTGACGCTTCTTCCATGTGACTCATTCCATGCAACTTTGAATCAGGCATCATCGTTGAAAGCGACTAGTTTTGTTGGGAATCCCAACTGCAAGCTCTGTGCCCGTATGTTAGTAGACTCCTGCTCTCCTAAGTCTTCTCAGCTCACGATAAAGTCTTTCCACAACGCCTTGTGCTGTTGTCCTTGTGAGATGATGATCTGGCTGTTATTCTAGGTCGATGTGAGGAGCACTTTGCTGTGCGTCCTCGTCTCAGTGGTTTTCTGACCCTAGTGCAGAGCAAGCGAGCAGAGATGGCAGCTGCCTTCTTGAGACACTTCTGACTGGCAACCATCCGCTGTGTCACATGACCTTCGGACGCCAGCTTTTCAGTTTCAAGCCTGCTCTCTCGACATTTAATGATTTCACAGCGGGCTTTAACAAAGAAACCGGGTGACAAGGGATGACAAAGGGTGACAAGTGGTGATGATGTGTGATTTTGGTGCGGCTGCCAAGCTCAAGGAGTTGAGGGGCCAACGGCGCTCTGGAGCTTCTCATGGGCCAAGGGCACAAGTGATGACGGGAAGGATGCGCTTTCCCGACAAATCCGCCAACCATTTCAGGGATGGCACGGTTCAATGCCAACAGCACAAGACACAGCGGCTTTTGGTGGTTTCAACTTCGCTGAGTTTTCATTTTCAGCAGTGTCCTGGATTCCTGGCCCGCAAGCCCTTACCCATGTTTTTCAGACCGGCCTGGATTTGTGCCGGTTGACATGACCCAGCGACGACTCTGCAAGAAGTACTGTATAAGGCGTGCTGGAAGATTGGATGATCCACCCACTGCCCAAACTTGACCAGGAAGTTGCCGGGGCCGTTGGGAAATACATAGTGCCAAGCCAATGACAAAGGATCTGAAGGAAACCAGGGTGATACCTTTGCCGCTACTGGACACCAGAGCTGTCCAAGTGAAGGCAGGCCTCGACACAGGTCATGTGGCATGGGTGGCATGGACTGCTTGGATGCGCAAATGCTCGACCCTCAAAGTGTCTCTCCTGGGACTGTTGGCCTTGCGAGGCACATCTTCTGCTAGCTCAAGTGCTCACTGGTTCTTGAACAGTTCACCGAAAGTACCCCCCAAAACTGGAAAACAGAGCTCTAGATCACAAGAAATTTGAAGCTCTTTATGGCTACATCTCTGAGGGGCCTGCGTGCACTGAACACACGTACAAATGCTCAAGTCATCTCTCACGAACAAAGTTTTGACGGAAACAAAAAATCCTTTATAAGAGTTCTTGCTGCATCGGTGCAGTGCTCTAATGGCACTGATGTAACTACAACCTGAGCATGCACCTGAGCACCGAAATGTTGACCGACTCAATGGCTTTTTGCTTACTGCCGAAGGGGAGTGAGGAAAGTGCGGCCTTCTGCACGACCTACGCAGGGTCCCCATCTTCTGCAGCAGCATCTGCTTGACTTCATTGAAATCAAGTTACACCAATTCATTGAGAAATGCTTCTGCCTCCCTTCACTGGTTTGAACATGTTTCAACATGTTTCAACCACACGAAGTAGGCTAGGACAATGCAAAAACATAGAGGTCACAGCACGCTGGGCGCGAGGGTGGAGTTGGACTGACAGCAAGAATGTGAGCATTTTATCAGGGCTGCTAGCTGCTAGCTTTCAAGCAGCTCTCATCTCCACGGAATCAGGGCTGTCCCACTCAAGGATGAAGCAGTGCTCTTCTTGCTGCTTGGCCAAAAGGACATGTACCGGCCTGGTTTGCTCACAGAACATCTCATCCGCAAAGTTCTCGGGTGTCAACCAGTCCAGCTCAAGCAGCTGTTCCAAACCGCATCAGCCTTACGCAAGGCAGTTTGGTTGATGATTTCTCCCGTGCAATTGAAAGCACCCAAACTTGCAAGAGAGCTTTGGTCTCAAGACTTGCCACATTGAGCGCCAACTCGGCTTAGCCCTGTCAGCTGCCATGGTAACTCTCCAACACGGATTCATGGCTTGCGTGGGTGACTGTTGGATTGTCGATTGCCGGCATCCCGCAAGTCCAGCATCGCAAAGCATGCAACTTATACCACCTTGAGAAGCACACTTCTCCGTCAAATCAGCTGCTGGTCGCTTGCAATACAACGCAGTGAAAGAAGTGGGAGCTCGGCATTGTATGCAGGAAACACGACAGCCGTTCAAAGGTGCAAAGATTGGGCAGCGAAATTTCTTCCCAAAGAAGCTCATCTTCAAACTCTCCAGGCGGGGAAAAGGAGTATCAAAACTGTTGGCGGGAGCCTAAGTTGCAACCGAAGCATCCAGCCGTGGCATGCAATGGCCATGTCATCTAGCAGCCATGTCGTGGATCGCTTGGGAAAGATACAAGATTGTCGGGTTCATCCCACGTACGGAAATGTTTCACTAATGAAGAGCCCTGGGGCTTGCAAGAAGTTGACTATACGACTGCTCGTGAAATTGGCCCAGCTACAGTCCTGCCTCCTGGGGCTAGAGGCTGCAAGAGTATCGAGCTTGGATATCTTGGCCAAGGCACTCACAGGACCGAATCTTCTGCATCATCCAATGACCCGAAGGAGTGTCTAAGCAAAACTGAGACATGCGTGGCATCAGCACAGAAACAACCTCCAGTCTTACGACAGCATGAAGCTGCTCCAGATCCACTGGAACCTGCTTGGACACCAAAGCATGACGGCATTACGCCAATTCCATTCCATGCATCATCCCTTCTTGTCATCAGCTTCTGACCTGACATGATCTGATCATACTTGAATGAGGCTTCTGCTTTCATTCCTCTTCGGTGCAGGCAGTCTATCAGCATCGCAGTCTGACCATACTGTGATTTGAGGGCCAGCTCACCATTGCGTGGCATTCTGGCCAGGCAAAGACATCAAAGATATCATGCGAGCACCGATGTCTTGCAGTCATCAAGGTACCGAGATGGTGCGATAGATGTGGGGGACCTCAGCAAGATTTTGGAATGCGGGAGTGCGGTTCTCACACGTTGGGAAGCTGGAGCCCTGTAAAACTCAACTTGATTCAGGCTGGTGCTTCTGCGTGTACATTTGCTCGGTAGGCCAAGGCTTTAGATGAGGAAAATGCCGGCCCCAGGTGCACACTGGGGAAAGATGCAAATGGCCTCAGGATTCTCGAAGTCTAAATGTCCACAAGGAAAACCTTGAGGCTACACTTGCCTCTGCTCAATGGAAAACCCGAAAGTAACCTGCACTGCATCGTGCAGATCCATGCATGCAACACATGTTTGGATAGGAACAATGTGCTTTCTGAATCTCACCTCGCATCTGGCTCTTGGCCCACATCCATCATGGAACTGCACTGGCAACAGCTCATCTTGGCAGCTCTGCCTTCTTCTGTGGCATTTGGTAGCCGGTGGCGGACGGGACAGCGGGAGGAAATGCTGGTCAGCCCTGACCCCGAAGACGCATCCATCTTGCAGAGTCACTTCCAGATTGTGTCCAAATTTGTCGATACGTGGCCAGGAAAAACGTATCCAAAGAAGAAAAGGCGGCCCGCTGCACCTTTAGTTCCACTACGTGCTGTGCTTCACCCATTCACTCAGACTTGCCGCCATTCGAGTTTTCAAGTCAATGACTGTGCTTGGTCATGGTACTGCTTTCTGATGCAGCATGCCGCATGCTCTGACTCCAAACTCTTGTGACCTTGCCTGCAGGCGCTTGCGCAAAGCCCGTGCGAAAGGCGTGGACCCATTTTGTGGCCTCACATGGCCTCACCTTCATCCAAGATCATCTTTGAACTCTCTCCAAGCAAGCAGGGGAAAGGCCTCGTGAAGCTATCCGACTGTCAAAACCATGGCATGCAATGGCCATGTCATCTAGCAGCCATGTAGTGGATGGCTTTGGAAAGATACAAGATTGTCCGGTTCATCCAACGTACGCAACTGGTTCACTATTGAAGAGCCCTGGGGCTTGCAAGAAGTTGACTATACACGGCAAAGCTACCACAATGATCCCATTCTTCTCCCTTGATCGTGAAGTGTGGCCTTTGCGCATTTGGAGATCCGAACGCGGCATCCACAAATGCACATTTGTTGATAGGGACTTTGAATGCCTTTGGGCCATCATGTCTGTCACCTCTATGTCGGCAAAGCGGCACTCTCACCAGAGCTGGTGGCTTGCTCATCATGTAGTCACAATGTGCATCTTGCCCCCGCGCGCGCATTCCCCTCGATTCACCACAAAGCAATGGGACAACAAGTGGGCAGGGGGAAAGCACAGAAATCCGTGCAAGTTACCATCTTCACTCTCAGCGACCAGGCTTGGTATCATTCCAAACTTGCACAAGGAGGAGGGCTCCACCTGAAAATGCTTCAATATCTTCAATGCCTTGTCAAGGAGCTCAAGGAGCTTTAAGCAGTGCCCAAAGAGACAAGAATCGAAGGGGATGAAAACGCTCTCTGCTTAAAGCTTCAAAATGGCTGGGAGATACCACTGCTCGTGAAATTGGCCAGGACAGACGAAACAAAGACCATCATGGCCCAGCTACAATCCTGCCTTCTGGGGCTGGAGGCTGCAAAAGTGTCGTGCTTGGATATCTTGGCCAAGGCACTCACAGGACCGAATCTTCTGCATCATCCAATGACCCGAAGGAGTGTCTAAGCAAAACTGCGACATGCGTGGCATCAGCACAAAAACAACCCCCAGTCTTACGACAGCATGAAGCTGCTCCAAATCCACTGGAACCTGCTTGGACACCAAAGCATGACGGCATTACGCCAATTCCATCCCATGCATCATCCCTTCTTGTCATCAGCTTCTGACCTGACATGATCTGATCATACCTGAATGAGGCTTCTGCTTTCATTCCTCTTCGGTGCAGGCAGTCTATCAGCATCGCAGTCTGACCATACTGTGATTTGAGGGCCAGCTCACCATTGCGTGGCATTCTGGCCAGGCAAAGACATCGAAGATATCATGCGAGCACCGATGTCTTGCAGTCATCAAGGTACCGAGATGGTGCGATAGATGTGGGGGACCTCAGCAAGATTGTGGAATGCGGGAGTGCGATTCTCACACGTTGGGAAGCTGGAGCCCTGTAAAACTCAACTTGATTCAAGCTGGTGCTTCTGCGTGTACATTTGCTCGGTAGGCCAAGGCTTTACATGAGGAAAATGCCGGCCCCAGCTTCGAACTAGTGCACATTGGGGAAGCATGCAGGGCTCCAAATAGCTCCAGCAAATGGCAGCAGGAGTCTCGAAGTCTACAACTCCAAGAGGAAAACCTTAAGGCTACACTCGCCTCTGCTAGATGGAAAAACCGAAAGTCATCTGCACATATCCGCACTGCATCGTGGCATGTCCGTCAGGACTCTGACATCTTAGTGCATGGAGATCATTTAAGACGTTGTTTCAAGGAAGAATGGGCGGCACAAGCGTGGGCGAAAGCTACCACGTTGAAATACAACACTCATGACCGGCTCGCATGCTGCAAGCTGATCGTGATGGGTTGAAGGGACATGAGACTCAGCAAAAATGAGGTGCCACTGGCTAGTTTGCCTACATTGGCCCATGCATTGGCAGAAGCTGCTCGCACAACAGATTCTGACTGAGTCTTCCTTTGCTATCTTAGTCAAATTTCAGTGATACATCTCCACAGCTTTGGATGGAACGGCCATAGCAGGTCCATAGGTTGCTGGACTTGGGCGACAACGGCACGTGTACATGGGTCAAAGGAAAACTTTATCCACGGAATAGCAAGCGGAAAGGGATGTAGCAGTGAGACTTTCCTGGTCGTGCCCCATAAAGGGAGCAAGCATGAACGCCAATCTAGAGATCATTTCTGGGCCGCTGCAGCAGATGTACATGGGCAACATGTGTGACTTGCTTGGACGGGAAGCCCAGTCACGGACAAACCCTGACAGCACTGAGGGACGTTCTCATATCTTGTCGATTTAGTGGTTTGGTCTTCAACTATCAGGCTGACTATCAGGAGCCATCCGCGCCGGCCTGATGCCAGCGCTCATACATGCCCTAGAATGTTAGTCCGGTCGCAGGCTCAAAACTTCAGGGATGAAGAGCTGCTCTGAGTTTTATCTCATGCCCCGGTGCAGGGAAAATGGTCGCGCGCAACATGTTTGGATAGGAGCAATCGGCTTTCTCAACCTCGCCTCACATCTGCCGCTTGGCCTGCATCCATCAAGGAACTGCACTGGCAACAGCTCATCTTGGCAGCTCTGCTTTCTTCTGTGGCACTTCGTAGCTGGTGGCGGGCAGGACAGTGGGAGGAAATTCTGGTCAGCCCTGACCCCCAAGAGGCATCCATCTTGCAGAGTCACTTCCAAGTTGTGTCCAAATTTGTCGATACATGGCCAGGAAAAAAGTATCCCAAGAAAGAAAAACGGCCGTGGGTCACGAGGTCGGGAACTCTTTCAAAAAGATCGGGATTTGACCGCGTGAGACTGCATGGCCGCTGAATTTGGTTGCTGTGCCAAAAGAACTGCTCCCCTGCATCAAAAATAAACAACAAACAGCTGCTATGGGCCCACACCGACACCTGATCAGCCGCTTTGCTGAGAATGCTTCGGTGGATTTCTCCTTTTGCAGCCTGGCCCTGAACTTCTCAGTGTCGCAGCCTTCGCCGCCAATCGTCTGCACGAAATGGTTTCAAGTAGGTTGCTTGATCATGGTACTGCTTTATGATGCAGCATGTTGCACGCTCTGCTTGCAAAACCTTGTGTGACCTCGCCTGAGGACGCAGTCAACACTGAACCCATTGCTCATGCTGCGTCAAACCTGATGCCTTCAGGCTTGCGCAAAGCCATGCAAAGCCCGTGCGCAAAACGTGAACCCATGTTGTGGCCTCACCTTTGTCCATATCTGCGGCCAGCAGGACGGGGCTCCCAAACTTTCAACAAGTCTATGCACGACTGAGAGAGCGACTGAGCAGAATAAGTTCTCAAACAGACTGCAGCATCAGTGAGTCCTGCGAGGGACTTCCTTCTGAACTTTCGGATTGCTGGCGCACAGCCTTACAATGTCTGGCCCCCTGCACAGCAGCCTTTCACAATCTTGTGGGATATCCGAAGTGGGCAAGAAGTGGGCAGGGGGAAAGCACAGAAATCCGTGCAAGTTACCATCTTCACTCTCAGCGACCAGGCTTGGTATCATTCCAAACTTGCACAAGGAGGAGGGCTCCACCTGAAAATGCTTCAATATCTTCAATGCCTTGTCAAGGAGCTCAAGGAGCTTCAAGCAGTGCCCAAAGAGACAAGAATCGAAGGGGATGAAAACGCTCTCTGCTTAAAGCTTCAAAATGGCTGGGAGATACCACTGCTCGTGAAATTGGCCAGGACAGACGAAACAAAGACCATCATGGCCCAGCTACAATCCTGCCTTCTGGGGCTAGAGGCTGCAAAAGTGTCGTGCTTGGATATCTTGGCCAAGGCACTCACAGGACCGAATCTTCTGCGTCATCCAATGACCCGAAGGAGTGTCTAAGCAAAACTGCGACATGCGTGGCATCAGCACAAAAACAACCCCCAGTCTTACGACAGCATGAAGCTGCTCCAAATCCACTGGAACCTGCTTCGACACCAAAGCATGACGGCATTACGCCAATTCCATCCCATGCATCATCCCTTCTTATCATCAGCTTCTGACCTGACATGATCTGATCATACCTGAATGAGGCTTCTGCTTTCATTCCTCTTCGGTGCAGGCAGTCTATCAGCATCGCAGTCTGACCATACTGTGATTTGAGGGCCAGCTCACCATTGCATGGCATTCTGGCCAGGCAAAGACATCGAAGATATCATGCGAGCACCGATGTCTTACAGCCATCGAGAAACCGAGATGGTGCAATAGATGTGGGGGACCTCAGCAAGATTGTGGAATGCGGGAGTGCGATTCTCACACGTTGGGAAGCTGGAGCCCTGTAAAACTCAACTTGATTCAAGCTGGTGCTTCTGCGTGTGCATTTGATCGCTAGGCCAAGGCTTTAGATGAGGAAAATGCGGGCCCCAGATTCGAACTAGTGCACATTGGAGAAAGATACAGGGCTCCAAATAGCTCCAGCAAATGGCAGTCGGAGTCTCGAAGTCTACAACTCCAGGAGGAAAGCCTTGAGGCTACACTCGCCTCTGCTCAATGGAAAACCCGAAAGTCATCTGCACGCATCTGCACTGCATCGTGGTATGTCCGTCAGGACTGGAAGTCTGCTTGCTTCACTGGCAGCACTGACATCTTAGTGCATGGAGATCATTTAAGACGTTGTTTCAAGGAAGAATGGGCGGCACAAGCTCGGGCGAAAGCTACCACATTGAATTACAACACTCATGACCGGCTCGCATGCTGCAAGCTGATCGTGATGGGTTGAAGGGACATGAGACTCAGCAAGAATGAGGTGCCACTGGCTAGTTTGCCTACATTGGCCCATGAATTGGCAGAAGCTGCTCGCACAACAGATTCTGACTGAGTCTTCCTTTGCTATCTTAGTCAAATTTCAGTGATACATCTCCACAGCTTTTGATGGAACGGCCATAGCAGGTCCATAGGTTGCTGGACTTGGGCGACAACGGCACGTGTACATGGGTCAAAGGAAAACTTTATCCACGGAATAGCAAGCGGAAAGGGATGTAGCAGTGAGACTTTCCTGGTCGTGCCCCATAGAGGGAGCAAGCATGAACGCCAATCTAGAGATCATTTCTGGGCCACTGCAGCAGGTGTACATGGGCAACATGTGTGACTTGCTTGGACGGGAAGCCCAGTCACGGACAAACCCTGACAGCACTGAGGGACGTTCTCATATCTTGTCGATTTAGTGGTTTGGTCTTCAACTATCAGGCTGACTATCAGGAGCCATCCGCGCCGGCCTGATGCCAGCGCTCATACATGCCCTAGGATGTTAGATATGTTAGTCCGGTCGCAGGCTCAAAACTTCAGGGATGAAGTGCTGCTCTGAGTTTCATCTCATGCCCCGGTGCAGGGAAAATGGTCGCGCGCAACATGTTTGGATAGGAGCAGTCGGCTTTCTCAACCTCACCTCGCATCTGCCGCTTGGCCTGCATCCATCACGGAACTGCACTGGCAACAGCTCATCTTGGCAGCTCTGCTTTCTTCTGTGGCACTTCGTAGCTGGTGGCGGGCAGGACAGCGGGAGGAAATGCTGGTCAGCCCTGACCCCGGGGACGCATTGTGCAGTTTGTCGCACACACGGCCAGGAAAACAATATCTAAAGGAAGAGAAACGGCCGTGGGTCACGAGGTCGAGAACTCTTTCAAAACCCTCGGAATTTGACTGTGCAAGACTGCATAGCCGCCGAATTTGGTGCTGTGCCCGAATGTGCCGGAACCTTCGCCGCCAATCGTCTGCACGAAATGGTTTCAAGTAGGTTGCTTGATCATGGTACTGCTTTATGATGCAGCATGTTGCACGCTCTGCTTGCAAAACCTTGTGTGACCTCGCCTGAGGACGCAGTCAACACTGAACCCATTGCTCATGCTGCGTCAAACCTGATGCCTTCAGGCTTGCGCAAAGCCATGCAAAGCCCGTGCGCAAAACGTGAACCCATGTTGTGGCCTCACCTTTGTCCATATCTGCGGCCAGCAGGACGGGGCTCCCAAACTTTCAACAAGTCTATGCACGACTGAGAGAGCGACTGAGCAGAATAAGTTCTCAAACAGACTGCAGCATCAGTGAGTCCTGCGAGGGACTTCCTTCTGAACTTTCGGATTGCTGGCGCACAGCCTTACAATGTCTGGCCCCCTGCACAGCAGCCTTTCACAATCTTGTGGGATATCCGAAGTGGGCAAGAAGTGGGCAGGGGGAAAGCACAGAAATCCGTGCAAGTTACCATCTTCACTCTCAGCGACCAGGCTTGGTATCATTCCAAACTTGCACAAGGAGGAGGGCTCCACCTGAAAATGCTTCAATATCTTCAATGCCTTGTCAAGGAGCTCAAGGAGCTTCAAGCAGTGCCCAAAGAGACAAGAATCGAAGGGGATGAAAACGCTCTCTGCTTAAAGCTTCAAAATGGCTGGGAGATACCACTGCTCGTGAAATTGGCCAGGACAGACGAAACAAAGACCATCATGGCCCAGCTACAATCCTGCCTTCTGGGGCTAGAGGCTGCAAAAGTGTCGTGCTTGGATATCTTGGCCAAGGCACTCACAGGACCGAATCTTCTGCGTCATCCAATGACCCGAAGGAGTGTCTAAGCAAAATGGAGACATGCGTGGCATCAGCACAAAAACAACCCCCAGTCTTACGACAGCATGAAGCTGCTCCAAATCCACTGGAACCTGCTTCGACACCAAAGCATGACGGCATTACGCCAATTCCATCCCATGCATCATCCCTTCTTGTCATCAGCTTCTGACCTGACATGATCTGATCATACCTGAATGAGGCTTCTGCTTTCATTCCTCTTCGGTGCAGGCAGTCTATCAGCATCGCAGTCTGACCATACTGTGATTTGAGGGGCAGCTCACCATTGCGTGGCATTCCGGCAAGGAAAAGACATTGAAGATATCATGCGAGCACCGATGTCTTACAGCCATCGAGAAACCGAGATGGTGCAATAGATGCGGGGGACCTCAGCAAGATTGTGGATTGCGGGAGTGCAGTTCTCACACGTTGAGAAGCTGGAGCCCTGTGAAACTCAACTTGACTCAGGCCCCCAGATAGCTCCAGCAAATGGCAGTCGGATTCTCGAAGTCTACAACTCCAGGAGGAAAACCTTAAGGCTACACTCGCCTCTGCTCAATGGAAAAATCGAAAGTCATCTGAACTGCATCATGCCCTATCCGTCAGGACTGGAAGTCTGCTTGCTGCACTGGCAGGACTGACATCTTAATGCATGGGCAAACCGTGGGCGAAAGCTACCACGTTGAAATACAACACTCATGACCGGCTCGCATGCTGCAAGCTGATCGTGATGGGTTGAAGGGACATGAGACTCAGCAAAAATGAGGTGCCACTGGCTAGTTTGCCTACATTGGCCCATGCATTGGCAGAAGCTGCTCGCACAACAGATTCTGACTGAGTCTTCCTTTGCTATCTTAGTCAAATTTCAGTGATACATCTCCACAGCTTTTGATGGAACGGCCATAGCAGGTCCATAGGTTGCTGGACTTGGGCGACAACGGCACGTGTACATGGGTCAAAGGAAAACTTTATCCACGGAATAGCAAGCGGAAAGGGATGTAGCAGTGAGACTTTCCTGGTCGTGCCCCATAAAGGGAGCAAGCATGAACGCCAATCTAGAGATCATTTCTGGGCCGCTGCAGCAGGTGTACATGGGCAACATGTGTGACTTGCTTGGACGGGAAACCCAGTCACGGACAAACTCTGACCCTGACAGCTCTGAGGGACGTTCTCATATCTTGTCGATTTGGTGGCTTGGTCTTCAACCTGGGCAAGCGAACTGGCAGGCTTAGGGGGTGGAGCGGGGTAGTGGGTATAATTCCAGAAGCGGTGTGTCACATGTGCCGGGTACATCCAGAAATCCAGCTAGTCTACTTGCGAGCCTGCTAGTTGGGCTCTCTGCTCAAGAATTGGGAGCCGTTTGCGCCGGCCCGATGCCAACGCTCCTGCATGCCCTAAGACGCTAGTCTGGTCGCCGCCTCAAAAATCAGGGATGAAGTGCTGCTCTGAGCTTTATCTCGTCATGCCCCGGTGCAGGGAAAATGGTCGCGCGCAACATGTTTGGATAGGAGCAGTCGGCTTTCTCAACCTCACCTCACATCTGCCGCTTGGCCTGCATCCATCAAGGAACTGCACTGGCAACAGCTCATCTTGGCAGCTCTGCTTTCTTCCGTGGAACATGGTAGCCGGTGGCGGGCAGGACAGTGGGAGGAAATTCTGGTCAGCCCTGACCCCCAAGAGGCATCCATCTTGCAGAGTCACTTCCAAGTTGTGTCCAAATTTGTCGATACGTGGCCAGGAAAAAAGTATCCAAAGAAAGAGAAGCGGCCGTGTGTCAGGAGGTTGAGAACTCTTTCAAAACCCTCGGAATTTGACCGCATGAGACTGCATGCTGAATTTGGTTGCTGTGCCAAAAGAAGTCAACAATAAACAACAAACAGCTGCTATGGGCCTACACCTGATCAGCCGCTTTGGCTGAGAACGCTTCGCTTTGTTTCTCCCTTTGCAGCTTATTTTCAAAATTTTCAATGTCGCAGCCTTCGCTGTCAGTCTGCAGGAAATGGCCACACAACTACTGTGAGAACTGCAGCATGATCTCCAGTCACCACGTCCGAAGGCTGCGGTAGGGAAACCGATTATATGCTCTCCAATGCCAATCAATTCGGCTGGCTGCCCGGCACATTTTGGAACATGTTGGCACAACTGCATTCTCATGTGGGGTATCTTTCAACATTCCTAGGACACAAAGTGGACATCACCGGCAATTTGGTGGCATTCTGCCTCCACGCTGCAAAAGACCATTGCGGGGCAGGCTCAGCCCACCCCCGAGGTGTCAAACGGTGTAGTGACTTGCCATCACTTTGTAAACGTGCCTTGGCAAACGCGAAGCACGCTTTGATGCCACAGCTACCGCTGATCTCATTCTCAAAGTGCAAAATTACAAGCTAACATGCGTATGATGCAGATGCCATTACACAACAGGTTATGTCTTGACTCTTGACGCTTCTTCCATGTGACTCATTTCATGCAACTTTGAATCAGGCATCATCGTTGAAAGTGGCTAGTTTTGTTGGGAATCCCAACTGCAAGCTCTGTGCCCGTATGTTAGTAGACTCCTGCTCTCCTAAGTCTTCTCAGCTCACGATAAAGTCTTTCCACAATGCCTTGTGCTGTTGTCCTTGTGAGCTGATGATCTGGCTGCTATTCTAGGTCGATGTAAGGAGCACTTTGCTGTGCGTCCTCGTCTCAGTGGTTTTCTGATCCTAGTGCAGAGCAAGCGAGCAGAGATGGCAGCTGCCTTCTTGAGACACTTCGGACTGGCAACCATCCGCTGTGTCACATGACCTTCGGGCGCCAGCTTTTCAGTTTCAAGCCTGCTCTCTCGACATTTCATGATTTCATAGCGGGCTTTCAAAAAGACACCGGGTGACAAGGGGTGCTGAGGGCAGCTGCGCTCTACAAGTTGTCTTAGTCTTTCCTCTTGACGCAGGTCATGTGGCATGGACTGCTTGGACAAGCAAACACGTGCTCGACCCTCAAAGTTAGTGCTTTGAGCTTGAACATCTTCTGCTCGCTTAAGTGCTCAGTGGTTATGGAGCAGTTCACTGAAAGTACCCCCAAAAACTGGAAAATAGAGCTCTAGATCACAAGAAATTTGAAGCTCTTTTGGACTAGATCTCTGATGGGCCTGCGAGCGCTGAACACACGTACCAAAGCTAAAGTCATCTCTCACAAACAAAGTTTTGACGGAGACAAACAATCCTTGAGAAGAGTTCTTGCTGCATCGGTGCAGTGCAGTAATGGCACTGATGTAACTACAACCTGAGCATGCACCTGAGCACCGAAATGTTGACCGACTCAATGGCTTTTTGCTTACTGCCGAAGGGGAGTGAGGAAAGTGCGGCCTTCTGCACGACCTACGCAGGGTCCCCATCTTCTGCAGCAGCATCTGCTTGACTTCATTGAAATCAAGTTACACCAATTCATTGAGAAATGCTTCTGCCTCCCTTCACTGGTTTGAACATGTTTCAACATGTTTCAACCACACGAAGTAGGCTAGGACAATGCAAAAACATAGAGGTCACAGCACGCTGGGCGCGAGGGTGGAGTTGGACTGACAGCAAGAATGTGAGCATCTTATCAGGGCTGCTAGCTTTCAAGCAGCTCTCATCTCCACGGAATCAGGGCCGTCCCACTCAAGGATCAAGCAGCGTTCTTCTTGCTGCTTGTCCAAAAGCGCAAGGACATGTACCGACCTGGTTTGCTCACAGCACATCTCATCCGTAAAGCTCTCGGGTGTCAACCAGTCCAGCTCAAGCAGCTGTTCCAAATCGCATCATCCTTATGCAAGGCAGTTTCTGTATAGTTGATAATTTCTCCAGCACGCTTGAAAGCAGGCAAACTGACAAGTGTGCTTTGGCCTCAAGATTTGCCACGTTGAGCGCCAACTCAGCTCAGCTCTGTCAGCTGCCATGGTAATTCTCCAACACGGATTCATGGCTCGCGTGGGTGACTGTTGGACTGTCAATTGCCGGCATCCCGCAAGTCCAGCATCGCAAAGCATGCAACTTATACCACCTTGAAAAGCACACTTCTCCGTCAAATCAGCTGCTGGTCGCTTGCAATACAACGCTGTGAAAGAAGTGCGAGCTTGGCATCGCATGTGGGAAACACGTCAGCAGTTCAAAAGTGCAGAGATTGAGCCGCGGCATGTCTTCCCAAAGATCATCTTTGAACTCTCCAAGTTGCGGAAAGGCCTCATGGAGCTATCCGACTGTGAAACCTCTTGGCGGCAGTCTCGGTTGCAACCGAAGCATCCAGCTATGGCATGCCATGGCCATGTCATCTAGCAGCCATGTAGTGGATAGCTTTCGAAAGATACAAGATTGTCCGGTTCATGAAACGTACAAAAGTGGCTCACTATTGAAGAATCCTAGGGCTTGCACAAAGTTGACTATACAGGGCAAAGCGAGCAACACCATTTCGTTTTTCTTTCTTTAAGGAGTTAATGAAATTCCAAATGCGCTTCGTGAAGTGTGGCCTTTGCAGATTTGGAGATCCAAAAGAGACATCCACAAAAGCACGCTTGTTGACAGGGCCTTTGGGCCATATCTTGCACGTCTAGGTCTACAAAGGCAAAGCGCTCTACAAGTGGGCAGGGGAAAAGCACAGAAATCTGTGCAACTTACCATCTTCACTCTCCTAGCACTTCTCAAGCTTGAGGCATTCCAAACTCGCAAAAAGAGGAGAGAAGCTTTGAGTGCTCCACCTTAAACACTTCAATGCCTTGTCAACGAGCTTAATTATGGAGCTTCAAGCAGTGCTCAAAAAGAGAAGAACCGAAGGCCAAGGCACTCACAGGACCGAATCTTCATCCAATGACTGGAAGGAGGGTCTCTGTCTAAGCAAAACTGCGACACGCGTGGCAGCACACAAACCACTCCCGATCTTACGACCTGTTTGGACAGCACTGCTATCAGGTCGATGATGTTCGAAGTTCGTTAGATCCTGCTACGTTTTGTCCGTATAGAAGCACTATCTAGCTGAGCTCGGCTGGGTTTATTAAGAAAAAGTGATGAACAAACCACTACCCAAACACGCGCAGGCGACTCTCTACACCTATAGCTCAGTTATGGTATGCTTCATACTTCTACCTGGACTTTGTCACGATACCACTTTTTGATGCAACATGCTGTGCACTATGACTCCAAAATCTGTGACCTCGCCTGAGGCTGCAGTTCAGAAGCGCTTCCAAATCTTCCAACACTGAACCCATTGCTCATGCTGCATTGGAGATGCTCATACCTTTAGGCTTGCACAAAGTGCATCAGACTTGAACATCTTGAACTTGAGCTGCTCATTTCATGGACATGATGGGGACTTCAGAGGTGCGGAGAACTTGTGACGAGCTCAGATTGCAGATGTGATAGGGATGGCTTTCGCAAAGGGTTGGCAACTCACAATTGAGCATCCGGAAACTGCCAGGCATACCAGCCCTGGCCCAGTCCTTCTCAGGTTGCATCAAAAAAGATCACAACTGTGAAAAAGTCGGCAGATTAGTTTCTATCCACGCGATGACGATAGACATGCTCTTTCCTCACGAGGAGAGAACGAGTGACGGACGTTTACAAGAGCTTTGGCGGCTTTGGTGGGAGATATCAATGAAATTTGCATTTTTGAGGTTTTGGTAAACTTGCTCTGATCATCAACAACGAAGTCCCGCAAGAACGCTGTGCTGCTGCAGCACAAGCGTCAAATATGTGGATGTCTGGTCTGCCCAGGGCAAATCTATTTTGAAAGTTGCTCATCAATATGTTTGAAAACGTGTGCGCAAACAACTGCAACGTACTGCCATTCTAGTGTCCGGCAATGAGAGTGATAGTGTAGTTTTTGTTTCACACAATGCCCCTGAATAGCCTAGTACCCGGTGTCTGCCGTCCGAGTCCGTATGATTGATTCTTTTTTGATCTTGGCCTTTTAGGCTTGCTTCATTACTTCATGTTTGCACGACGGGTATTTTCGGTTTCGGCAACTTTTTTGTGAGTCCGAAACTTGATCGAGACCATGCGCCGCGGCACTCTTTGGGGTGTGCATAGCGCATGTAGCCAAAGTGGAATTGTAGACGTTGCTTCCTCTCCCTCTCGGTTTTCTCTGCTTTTTTTCTTCCGCGCCCTCTCTCTGCAACAGCTCCATATAGCCAAGCCGTGAACGGTCTCTTGGAGCGATCTATTGATCTATACACTCTGTGAGCCCAGCGCTACCTCTCTCCCAAAATGCCGCCTGTCCCATTAGTCTAATCTCTTCCAATTTCTCCTAAACCTTAGTTTGACTGCAAGCTCAGGCCCCACGAAGCACCTCCGGCAGGGCCACCACGGTACCTGGAGAGATGAGGAAAGTACCACAAAGTCTCCCACCAAAATCAGCGAAGCAAAAAACAAGCGACCAGCGCCACCAGCGCTACCAGCGCCACCAGCGCTACCAGCGCCACCAGCGCTACCAGCTGTAAACTGAGATCAGTGCTGGTTTCATGGCCGCGTGGAGCTCTTGCGGGAGCTGTGCTTGATCAGTGAACCTGGGAGCCACTGGGGAGTCACAGCCGCTCAGGGATAGCAAGCCCGAGGGGTCCCGAAAGGTGGTCAAAAGAAGGAAAACGGAGGAAAAGGAAATTGTTTCAAACAATTATTCCAATGTTTTTCCACTTTTTTCAAACATAACTATTCAGCTTTTCATGTTGAAAACACTTATTCGCTTTTTCCAAAAAATATTCATCAATTATTTTTTCATATTTTTTATTTTTTCAACCAATCATTCCAATGCTTTTTCACAAGTTTATTCAAAAACATTGTTTCACAAAATCATCCCATTTCGTTTTATTCCAAAAAGAAGGAAAACGGATGAAAGCGCACTTTTTGAATCAAAAGCTTGCAGTCCAGCAGCGTAGCACCGACGCATGGAAGTCCTCCCTTGCCGGCCTCATGCTCAGATGGGTAACGCGTATGAATGTGGTCCATGAAATGTCCGGTTGAATAATCATCCGCATCGTTCAACCATGCACTGTTCACATCATCTTCATGTCGTGCAGATTCTTGACATGTCTTCTTCCACATTTACGGAATTATGGAGGTCCAAGATCTCACTCACTGTGACCTTCCACTTCCAATCATGGAAGGTCCGCATGATGCGTGTGATGCACAGCCAATGCACAGTTTCAGGTGCCGCACCTTCACGCTGCAGTTGGTGCTTCAGGACAAGCAACGAAAGACATTTACATTTGGCACCTGACTCAGTCAGGAGTGAATACAAATCCCATGTATGCCTTGCAATTGTGCTTTGTGGGGGATGTACCTTGTGTACAGCGCCTCCATGTGCATGGATGACAGGCGGTTTCGTCCCAACATGTTCCTCTGTCACAAATTACGTTTCACATTTCCAACTCACCAAGGACCCAGCCCTTTGATCCCTCCCACCAGTTTTACACTCTTCCTTTGTGAAGCAAGGAATCTTTTCAGCGCAGCTGCACTAGGTTGCGGGAGAAACCGGAAGAAGAAACCCCTTCTGTTTGGTACAGTTCGGGCATTGCATCACAGTAAACATATTCCCTGTGGCTGTCACAGTCTTTGTGGCCCAACATACACAATCTTAAGAATTGTTGCCACTGCAATACCCGTTTCAGCTTCCCAAGGCGTCCCAATGCTCAACGCACAACCCCCCCTAGGCCTCAATTGTTGCAGGATGTTGCAGGTGTCCATGCACGCTTGGAAAGCAACTTTACCTACCAAAGCAAACAAGAAGTGCATAGAAGTGCCAGCAGCCCGCTGAAGGCACTTCAAAGGAGTTCAACGGAGTTAGCAGGCCCCGAGAAACTCTATTGATGCTGAAACGTAATTCCTTCAGGCATGATATCTCTCAACACATGTCCTAGTACGGGTAAGGTAAGAAAGAACAAAACATGCAATGAATGAACCAAACATAATCGAACCATATCCAACCTGTTTGATTGCATTTGGCCACTGGCTTAAAGCCTGGCAGATCAGATCTTGCAGCACTGCCTCCGGTACAGGCCAAATGGGAGGCCGAAACAGCGACTCCAACGCCGAGGCAGACAAGTCCAGGAAGTCGGCCTAGCAACAGATCGAAACACTGCGAACATCTTTCAGTAGAAAGATCTTATAAGAAATTAAATCATATACACATATACATATATATACATATATATATAGTATATAGTCTTTAATATATATATATATAATTTTTATATATCAATATATATATATATAAGGACAAGGCAAAGCATGGCAAGGCATACAAGCCATTACAAGCCCACCATAGCAATACTACAGCCCACTTGAATGAAAAGGAGCAATGGATAAAGGATGTGCTTCCAAGGGGAAGCCAACAGGTTTCAGGGAACAGCCCGAACTTCTGGAAGGACTTGTAGCAAATGCCTAAAAGATTGACAAACTTTTAATCTTGATACACATTGTTGCGCAAACTTCCGGACCATCATCCTGATGCGTTCTCAAAAACATCTCAGAATCAATCAATTGACCCAGTCAACCAGTCGAGGTTCATGCATCTCTCTGCAGTTCTAGCCCCAGCAATACCAAGGAAATTGACGTCAGTTGGCTGGCCTCTTGGATCAAAAGGTACTTCCTTGCCGAGGCCACGACAAGAGTCGTGCCAGGGTTTCGCTTATCCTTCAGTGCGTGCTACTCAGCGGATGAAACACAGCACTGTGAATGTGCAAAACTGCTGGAACTTCTTCTGCAACTTCGCAGATTAGGAATTTTGATGCCGCGATGATCTGCAACAGAGGACCGAACAATGTCCACTGGGTGATCTCATAAAGCCGGAGCCTCAGCTTCTTGTGGCGATATGTGGCGATTCTGTGAAAGCAGGGTTGCCATGAAACATGAATAGTAATTAATGACACAAATGTCCCATGTCCGCTAGATTTGTCCGTCATCCTTCATGATTTTTCTATGACTATTCTGCTGGCAAATGTTCCACAGGGTTTCCGTGGTAGCAACCGTCAACTGACATGTTGTCTTCAGCAAAGTCGCTCAAGCTTCGCCGACGAACCTGAGCAAAACATAGCAGGATGAAATGCGACTGCTTCAGATGGAATGAGGCTGCACTTGAGTTTGCTAGCGCGCTTCTCGAATTGATTCCTTTTTTTGGGCCTTTAAAGCTCAGATCAATCGATTGAAAACCCAGCGACAAATCCCCACTTGGCCCAAAAAAACACTTCATTACCTACTTCTATCATCTTCTATCTATAGATATATATATATATAATTCTACTCTCTCTACCTCTCTCTCTTGGTCACCATCCAGGGGTTTAGTGGAGCTGAAGGTGAGCAGGCCCAGCCGGAGGGAGTGTTAGCGGGAAAACATGCACCACATCCGGCCTCTGTCGATCCTGGTCATGGCTGCGCAATGTGAAAACAAAAAGATACAAAAAGTATGATTGTGCAAATATGTCTTGTGATATCTTGCGATGTTTCTTTCTGCTGGACAATGCTTCCCATGCAGCATGCTTCCATATGCTTCCATATTCTTCCCTTGTTTGGATTCCCGGTACTCCTGGAGCCAAGGCCTCCCGCAGAAAGTGCCATTTGTTTTTCCAGATGCGAACTTGAATCAAAAGATGGTGCCTCTCAAAGGTTCATGCAGCACCAAAGCGCATCGTGAAATGACAAAGGATACACAGGGCATCACTCAGAAACTTGCTTTTTACCTTGGCAGGTGCTTGCACTACTTGCAGTTTGCGTCACTGATGCGCACTCAACAGTGTTAGCGATGGCCTAAGAAATATTTCAGCTTTCTCTGTCACATCCGAGAGAGATTGTGTCGCCCTATGTCTAATCCCCCGAGTGGTGGATTATGACGAACATGGAGGAGCAACTGTTGTAGCACGAGAGTTTAGATACAGTAGTCACTAATTCAAACCGATTACGTTGGTGGCATGTTGTATGTCTTAGACCATTTCATGAAACATTGAAAACAACAATCATTGCTAGCAGCTTTGCACAATGCAAAGGCTTGCCAGGACTGGGGTTGCTCAACTTCCCACTCAGCAGAGTACGCACTTTTTCATCTCCGTCATGCGGTCTTCTGCATCAAGTCTCGATAAGTCTTCAGCATCTTTCTACTCTTGGCGATCCTTACAGCAGTGATGTGACATGGATCGTGCCACACTGCGGCTGTCGTCGTGCCTGCTTGGGTTCGCTGGGGATACCAGTGGGAGCTTATGTGTGCTGGCAAGCAACAAGAAGGCAATGGCCAAAATGCTTAGCAAAGCACCGCAGGTCAACAACCATGGCTCTTTCTTCCAGGATTTCAGGATTTCCTTAGTCATGACTCATGAACAGCTTGTTGAGCTTCCAATGGCGCATCACATCAATGACTTGAGATCCAGGGTGAGTACACGAAAGCAAGGGCGGTATCAGCAGTGCGGTCACCGATGGGTCGAAAACTTGCATGTGCTGGTTGGCAAACTTCGGGATCAGAACCGCACTGCTAACCCTTGGGGTCCCTTTTTGTGTGATCAAACGGCCCCTCAGGCGGCACATTTAGCCGAAGCCCACAATCACATGGCCACGGAGTCCAAGAGGGAGGGCTGGAGGGAGTATTGACGCAATCACTGGATTGGGCGCCGCCCTGTCTGAAACAAGAAATAACAAGAGCAAACTCAGCTAGCTACCCCATGCTACTGCTACCTTTCCTGATGAAGTTTCACCTTTACAAACAAAGAAATGAAAACTCAGGGGTTGGATTGGAGCAGCAAATTTGCAATTTTGCGCTTGGAACGCTCAAAAACAAACACAGTACAGCGCTCTCCTTATCTCGAAGCGGTAATAGAGCTATTCTGGCATGCCATTCTATACGAACCGGAGTCCCAAATCGCTTCGAGAATAGGGAACGCACAACTTCCAAAATCGGATAGGAAAAAATATATGAAAATGCGGGGTTACGCAGTGTTTCAGAATCGCTTCGGAAGGATGCCAAGTCTTCGAATCCAAGGAGCACGCATTTTCTCCTCTCCTCTTCCCTCGAGGATCTGCAGTGTGAAAGTGAAGTTCGTGGCAGTGAAAGTCTTCGACTCTTCGTCTTTAGCGCTACTTTTAGAAACTGCACATCCAAATGACCCAATCTCTTCCTAAAATTTCTCCATTGATTTCTGATGACCGGGCCTTTGGTTGTTTGAATGACTGCGTAGTTCTTATCATAGTTCTCTGAATACGTTCTCTATGCTTAGATCTCTCTCAGCCAATCTCAAGAACTCTTGGCCACGCCTCCGGAAGTGATGCCAAAGTTGAGCCGACCACGGCACTCAAGGCGCTCCAAGGAGCCCCGAAGAGAGACGATGCCAGCAGGAAGGGGCCGAAGGGCACCCCAGAAGCCTTGAGAGAAAAAGATAGAAAGAAGCGTAGAAGAATAGAGGGATAGAAAGAGAAGGATAGAAAGAAGTATAGAAGAATAGAAGGAGAGAAAAGAAGAGAGAATAGTAGTATAGAGAAAAATAAAGAATAAAAGAGAGAATAGAAGAGAATGCTGGAGCTGCTGGGGACAGAACTTCCAATCTCTGCCCTTCGAACTGTTCCCGATTGTACCCGATTCACACTTCACATAGCTCACAGCACTGCAGTGATGGAGACAACGTCTTCGACACTGTCTTTCTCTCACTCACTCACACTCTCACTCTCACTCTCACTCTCACTCTCACTCTATCTTTCTCGCTCTCACTCTCTCTCTCTCACTCACTCACTCACTCACTCCCTCACTCCCTCACTCACTCCCTCACTCCCTCACTCCCTTACTCCCTCACTCCCTCACTCCCTTACTCCCTCACTCACTCACTCCCTCACTCCCTCACTCACTCCCTCACTCCCTCACTCCCTTACTCCCTCACTCCCTCACTCCCTTACTCCCTCACTCCCTCACTCCCTCACTCCCTCACTCCCTCACTCCCTCACTCCCTCACTCCCTCACTCCCTCACTCTCTCCCTCCCTGTCTCAGAGAAGTTCAAAGTCAAGCTGCTGCTAAGCCCATGCTTTTCGCAGTCGTTGGAATTGGTGCAAATCGCACCATGCCTGCAAAACATGAAGCACAATCCCAATTTCCTGATTCTTGCACTTGATTTATGGCCTAGATTTGCTTCATGATCTTCATCTTTTGCTGAAACGTTGTCATGGCATGGCATGGCACGACTCAAGAAGGAACAATTTCAATCCTGAGTTGTGCAGCCATTGGATCAATGCTGCCAGCTGGCAGGTCACCGTAAAGGGCTCTGTTTTCACGGCTTGCATAACAGCCTGACCCGACAAATGGTGCCCGACGGCAAACAATGGCAAAGTCTCACCAGGATTGGCTTCCTTCTGTGCTGCGTCACTCGGGCAACTTGAAAACCATGTCCTTCTGGAACTGGAACCCAACCTTGAAGATTGGAAACCGGGCCACCACCGTTTCTTGCACTGACCTTGGCAAAGGCAATGCACTCACTCAAACCATCTGCCAGGAGTAGATGAGTAGATATGGATGCCACTAGCCATCATTCAAGCTTAAAAGACAATCATGAGCCCTCTCCTGAAAACTAAGCGCCAAGAAGAAATCTCAACCAATGTTTCAAGTGTGTGCGCGTGTGCGTGGGGACCCCAAAAAAGGACATTGAGAAATGTATCCGATCCAGTCATTTAGTCATGGAGCCACAATCCGAATCGAGAATGGCCAAAAACAAGGGAAAAGGAAAGTGAAAAGAATTGACCCGAAATTCAAGAGCAAACCCACAGGGCGGGCGAAGTAGCCATGGCAAAGCCGTGTAGTGAAAAGGTCCGCCGCCCTCTGCACCGAAAGGTGAACAACTTCACAACACCCTACGGTGGTTTTCGGGTCATTGAAGTAGACCTCGCGTGTCACAGCACATTTACCCCGAAAAACATCAGCCCCGATGTTGGCGCTTTCCACCTGAATACATGTTCATGTTTGACAACTTTCTCGGATCCTCCATGTTCGGCGGATTTGTGAAAGAATCTCGAGCTGCTCCCTCCACATTGGTCTTAAGGCTTCTTTGTAGATGCTTGCTTTTTGGATTGTTTTGAGGTGGTTCTGTCCTCCACAACCGTACGAATCTTGCCGTGGAGTGTCCCTTTGACATGAAAGGTTTGAGAAGCTTTTGCGGCGTCATGTTGCACTATGGCCCATCGGCAAAACATATCAAAAAAAACAAAAAAAACGCATTGCCAGGTTATTTTTTTCCATCCCCTCAGGGAGTTCAGGTGAAATTGGCATACTGTGTTTGAGTCCTCTAGGCTTCATCGCACAGCCTGGAATACCTAAAAGTGCCAGCCAGAGTGGAAAGTTTAGCATAGATTGGCATGGTCTCAAAATTCAAAATTTGACGGTAGGATGTTTACTCAATAGGCTTCTTCATATAGACCCTCTGCCAATACCAGTCAAAATTGCTGGCAGAAACAACTATAAAAAACCACACTACGGCGGCAGGCTTACCATCTTAGAGCTTTGCAGGTTTACTTGAGGACGTTGACTTGATCCTGCTGGATCAACATTGCAGCACAGGTAAACAAGAGATTGCCAAGCAACTCGCGGAAAAGAGTACGACCAAGCAAGAACCCCACAGCGCCTGAACAGATGCCGACCATCACGAAGTGTGCGTCTACCAACAAAGTTAGGCACCCCAGTGAAATCCCGGCAACATGTTATCAAAACAGCCCATGGAGCGCCCACCATATGTCCAACATGATCACATTGATTACCAATCAGATTGCTAGCGAAGTGATACGTCTCATCATTATATAGCTCAGCTCAGTTCTGTATGCTTGCGACTCAACTGCTTGGGCCTGAGATTTGCTTGGCCATCGCGGCCAAAGTGATGGCACCCAAGAGCCCCAAACGCCGCGTGAAGAGCAGACCAGCCGCCATCTCAAGCGGACCTCTTCAAACATTTGGCGAATCCGATCCTTTGGGGGACGAAGCCTCTGAAACACCAAAGGCAGCTGCCAGGTGACCAAACCAAAGGCAATAGACACCAGCTGTGACAAACGAAAACTTTCAAGGACAATTCAGACCCGACTAATCTTGTAAAGCGCCTGAGGTGAGCGTGTGGCCAACTGAACAAATATGAAAACTGAGTCCATCCTATCCCTTCAGGATTTGTCGCACGCTGAAAATGCAACTAACGTATACATTTTTTATGCTTATATATTTGTATACTACACATGAACCAAAACAACGTCTCCCTCTCTGTCTATAAACCTTTTTTATAAGTACACATTTATGCTTGGGATGCAGGCACATCCTGGAAACATGGAAAATAATACACTTGGAAAAAATAGGAAAGCCATCCCGAGAAAATTAAAAAAAGGAAGAACATACTGTAGGATTCATCTGTGAAAATTGAAATCTTGCATTTTGACCAGGTATTGATCCAAACAATTGTTTGGATTTCAACGATTTTTCGGTTGATTCCTTTTTTTCCCTATCATTTTCTTATTTTTGCTCTTGAATTTCTCGAGTTGCTTGAAATCTTGCATTTTGACCAGGTATTCAGGTATTGATCCAAACAATTGTTTGGATTTCATTGTTTTTTATCGATTCCTATTTTCTCCTATCATTTTCCTATTTGTTTCTTACTTTTCTCGAGGATTCTTGAAATTTTGAATTTTCCTCAGGTATGGGTCCAAACACTTGGTTGGATTTGATTGATTTTTCAGTTGATTCTTATGTTTTGCTAATTTTAGCATTTCCTTGATTTCCATTAGGTGCTGGAAAGTTAAGCATATAACTCTATAGTCTATATGCGTGATATGTAAGGCTGCTAATCTTGTCGAAATCATTCGAAATCACTCAATAATATTCTCTGCTAGTGCAGGACCCTCACATCCACTGCTTGACTGTCTGTGCGTGTGTGCAAATATATGCAAGAATGTTTTGAAAATCCATAATTACGCAATATCGTACAATATGGAACATATAAATCCTAATAGCAACCGATTGCGCTCCCATGGCAGGATCAGCCCAGCTGCCCCACCGCAGCTCCACTAGACCTGTTGGGATCATCATCAAGGTCGCAATCACGAAGCACAGGACATAGCCCGCAGTGCCAGCATGACCCAACTGGCCGCGACCAGGTAGAACATGCTTTGTCAAACTCTGCGCCAAAGATTTTTTGAGGTCCGAAACTGTCAAAATAAAGTGGCATGACAAGCCCGCAATGTCTTTTCACGTCCAAGGGAGGAGCTTATGCTGTAATTGCTTGTATGTATGTATGTATGTATGTATGTATGTATGTATGTATGTATGTATGTATGTATGTATGTATGTATGTATGTATGTATG